>CM038214.1:105165210-105421603 GCA_021442155.1 Cymbidium sinense | reverse complement strand
AAACTTGAGTTATGGAGGTCAACTCTAGAGTCTAAAGGTTTTCATTTAAGTAGATCTAAAACTGAATATATGGAATGTAATTTTAGTTGTATAAGTTCTAGTGGTAGTGTTCTGACATTAGGTGATCAAGTCATTAATAAGTGTGAGCATTTCAGATATTTAGGCTCTACTGTTCAAAATGATGGTGAAATAGATGGAGATGTTATTAGTAGAATTCAAGTTGGATGGTTGAAGTGGAGGAATGCATCTGGCCTATTATGTTATAGAAAAGTTCCACTTAAACTTAAGGGAAAATTTTATAAGATGGTGGTAAGACCTGCAATGACTTATGGTGCATAATGTTGGCCAATAAAAGAGAAGCATAAGACTAAGTTAAGTGCTATAGAGATGAGGATGCTTAGGTGGATGAGTGGCTTTACTCTTAGAGATAGAATGCAAAATGAGTATATTTGGAAAAAAGCTAGAGTATCTCCAGTGGTAGATAAGATTAGGGAGAGTCGCCTTAGATGTTTTAGTCACATAAAGCGTAGGTTGTCTGATGCCCCGATTAGGAGAGTAGATGCATTAGATTTGCCTTATGTTAAGAAAGGTAAAGGTTTAGGGTTTAGGGTTTAGGGTTTATGGTTTTAGGGTTAATTTTTTTAGCATTTAGGGCTTAAGGTTTCAGTTTAGGGTTAGGGTTTAGGGTTTAGGGTTTTTTAGGGCTTAGGATTTAGGGTTGTAGTTTTAGGGTTTAGGATTTACCATTTTGGGTTTAGGGTTTAGTTTTTAGGGTTTTTATTAAAGAAAATTAAGTAAACCAGTAAATTTATGTTCATTTTATTTATTTAGTTTATTTATTTATTTATTTCATTTTATTATATTTTTTAATTTTATTTAGGCTTATTTTTTATTTTTATTTAATTTAGTTTATTTATTTTAGGTTTATTTATTTTAGTTTAGGTTTTTTATTTTAGTTTATTTTTTAAGTTTAGGTTTATTTTTTAGTTTAGTTTTATTTTTATTTTATTTTTTAGGTTTGTGTTTTATTTTTTATTTTTAGGTTTAGGTTTAGGTTTTTATTTTATCTTTTTAGGTTTAAGTTTTAGGTTTATATTTTAGGTTTTATCTTTTGTTAGGTTTAGGTTTATTTTTATTTTATTTTATTTTATTTAGTTTAGGGTTTAGGTTTAGGTTTTATTTATTTTAGTTTAGTTTTTTTTTAGTTTAGGTTTAGGTTTATTTTATTTTTTTTATTTTAGTTTTAGGTTTTCTTTTTTAGTTTAGGGTGTAGTTTTTAATTTTTTTTATTTCTTTTTAGGTTTTATTTTAGTTTAGGTTTTTATTTTATTTTATTTTTAATTTAATTTAGGTTTAAGTTTTATTATTTCTTTTATTTTTTGGTTTTATTTAGTTTATATTTAAGTTTTTTGGTTTGTAGGGTTTTAGGTTTAGGGTTTAGGGTTTATGGTTCAAGGTTTAGGGTTTGGGGTTTAGGGTTTAGGGTTTAGGGTTAGTTTTAGGGTTTAGGGTTTAGGGTTTAGGGTTAGAGTTTTTTTTTATTTTTTTAATTTCAATTAGTTTTTTATATTTTTTAATTAAGTGAACTGGTAGGGTTAATTATATTTAATTTATTTAGTTGATATCTTTATTATTTTAGTTTATTTTGTTAATAATTTTTATTTAGGTTTATCTTTATTTTTATTTAGTCTAGTTTATTTATTTTAGGTTTATTTATTTTAGTCTAAGTTTTTTATTTTAGTTTATTTTTTAGGTTTAGGTTTAGGTTTAGGCTTATTTTGTTAGTTTAGTTTTATTTTTATTTTATTTTTTAGGTTTAGGTTTTATTTTTTTAGGTTTAGGTTTATGTTTTTATTTTATTTTTTTATGTTTAGGTTTTAGATTTTCTAAGTTTATTTTTAATTTTTTTTTTTTAGTTTAGGTTTAGGTTTATTTTTAGACTATTTTATTTTATTTAGTTTAGGTTTAGGTTTAGGTTTAGTTTCTTTTAGTTTTAGGTTTATGTTTTATTTTATTTTGTTTTAGTTTAGGTTTAGGTTTATTTTACTTTTTATTTAGGTTTAGGTTTTTTTTTAGTTTAGGGTTTAGGTTTTATTTTTTATTTATTTTTAGGTCTATTTTTTAGGTTTAGGTATTTATTTAATTTTAATTTTACTTTATTTTAAGTTTATTTTATTTTTATATTATGTTTAGTTCTTCTTTTATTTAGGCTTATTACTTTTTTAGTTAAGTTTAAGTTTTTATTTATTTTTATTTTAATTTTTCTTAGGTTTAGGTTTAGGTTTTAGTTTATGTTTTAATTTTATTTTATTTTGTTTTAATTTTTTTTATTTTTTTTAAGTTTTATTTAATTTAGGTTTAGGTTTTTAGGGTTTAGGGTTTAGGGTTAGTTTAAGGTTTAGGGCTTAGGGTTTGGGGTTTAGGGTTTAAGATTTAGTGTTTATGGTTTAGGGTTTAGGGTTTACGATTTAGAGTTTTAGGAGTTAGGGATTAATGTTTAGGGTTTAGGGTTTACTATTTTTAGGGTTTAGGGTTTAGGTTTTAGCATTTAGGTTTGAGGTTTAGGGCTCAGGATTTAATTTAAGGTTTAGGATTTTTGGTTTTTTTTAACAGAGAACAAATTTAGATTCAACATTTCTTCTTTTTTATTTCATCAACCAAGTAACACACCAAGTTTTCTAAGACACAAGTGACATCATAGATAAAAAAATGAGAATGCATATTCACCAACACCTCCAGATCCCCACAGCTCCTCTCCATAACAACCACCCCTCCTCCATATCCACCGGCCAGTTCCCCACCACCACTCGCCACCTCCACCTTCACCTCCACCACCGGATCTAGACTAGCACGGTTGATGGTGATGTTCATCTCATGAAGGTTACGCCCATTCTTAGGTTTAGGTTTATTTTTTATTTTATTTAGATACTTAAAGTTTATGATTAAGGTTTGGGGTTTATGTTTAGGGTTTAGGGTTGTATGTTTAGGGTTTAAGATTTAGGATTTAGGATTTAAGGTTTTTTTTTTTAATTAAGTAAACCGGTAGGTTTCAGTTTATTTAGCATATTTAGTATATTATTTATTTATTTTTGTTTACTTTATTTTTTATTTTTATTTAAGTTTATTTTTCTTATTTAGTTTAGTTTATTTATTTTAGGTTTATTTATTTTAGTTTAGGTTTTTTATTTTAGTTAATTTTTTAAGTCTAGGTTTAGGTTTATTTTTTGAGTTTAGTTTTCTTTTTATTATATTTTTTAAGTTTAGGTTTTATTTTTTAATTTTTAGGTTTAGGTTTAGGGTTTTATTTATTTATTTTTATTTTGGTTTAGGTTTTAGGTTTTTATTTTATGTTTATTTTTAGGTTTTATTTTTCAGTTTAGGTTTAGGTTCATTTTTAGTTTATTCCATTTTATTTAGTTTAGGCTTAGGTTTAGGTTTAGTTTATTTTAGGTTTAGGTTTAGGTTTTATTTATTTTAGTTTAGTTTAGTTTAATTTAGGTTTAGGTTTATTTTATTTTTTTATTTTATTTTATCTTAGGTTTAAGTTTTTTTTTAGTTTAGGGTTTAGGTTTTATTTTACATTTATTTTTAGGTTTATTTTTTAGTTTTAGATTTTTATTTAGTTGTTATTTTATTTTATTTTTGGTTTATTTTATTTTTATTTTATGTTTTTTATTTTATTTAGATTTTTTATTCTTAGGTTTATTTAATTTTTAGTTTAGTTTAAGTTTTATTTATTTTATTTTAGTTTTTTTTTATTTTTTTATTTTATTTTATTTTTAGGTTTATGTTTAGGTTTTAGTTTAGGTTTTTTATTTATTTTATTTTATTTATGTTTAGGTTTATTTATTTATTTTATTTTTTGGTTTTATTTAGTTCAGGTTTATGTTTTTAGCTTTTTAGGGTTTATGGTTTAGGCTTTAGGGTTTAAGATTTAGGGTTTAGGGTTTAGGCTTTTAAGGTTTAGGGTTTCAAGTTTAAGGTTTAGGGTTAGGGTTTATGGTTTATAGATTAGAATTTAGTGTTTAGGCTTTAGGGTAAGCTTAGGATGTAGGGTTTATTTATGGTTTAGTCTTTAGGCTTTAGGGTTTACGCTTTAAGGTTAAGGATTTTTAGGGTTTAAGGTTTAGGGTTTAGTGTTTAGGATTTTTAGGGTATAGGGTTTAGGGTTAGTTTAGAGTTTGAGGTTTATGGTTTTATGGTTTATGGTAGGTTTTGGGTTTAAAGTTAGTGTTATGATTTAGGGTTTAGGGTTGAGGGTTTAGAGTTTATGATTGATGGTTTTACTTAGGGTTCAGGATTTAGGGTTGAAGGTTTATGGTTATCAGTTTAGGGTTAGTTTTAGGGTTTAGGGTTTAGGGTTTAGGGTTTATGGTATAGGGTTTAGGATTTAGGGTTTAGGGTTTAGGGTTTAGAGTTTTAAAAAAATTAAGTAGACTGGTAGGTTTAGGTTTATTTAGTTTATTTAGTTTATTTTTTATTTATTTTAGATTATTTTTTATTTTTACTTTTATTTAGGTTTATTTTTATTTTTATTTAGTTTATTTTATTTATTTTAGGTTTTTTTATTTTAGTTTAGGTGTTTAATTTTAATTTATTTTTTAAGTTTAGGTTTAGGTTTATGTTTATATTTTAGTTTAGCTTTATTTTTATTTTATTTTTGAGGTTTATGTTTTATTTTTTCTTTTAGGTTTAGGTTTAGGTTTTCATTTTAATTTTTTAGGTTTAGGTTTTAGGTTTTTATTTTATGTATATTTTTAGGTTTTATTTTTTAGTTTAGGTTTAGATTTATTTTTAGTTTATTTTATTTTATTTAGTTTACGGTTTAGGTTTAGTTTATTTTAGTTTTAGGCTTAGGTTTTAATTATTTTAGTTTAGTTTATTTTAGCTTAGGCTTAGGTTTATTTTATTTTATTTATTTTAGTTCTATTTTAGGTTTAGGTTTTTTTTTCATTTAGGGTTTAGGTTTTATATTTTATTTCTTTTGAGGTTTTATTTTTTGTGTTTATTTTTTAGTTTAAGTTTTATTTAGTTTTATTTTATTTTATTTTAGGTTTATTTATTTGATTTTAAGTTTAGTTTTATTATATTTATGTTTTCTATTCATAGGTTTATTTTATTTTTAGTTTAGTTTAGGTTTCTATTTATTTTATTTTAGTTTTTTTTTAATTTTTTATTTTTTTTTATTTTTAGGTTTAGGTTTAGATTTTAGTTTATGTTTTATTTTATTTTAGTTTGTTTTATTTTATTTTATTTTTTATTTATGTTTTTATTTATTTATTTTTTAGGATTTATTTAGTTTATGTTTAAGTTTTTAGTTTTTTTAGGGTTTAGTATTTTTTATTTTGTTTAGGGTTTATTTATGGTTTGGGGTTTAGGTTTTAAGTTTAGGGTTCAAATTTTAGTTTAGGGTTTAATGTTTTAGTTTTTTTTTTTTTGAAACAAATTAAGAATCATCATTTCTTCTTTTGATTTCATCAACCAAGTAACACAGTTTTCTATGACACAAGCGACATAAATAAAAAATGAGCATGTATAGTAAATCAAAACCCTACATAACTAGAACCTCTCTACTATAAAGACATAGTTCCATAAGCATCGAATGGATGGTTCTTGATTTCTAGTTCCCATCGAACCACCTCGGTCTCTCAGTAGCAAGATCCACCATCCTCTGATCTCTCCCTCACCACCATATGTAACCTTCATCTTTTCCCTCCTACATAACCACCACTCAGACCACCACCTCCATATCCACCACTTTTAGATCCCCACCACCACTATGATAACTGCCACCTCCACATTCACTTCCCCATCTAGATTGAGCTTTGGTTGTGATGTTCTTGTCGTTAAGGTTGTGCCCATTTTTAGGGTTTAGGATTTGGTTTAGTTTTATTAGGTTTTTGGGTTTAAGTTTATTTTTTAATTTGTATACGTACTTTTGGTTTAGGTTTAGGGTTTACGATTTAGGGCTAGGTTTTAGGGTTTAAGGTTTAGGGTTTAAGGTTTAGGATTTAGGGTTTAGGGTTTACGGGTTTTGGGTGAAGGGGTTTTGGGTTTATGCTTTTAGGGTTTAGGATTTAGGATTTAGGGTTAGGGTTTATGGTTAGGGTTTGGGGTTTAGGGTTTAGTGTTTATGGTTTTTAAGGTGTAGGTTTTAGGATTTATAGTTTAAGGTATAGATTTGGGGTTTAATTTTTTTAATTAAGTAATTCGGTAGGTTTAGGTTTAATTAGTTTATTTAGTTTATTTATTTATTTTAGTTTATTTTATTTTTTATTTTTATTTAGGGTTATTTTTTATTATTATTTAGTTTCATCTATTTATTTTAAATTTATTTATTTTAGTTTATGTTTTTTATTTTTTATTTATTTATTTGGTTTAGGTTTAGGATTATGTTTATTTTTTAGTTTAGTTTTATTTTTTAGCTCTAGGTTTTATTTTTTATTTTTAGGTTTAGGTTTTTATTTTATTTTTTTAGGTTTAGGTTTTAGGTTTTTATTTTTTGTTTATTTTTAGGTTTTATTTTTTAGTTTAGGTTTAGGTTTATTTTTAGTTTATTTTATTTTGTTTAGTTTAGGTTTAGGTTTAGGTTTAGTTTATTTTAGGTTTAGGTTTAGGTTTTATTTATTTTAGTTTATTTTATTTTAGTATAGGTTTAGGTTTATTTTATTTTATTTATTATTTTATTTTTTTGGTTTAGTTTTTCTTAGTTTAGGGTTTAGGTTTTATTTTTATTTATTTTTAAGGTATATTTTTGTTTTGGTTTTTTATTTAGTTATCATTTTATTTTATTTTATGTTTATTTTATTTTTATTTTACATTTAGTTTTAATTTTATTTTAGTTTTTTTATTAGGTTTATTTCTTTTTTAGTTTAGATTTAGGTTTTTATTTAGTTTATTTTAGTTTATTTTGATTAGTTTATTTTTTTTAGGTTTAGGTTATTATTTTATTTTCATATTTTATTTAGGTTTAAGTTATTTTATATATTTTATTTTTAGGTTTTATTTAGTTTTGGTTTATTTGGTTTTGGGTTTAGGGTTTAGGTTTTTGGGTTTAGGTTTCAAGGTTTTAAGATTTAGGCTTTTCGGGTTTAAGGTTTAGGTTTAGGGCTAAGGGTTTAGGGTTTAATGTTTAGGCTTTAGGGTTTAACATTTTTAGGGTTTAGGGTTAGCTTAGGGTTTAGGGATTTTATTTTATTTTATTTTTTTAAATTAAGTAAATCGGTATGTATAGGTTTATTTAGTTTATTTTTTAGTTACTTTAGTTTATTTTTATTTTTATTTTTATTTATGTTTATTTTTTCTTTTTATTTTGTTAGTTTATTTATTTTAGGTTTATTTATTTAAATTTATGTTTTTTATTTTACTTTATTTTTCAAGTTTAGGTTTAATTTTTAATGGACTTTTATTTTTAATTTTATTTTTAGGTTTAGGTTTATTTTTTATTTTAGATTTAGGTTTAGGTTTTATTTAATTTGTTTAGGTTTAGGTTTTAGGTTTTTTTATTTTTTAGGCTTATTTTTTGGTTTTATTTTTTTTAGTTAGGTTTAGGTTTACTTTTAGTTTATTTTATTTATTTATATTAGGTTTAGGTTTAGGTTTAGTTTATTTTAGGTTTTATTTATTTTAGTTTAGTTTATTTTATTTTGCTTAATTTAATTTTATTTTAGGTTTAGTTTTTCTTAGTTAATGGTTTAGGTTTTACTTTTTATTTATTATTAGGTTTAATTCTTAAGATTAGGTTCTCATTTAGTTTTTATTTTATTTTATATTAGGTTTATTTTAGGTTTATTTTTTATTTTATGTTTTGTTTTATTTTATTTTGGTTTTTTATTCTTAAGTTTATTTTATTTTTTATTTAGTTTATGTTTTTATTTATTTTATTTTAGTTTACTTTTATTAGTTTATTTTATTTAATTTTTAGGTTTAGGTTTAGGTTTTTATTTTTATTTTATTTTTAATTTTATTTAGCTTTAGGTCTATTTATTTATTTATTTTTTTAGTTTTTATTTAGTTTAGGTTTGGGTTTTGAGTTTTCAGGGTTTAGGGTTTAGGGTTTAGGGTTTAGAGTTTAGTGTTTAGGGTTTAGGGTTTAGGGTTGTTGGTTTTAGGGTTTAGGGATTAGGGTTTAGTGTTTGAGGTTTAGGGTTTAGGGTTTTAGGGTTCATAATTTATGGTTTAGGGTTTACTGTTTAGGGATTTAGGGTTTAGGGTTTGGGGTTTAGTGTTTAGGGTTTAAAGTTGTAGGTTTTAGGGTTTAGGATTTAGGGTTTAAGGTTTTAGAGTTTAGGGTTTCATTTAAGGTTAGGGTTTAGGGTATAGGATTTAGGGTTTACTATTTAGGGTTTAGGATTTAGGGTTTAGGATTTTTAGGGATTATGGTTTATGGTTTAGGGTTTAGTGTATAAGGTTGTAGGTTTAGGGTTTAGGGTTTAGGCTTTAACATTTAGGATTTAGGATTTACTTTTTTTTTGAAATAATTAAACAAACTTATAGGTTTAGGTTTATTTAGTTTATTTTTTATTTATTTTTATTTATTTTATTTCTTATTTTTATTTAGGTTAATTTTTTTATTATTATTTAGTTTGTTTATTTTAGGTTTATTTATTTTAGTTTAGTTTTTTGTTTATTTTTTAGGTTTAGGTTTAGGTTTAGGTTTATTTTTTAATTGAGTTTTATTTTTATTTTTTTTTAAGCTTTAGGTTTTTTTTTTAGGTTTAGGTTTAGGTTTTTATTTTATTTTTAAGTTTAGGTTCTAGGTTTTTATTTTAGATTTACTTTTAGGTTTTATTTTTTTAGTTTAGGTTTATGTTTATTTTTAGTTTATTTTATTTTATTTTATTTATGTTTAGGTTTAGGTTTAGTTTATTTTAGGTTTAGGTTTAGGTTTTATTTATTTTAGTTTAGTTTATTTTAATTTAGGTTTACGTTTATTTTATTTAGTTTATTTTATTTTTGCTTTAGGTTTAAGTTTTTATTTTATTTAGGTTTTTTATTTTTAAGTTTATTTTATTTTTTAGTTTAGTTTACATTTTTATCTATTTTATTTTAGTTTAGGTTTTTATTAGTTTATTTTTTTTTTTTAGGTTTAGGTTTAGGTTTTAGTTTAGGTTTTTATTATATTATATTTTTTATTTTATTTAAGTTTAGTTTTTTATATGTTTTATTTATAGGTTTTATTTAGTTTAGGTTTAGGTTTTTAGTGTTTAGGGTTTAGGGTTTAGGGTTTAGGGTTTTAGGGTTTAGGTTTTTAGGGTTTAGGGTTTAGGGTTTGGGTTTAGGTTTAGGGTTTAGGCTTTAAGGTTTAGGGTTTTTAGTGTTTAGGTTTAGGGTTTAGGGTTTAGGGTTAGCATAGGGTTTAGGGTTTTTTTCTATTAAATTAAGTAGACCTGTAGGTTTAGGTTTATTTAGTTTATTTAGTTTATTTTTTATTTATTTTAGTTAATTATATTTTTATTTTTATTTATGTTTATTTTTTATTTTATTTTATTTATGATTTTTATTCTTAGGTTTATTTTATTATTTTTTTAGGTTAGGTTTTTATTTATTATATTTTAGTTTGTTTTAATTATTTTATTATATTTTATTTTTAGGTTTATGTTTTGGTTTTTATTATTTTTATTTTTTTAGGTTTAAGTTTTTTTATTTTATTTTTAGGTTTTATTTAGTTTAGGTTTAGGTTTTAGGGTTTTAGGACTTAGGGTTTAGGTTGTAGGTTTTAAGGTTTAGGTTTATTTAGGTTTAGGGTTTAGGTTTTAGGGTTTAGGCTTTTAGGTTTAGGGTTAGGGTTAGGGTTTAGGGTTTTCTTAAGGTTTAGGTTTTACGGTTTAGGGGTTTAAGGTTTAGGATTTTAGGGTTTAGGGTTTAGAGTTTAATATTTTTAGGGTTTAGGGTTTAAGTGGGATTAGGTTTAGGGTTTAGGTTTAGTTAGGTTTAGGGTTTAAGGTTTAATATTTAGGCTTTAGGGTTTAGGGTATAGGGTTTTTAGGGTTTATGGTTTAGAGTTTTGGGTTTAGGGTTATAGGTTTTGGGTTTAGGTTTTATTTTTAGGTTTTAGGGTTTATGGTTTTAAATTGAGTAAGGTTTAGGTTTATTTAGTTAATTTTCTATTTATTTTAGTTTATTATATTTTTTATCAAGGTTTATTTTATTTTTTAGTTTAGTTTATTTATTTTAGGTTTATTATTTTAGTTTAGGTTTCTTATTTAGTTTATTTTAGGTTTAGGTTTAAGTATAGGTTTATTTTTTTAATTTATTTTAATTTATTTTTGGTTTAGGTTTAGGTTTAGGTTTTAGGTTTTTATTTTAGGTTTTATTTTTTATTTTCATTTAGGTTTATTTTAATTTATTTTTATTTAGGTTTTTATTCTTAGGTTTATTTAATTTTTTTAATGTTTAGGGTTTAAGGTTATTTATTTAGGTTTTTTTTTTTTATTTTTATGATAGTTTATGTTTATTTTATTTTTATTAGTGTTTTTTATTTTTACATTTTTAGTGTTTAGGGTTTAGGGTTGATTTGGTTGGGTTTAGAGTTTAGTGCTTAGCTTTAGAATTTAGGGTTTTAGGGTTTAGGGTTTAGGGATTAGGGTTAGAGTTTATTTTTTTTAATTGAGTAAACGGTAGGTTTAGGTTTATTTAGTTTATTTAGTTCATTTTTATTTATTTTAGTTTGTTTTAATTATTTTTTTTATGTTTATTATTTTATTTTATTTTATTTAGGTTTTTATTTTTTATGTTTATTTTATTTTTTAGTTTAGGTTAGGTTTTTATTTATTTTATTTTAGTTTATTTTAATTTTCTTATTTTAATTTTTTTTTAGTTTAGGTTTAGGTTTTATTTTATTTTATTTATTTTATTTAGTTTAGGTTTTATTTATTTTTATTTTTTTATTTTATTTAGTTTAGGTTTAGTTTTAGGTTTTAAGGTTTTGGGTTTAGGGTGGGATTTTAGGTTTAGGTTTTTTTAGGGTTTTGGATTTAGGGTTTCAATTTTAGGGTTTAGGTTTAGATTTAGGTTTTAGGGTTTAGGGTTTAGGGTTTAAGGTTTTTTAGGCTTAGAATTAGGGTTTTTAGTTTAGGTTTAGGTTTTAGGTTTCAAGTTTTATTGATGGTTTGGGGTTTTGGTTTTTTTTAACAGAGAACAAATTCGATTCAACATTTCTTCTTTTGATTTCATCAACCAAGTAACATTCCATGTTTTTAAGACACAAGCGAAGACATAAATAAAATGAGCATAGAATTAAAACCTAGATAAATAAAACCATCTCTTGTAAAGACATAGTTTCATAGCAGAGTGGATCAGAGGTTCCTCAATTTCTAGTTCCCATCATCACCTCATGAGAGGATCCGCCTTCATATCCCCGATCTCTCCCTCCCACCACCATAACCTTGGTTCCATAACCACTTTCGACCACCCTTTATATCCACCATCACCTCATCCCCACCACCACTTGCCTCCACCTTTGGCTTCACCACTAGATCTAGAATAAGCCTGCTTGGTTAATGGTGATGTTCCTGCCATAAAGGTTTTTCCCATTCACAGGGTTTAGGTTTAGGTTTTTTAGGTTTTGGGTTTTAGGTTTATTTTAAAATTTATTTAGTTACTTCAGGTTTAGGTTTTGGGTTTTAGGGTTTAGGGTTTAGGGTTAAGAGTTTAAGGATTAGGGTTTATGGTTTTAGGGTTTATGCTTTTAGGGTTTAGGGTTTAGGGTTAGGTTTTGGGGTTTATGGTTTAGGGTTATTTATGGTTTAGGGTTTAAGGTTTAGGGTTGTATATTTAGGGTTTATGGTAGGGTTTAGGGTTTAGGATTTATTGTTTATGGTTTCTTTTTTAAATTAAGTAAACCGATAGGTTTAGCTAAATTTAGTTTATTTTATATTTATTTTAGTTTACTTTATTTTTTATTTTTTAAGTTTGTTTTATTTAGTTTAGTTTATTTATTTTAGGTTTATTTATTTTAGGTTTATTTATTTTAGGTTTATTTCTTTTAGTTTAGGTTTTTTATTTTAGTTTATTTTTTAAGTTTAGGATTAGGTTTAGTTTTATTTTTTTAGTTAAGTTTTATTTTTATTATATTTTTTAGGTTTAGTTTTTATTTTTTTATTTTTTGGTTTTTGTCTTGGTTTTTATTTTATTTTTTTTAGGTTAGGTTTTAAGTTTTTATTTTAGGTTTATTTTTACATTTTATTTTAAGTTTTGGTTTAGTTTATTTTATTTTATTTAGTTTAGGTTTAAGTTTAGGTTTTATTTATTTTAGTTTAGTTTATTTTTTTATTTAGGTTTATTTTATTTTATTTAGTTTAAGTTTTTTTTTTAGTTTTGGTTTTAGCTTTTATTTTTTATTTATTTTTAGGTTTAATTTTTAGGCTTAGGTTTTTATTTAGTTTTATTTTATTATATTTTAAATTTATTTTATTTTTTATTTTACTTCTAGTTTTATTTTATTTAGGTTTTATTCTTAGGTTTATTTTATTTTTAGTTTAATTTAGGATTTCATTTATTTTATTCTAGTTTTTTTATTTTAAATTTAATTTAATTTTATTTTAGGTTTAGGTTTAGGTTTTAGTTTATATTTTTATTTTATTATAATTTTTTTTTGATTTAAGTTTATTTATTTATTTTATTTTTTGGTTTTATTTAGTTTAGGTTTAGGTTTTTAGCTTTTTAGGATTTAGGGTTTATGGTTTAGTGTTAGTTTAGGGTTTAAGGTTTAGGGTTTAGGATTTAGGGTTTTTTTGGTTTAGGGTTTAGGGTTCATGTTTTAGTTTAGGGTTTAATGTTTTGGTTTTTTTAATAGAAACAAATTAAGAATCATCATTTATTCTATTCGATTTCATTAACCAAGTAACACACTAATATTTCTAAGACACAAGCGACGATTTGGATATAAAATGAGCACCCATAAAGCAAATAAAAAACCCTAGATAACTAGAATTGTCTCTCTTGTAGACATAGTTCCCCAGAACCGGTCATCGATCATTCTTCAGTTTCTCCAGTTCCAATCAGAACCACTCCATCCAATCTAGTAGCGGGATCCACCATCATATCCCCGATCTCTCCCTCTAACACTGCCACGGTTGTAACCTCTATCGCTCTTCCAGCTTACATAACCACTACTGCTCTGACCACCACCTCCATATCCACTAGCATCTCAAGATCCCCTACCACCATCGTGATAACTGCTGCCTCCACCTTCACCTCCACCACCAGATCTAGACTGAGCCTGGTTGACGGTGTTGTTCCTGCCATCAAGGTTCTGCCCATTGTTAGGGTTTAGGTTTAGGTTTAGGTTGATTAGGTTTTAGGGTTTAGGTTTATTTTTTAATTGATTTTCTTACTTTAGGTTTAGGTTTAGGGTTTGGGGTTTACAGTGATGGTTTATGGTTTAGGGTTTAGAGTTTTTGGGTTTATGCATTTAGGGTTTAGGATTTAGGGTTTATGGTTATGGTTTAGGGTTTAGGGTTTAAGGTTTTTTGGGTTTAGAATTTAGGGTTTAGGGTTTAGGGTTTAGGATTTAGAGTTTAAGGTATTATTTTTCTTAATTAAGTAAACTAGCAAGTTTACGTTTAATTAGTTTATTTAGTTTATTTTTTATTTATTTTAATTTATTTTTTATTTTTATTTATGTTTATTTTTTATTATTATTTCATTTAATTTATTTATTTTAGGTTTGTTTATTTTAGATTAGGTTTTTTATTTTTGTTTTCTTTTTTGTCATGTTTATTATGTTTATTTCTTAGTTTAGTTTTATTTTTATATTATTTTTTTATTTAGGTTTTATTTTTATTTTTAGGTTTAAGTTTAGGTTTTATTTTATTTTTTTTGAGGTTTAGGTTTTGGTTTTATTTTATGTTTATTTTTTAGGTTTTATTATTTTAGTTTATGTTTTAGGTTTATTTTTAATTTATTTTATTTAGTTTAGGGATAGTTTATTTTAGGTTTAATTTTAGGTTTTATTTATTTTAGTTTATTATATTTTAGTTTAGGTTTAGGTTTATTTTATTTTTTTTATTTTATTTTCATTTTTCATTTATTTTGTTTAATTTAGGGTTTAAGTTTTATTTTTTATTTATTTTTAGGTTTATTTTTTTGGTATAGGTTTTTATTTAATTTTTATTTTATTTTATTTTAGGTTTATTTTATTTTATTTTACATTTAGTTTTATTTTATTTAGGTTTTTTTTATTTTTTTAGTTTAGATTTAGGTTTTATTTTCTTTATTTTAGTTTATTTTATATTATTTTAGGTTTTTTTTTTTTATTTTTTTTAGTTTATTTAGGTTTAGGTTATCTTATATATTTTATTTTAGGTTTTATTTAGTTTAAGTTTAGCTTTTTTAGGGTTTGGTTTTATGGTTTAGGGTTTTGGCTTTAAGGTTTAGGGTTTTAGGGTTTATGGTTTAGGGTTTCGAGTTTAGGGTTTAGGGTTAGCTTAGGGTTTAGGATTTTTATTTTTTTAATTTTTTAAAACTAAGTAAATCGGTATGTTCAACTTTATTTAGTTAATTTTTTATTTTTTTTGTTTATTTTATTTTATTTATTTATTTTATTTTATTTTTTTAAATTTAGGTTTATGTTTAGGTTTACTTTATTTTAGGTTTTATTTATTTTAGTTTAGTTTATTTTAGTTTAGGTTTGGGTTTATTTTATTTTATTTATTTTTTATTTTAGGTTTAACTTTTTTTAAGTTAATGGTTTAGGTTTTATTTATTTTTAAGTTTATGTTTTCATTTAGTTTTTATTTTATTTTATTTTATTTAGGTTTATTTTAGGTTTATTTTATTTTTATTTTATGTTTAGTTTTTGTGTTATTTAGGTTTTTTATTGTTAGGTTTATTTAATTTATTTAGTTTGGGTTTTTATTTATTTTATTTTAGTTAATTTTTTTTTTATCTGTAGGTTTAGGTTTAGGTTTTACTTTAGCATTTTATTTTTTTATTTTTTTTATTTAGGTTTAGGTTTATTTATTATTTTTATTTTTAGGTTTTATTTAGTTTAGGTTTAAGTTTTTAGGTTTTTAGGGTTTAAGGTTTAGGGCTTAGGGTTTAAAGTTTAAGGTTTAAGGTTTAGAGTTATTGGTTTAGGGATTAGGGTTTAGGGTTTTAGTGTTTAAGGTTTAGGGTTTAGGGTTTAGGGTTTTAGGGTTTAGGGTTTAGGGTTTGGGATTTATGCTTAGCATTTAGGGCTTAAGGTTGTAGGTTTTAGGGTTTAGGGTTTAGGATTTAGTATTTAGGGTTTTAGAATTTAGGGTTTTAGGGTTTTGGGTTTAAAGTTAGGGTTTAGGATTTAAGGTTAAGGGTTTAGGGTTTAGGATTTTTTAGGGTTTATGGTTTAGGGTTTAGGGTTGTAGCTTTAGGGTTTAGGGTTTAGGGTTTATGGTTTAGGTTTTAGGTTTTAGGGTTTTTTTAGATTGGGTAAACCGATAAGTTTAGGTTTATTTAGTTTATTTTTATTTATTTTAGTTTATTTTATTTTTTTATTTAGGTTTTTTTTATTTTTATTTAGTTTAGTTTATTTATTTTAGGTTATGTTTTTTATTTTAGTTTATTTTTTAGGTTTAGGTTTAAGTTTAGGTTTATTTTTTGGTTGAGTTTTATTTTTTATTTTTTTTAAGGTTTAGGTTTTATTTTTTATTTCTATGTTTAGGTTTTAGGTTATTATTTTAAGTTTATTTTTAGGTTTTATTTTATTATTTAGGTTTAGGTTTATTTTTAAATTATTTTATTTTATTTATGTTTTTTATTCTTAGGTTTATTTATTTATTTTTAGGGTTATTTTATTAGGTTTTTTATTCTTAGGTTTAATTTTATGTTTATTTTATTTTTTTAGTGTATTTTTTTACTTTTAGGTTTTTAGGGTTTTGGGTTTAGGGTTAGGGTTTAAGGTTTCGGGTTTAGGGTTTAGTGCTTAGGCTTTAGGGATTTAGGTTTTTGTGGTTTAGGGTTTATGGTTTAGCGTTTAGGTTAGCATACGGTTTAAGGCTTTTTTTAAAAAAATTATGTACACGAGTAGGTTTAGGTTTATTTATTTTATTTAGTTCATTTATCATTTATTTTAGTTTATTTTTGTTTTTTATTTTTATTTATGGTTTATGTTTTATTTTAGTTTGTTTATGTTTTTTATTTTAGGTTTATTTAACTTTTTAATTTAGTTAAGGTTTTTATTTATTTTATTTTTCTTTTCTTATTTTATTATATTTTATTTATAATTTTAGGTTTAGGTTTTTATTTTATTTTATTTTTTAATTTTATTTAGGTTTAGGTTTATTTATTTATTTAATTTTTAGTTTTATTTAGTTTAGTTTTACGTTTGTAGGTTTTAGGGTTTAGGGTTTAGGGTTTATTATTTGGGATTTAAGGTTTAAGGTTTAAGGTTGTACATTTTAGGGTTTAAGGATTAAGGTTTAGGATTTAGGGTTTAGGGTTTAGAGTTTTAGGGTTTAGGGTTTACGGTTTAGGGTTTAGGGTTTAGGGTTTATGGTTTAGGGTTTAAGGTTTAGGGCTTAGGGTTTGGGGTTTAGGGTTTAAGTTTATAGCTTTACGATTTAGGGTTTAGGGTTTAGGGGTTAGGGTTTAATTTTGTAGGTTTTAGGGTTTAGGGTTTAAGTTTTAGGTTTTAGGTTTAGGTTTTGGGAGTTTAGTGGTTTAGTTTTAGGGTTTAGCTTTAGGTTTAGTTTTTGGGTTTAGGTTTAGGGTTTTTTAGGGTTTATGGTTTAGGATTAAGGGTTTAGGGTTGTAGGTTTAAGGTTTATGATTTAGGGTTTAGGGTTTGGGATTTAGAGTTTATGGTTTTTTTTTAAAATAAAATTTGAGGTAACCATTAGGTTTAGGTTTTTTTATTTTATTTAGTTTATTTTTTTATTTTAGTTTATTTTAATTTTAATTTTTTATCTTTGTTAATTTTTTATTTTTATTAATTTAGTTAATTTATTTAGCTTTTATATTTTAGTTTATTTTTAGGTTTAGGTTTAGGTTTAGTTTTATCTTTTAGTTGAGTTATAAATTTATTTTATTTTTTAAGTTTATTTTGATTTTTATTTTTAGGATTGGTTTAGGTTTTATTTTTTATTTTTTTAGGTTTAGGTTTTAGGTTTTTATTTTAGGTATATTTTTATCTTATATTTTTTAGTTTAGGTTAGGTATATTATTACTTTATTTTATTTAGTTTAGGTTTAGGTTTAGTTTATTTTAGGTTTATGTTTAGGTTTTATTTATTTTAGTTTAGTTTATTTTAGTTTAGGTTTAGGTTTATTTTATTTTTATTCTAGGTTTAGGTTTTTTTCAGTTTTGGATTTAGGCTTTATTTATTATTTATTATTTGAATTTATTTTAGGTTTATTTTTTAGGTTTAGGTTTTTATTTAGTTTTAATTTAATTTTATTTTATTTTAGGTTTATTTTATTTTTATTTTATGTTTAGTTTTATTTTATTTAGGTTTTTTATTCTTAGGTTTATTTTATTTTTAAGTTTAGTTTAGGTTTTTATTTATTTTATTTTTGTTTATTTTTATTACTTTATTTTATTTTACTTTTTGGTTTTGGTTTAGGTTTTAGTTAAAGTTTTATTTTATTTTATTTTTTAATTTCTTTAGGTTTAGGTTTTCTTATATTTTTTATTTTTAGGTTTTATTTAGTTTAGGTTTAAGTTTTTAGGTTTTTAGGGTTTAGAGTTTAGGATTTAGGGTTTAGGGTTTTAAAGTTTAGGTTTTTAGGTGCTTAGGGTTTAGGGTTATGGTTTAGGGTTTAGGGTTTAGTGTTTAGTGTTTAGGCTTTAGGGTTTAGGGCTTTTAGGGTTTAGCGTTTATGGTTTAGCCTTTAGGGTTAGCATAGGGTTTAATGCTTTTTTAAAAAAATAAGTAAACCGGTATGTTTAAGTTTATTTAGTTTAATTTTTATTTATTTTAGTTTATTTTATTTTTTATTTTTATTTATGTTTATTTATTATTTTATTTTTTGTAGTTTTTTATATTTATGTTTATTTTATTTTTTAGTTCAGATTAGGTTTTATTTTTTTATTTTAGTTTAATTTAATTTTCTTATTTTATTTTATTCTTAGGTTTAGGTTTAGGCATTTATTTTATTTTATTTTATATTTTCTTTAGGTTTAGGTTTTTTATTTATTTTATTTTTTAGGTTTTAATTAGTTTAGGTTTAAGTTTTAGGGTTTAGTGTTTAGGGTTTACGGTTTACGGTTTAGGGATTAGGGTTTGAGTTTTAGGGTTTAGGGTTTAGGGTTGTAGGTTTTAGGGTTTAGTGATTAGGGTTTAGGGCTTACGATTTAGGGTTTAGAGTTTAGGGTTTATGGTTTAGGGTTTTTGGGTTTAGGGTTTAAGGTTTGGAGTTTAGGGTTTAGGGTTTAAGGTTGTAGGTTTTAGGGTTCAAGATTTAGGGCTTAGGGTTTAGGGTTTTAGAATTTAGGGTTTTAGGGTTTAGTGTTTAGGGTTAGGGTTTAGGGTTTAAGATTTAGAGTTTAGTATTTTAGCATTAGGGTTTATGAGTTTTATGGTTTATGGTTTAGGGTTTAGGGTTTCTTAGGTTTTATTATTTAGGGTTCAGGGTTTAGGGTTGTAGGTTTAGAGTTTACGGTTTAGGGTTTATGGTTTCAGATTTAGGGTCAATGGCTTTTTTAAAAAAAATTCAAAATAGGTTTATTTAGTTTATTTTTTATTTCATTTAGCTTATTTTATATTTTATTTTCATTTAGTTTAGTTTATTTATTTTAGGTTTATTTTTTTTGTTCAGTTTTATATTTTAGTTTATTTTTTAGGTTTAGGTTTAGAATTAGGTTCATCTTTTAGTTGAGTTTTATTTTTATTTTATTTTTTTATTTTTTATTTTTTTATGTTTAGGTTTAGGTTTTTATTTCATTTTTTTGGTTTAGGTTTTAGGTTTTTATTTTAAGTATATTTTTATGTTTTATTTTTTTGGTTAGGTTAAGGTATATTTTTAGTTTTTTTATTTTATTTAGTTTAGGTTTAGGTTTAGTTTATTTTAGGTTTAGGTTTAGGTTTTATTTATTTTAGTTTAGTTTATGTTAGTTTAGGTTTAGGTTTATTTTAATTTTATTTTAGCTTTAGGTTTCTTTTAGTTTAGGGTTTAGGTTTTATTTTTTATTTGGATTTATTTTTAGGTTTATTTTTTAGGTTTAGGTTTTTGTTTAGTTTTTAATTTATTTTATTTTATTTTAGTTTTATTTTATTTTTAATTTTTGTTTAGTTTTTATTTTATTTAGGTTATTTATTCTTAGGTTTATTTTATTTTTAAGTCTTGTTTTAGTTTTTATTTATTTTATTTTAGTTTATTTTTATTAGTTTATTTTATTTTATTTTTAGGTTTAGGTTTAAGATTTAGTTTAGGTTTTTATTTTATTTTATTTATGTTTAGGTTTTTTCATATATTTTATTTTTAGGTTTTATTTAGTTTAGGTTTTGGTTTTTAGGTTTTTAGGGTTTAGGGTTTAGGATTTAGGGTTTAGGGTCTTAGGGTTTATATTTTTAAGGTTTAGGGTTTAGAGTTTAGGGTTTAGTGTTTAGTGTTTATGCTTTAGGGTTTAGGATTTTTAGGGTTTAGTGTTTAGGGTTTATGGTTTAGGGTTAACAAAGGGTTTAGGGTTTTTTTTTTAAAAAAATCAAGTAAACTAGTAGGTTTAGGTTTTTTCAATTTTTTTAGTTTATGTTTTATTTATTTTAATTTATTTTATTTTTTATTTTTGTTTATGTTTCTTTTTTCATTATATTTAGGTTTTTTATTCTTAGGTTTTTTTAATATTTTAGTTTATGTTAGGTTTTTAATTATTTTATTTTAGTTATTTTAATTTTTTTTATTTTATTTTTAAGTACAAGTTTAGGTTTTATTTTATTTTATTTATTTTATTTTATTTAGGTTTATATTTTTCTATTTATTTTATTTTAGGAATTTAGGTTGTTAGGGTTTAGGGTTTAGGGTTTAGGGTTGTAGGTTTAAGGTTTAGGGTTTAGGGTTTATGATTTAGGATTTAGGGTTTATGGTTTTTTTTTAAAAAAAAGATTAAGTAAACTAATAGGTTTAAGTTTATTTAGTTTATATTTTATTTAGGTTTATTATTTATTTTTGATTAATTTAGTTTATTTATTTTAAGTTTAGGTTTATTTATTTTAGTTTTATTTTAATTTTAATTTTAAGGTTTAAGTTTTATTTTTTTTAGGTTTAGGTTTTGTTTTATTTTATTTTATGTTTAGTTTTAGGTTTTTATTTTAAGTTTATTTTTAGTTTTAATTTTTTAGTTTAAGTTTAGGTTTATTTTTAGTTTATTTTATTTTATTTAGGTTTTTTATTCTTAGGTTTAATTTTTTTTTAAGGTTTAGAGTTTAGGGTTATTTATTTAGGTTTGTTATTCTTAGGTTTAGGTTTAGGTATATTTTATTTTTTGAGGGTTTTTTTGTTCTTAGGCTTTTAGTGTTTAAGGTTTAGGGTTTAGGGTTTAGAATTTAAGGTTTTGGGTTTTAGGGTTTAGGTTTTTAGGGTTTATGGTTTAGGGTTTAGGGTTTAGGGTTTAAGGTTTAATGGTTTAAGGACTTAGGGTTTAGGGTTTAAGGGTTACGATTTAGGGTTTAGGGTTTTAGGGTTTAGGGTTTAGGGTTTAGGGTTTGTGGTTTAGGGTTTATGTTTAGGGTTGTAGGTTTTAGGGTTTAAGGTTTAGAGTTTAGGGTTTAGGGTTTAGGGTTTTAGGATTTAAAGTTTTAGGGTTTAGGGTTTAGGGTTAGTTAAGGTTTAGGGTTTAGGGTTTATTGTTTAGGCTTTAGGGTTTAGGGTTTCTATAGTTTAGGGTTTAAGGTTTAGGGTTTTTTAGGGTTTATGGTTTAGTATTTAGGGTTTAGGGTTGTAGGTTTTTTTAATTTATTTAGTTTATTTTTTTTTTATTTTAGTTTATTATATTTTTTATTTAGTTTAGTTTATTTATTTTAGGTTTAAGTTTAGGTATATCTTTTAGTTGAGTTTTATTTTTATTTTTTATTTAAAGATTTAGGATTTTTTATTTTTTAGGTTTAAGTTTAGGTTTTTATTTTATTTTTTTATGTTTAGGTTTTAGGTTTTTATTTTAGTTTTATTTTTAGGTTTCATTTTTTAGTTTAGGTTTAGGTTAATTTTTTGTTTATTTTATTTTATTTAAGTTTTTAATTTTAAGGTTTATTTTATTTTTTTAGGGATATGGGTTTAGAGTTATTTATTTAGGTTTTTTATTCTTAAGTTTATGTTTAAGTTTATTTTATTTTTTTAGGCTTTTTTATTCTAAGGTTTGTAAGGTTTAAGGTTTAATGTTTAGGGTTTAGGGTTTTAGGGTTTAGCTTTTAAGGGTTTCGAGTTTAGGGTTATAGTTTAGGGTTTAGGGTTTAGGGTTTAGGGTTTAGTGTTTCGATTTAAGGTTTAGGATTTTTAGGGTTTAGGGTTTAGGGCTTTTTTTAAAATTAAGTAAACTAGTAAGTTTATGTTTATTTAGTTTATTTAATTTAATTTTTATTCATTTTAGTTTATTTTATATTTTATTTTTATGAATGTTTATTATTATTTTATTTTGGTTTTATTCTTAAGTTTATTCTCTTTTTAGTTTGGGTTAGGCTTTTATTTATTTTATTTCATTTTATTTTTATTTTATTTTATTTTAGGTTCAGGTTTATGTTTTTATTTTATTTTATTTTTTATTTTATTTTGGTTTAGGTTTATTTATTTATTTTATGTTTATGTTTTATTTAGTTTAAGTTTAGGTTTTTAAGTTTTTAGGGTTTAGGGTTATCCGTTTTAGGGTTTAAGGTTTAGGGTTTAGGGTTTAGGGTTTAGGGTTTAGGGCTTT
This sequence comes from Cymbidium sinense, assembly GCA_021442155.1. NCBI lineage: Eukaryota > Viridiplantae > Streptophyta > Magnoliopsida > Asparagales > Orchidaceae > Cymbidium > Cymbidium sinense. The sequence continues at coordinate 105,399,781 of CM038214.1, read as the reverse complement.
AGAGTTTAGGGCTTTAGGGTTTAGGGTTCACGGTTTAGGGTTTAGGAATTAGGGTTTAGGGTTTAGGGTTTGGGGTTTAGAGTTTAGGGTTTAGGGTTTACGATTTAGGGTTTAGGGTTTAGGATTTAGGGTTTAGAATTTAGGGTTTCGGGTTTAGGGTTAGCATATGGTTTAGGGCTTTTTTTAAAAAAAATTAAGAAAACCTAGGTTTGATTTAATTAGTTTATTTTTATTTATTTAGTTATTTTTGTTTTCTTTTTATTTATGTTTATTTTTATATATTTTATTTTATTTTATTCTTAGTTTAAGTTATCTTTATCTTTTATTTTAGTTTGTTTTAAGTTTTTATTATATTTTATTTTAGGTCTAGGTTTAGGTTTTATTTTATTTTTATTTTTTATTTTATTTATGTTATTTTTATTTATTTTATTTTAGTTTTATTTAGTTTAGTTTAGATTTTTAGGGTTTAGGGATTTAGGGTTGTAGGTTAGGGTTTAGGGTTTAGGTTTAGGGTTTTGGGTTTTAGGGTTTAGGATTTAGGGGTTTTTTTATAATTTAGGGTTTAGGGTTTAGGTTAGCATAGGGTTTAGGGCTTTTTTAAAAAAATTAAACTTGTAGGTTTAAATTTAATTATTTTATTTTATTTATTTAGTTTTTTATTTTAATTTTATTTATGTTTATTTTTATATATTTTATTTTATTTATTCTTAGTTTAGTTATGTTTTCTTTATTTTATTTTAGTTTATTTTAAGTTTTATATATATTTTATTTTTAGGTCTAGGTTTAGGTTTGTATTTTATTTTTATTTTTTATTTTATTTATGTTTAACATTTTTATTTATTTTATTTTTACCTTTTATTTAGTTTACCTTTAGGTTTTTAGGGTTTAGGGTTTATAGTTTAGGTTAGGTTTTAGTTTAGGTTTAGGGTTTAGGGTTTTGGGTTTTAGGGTTTAGGGTTTCTGGTTTAGGGTTTAGGTTAGTTTAGTTTAGGTTTAAGTTTTAGTTTAGGTTTATAGTTTAGGTTAGGTTTAGTTTAGGTTAGGGTTTTAGGTTTAGGTTTAAGTTTAGGTATAAGGTTAGTTTTATTTAGTTTAGTTTGGTTTAGGTTTAAGGTTTTGGGATTTAAGGTTTGGGTTTGTTTAAGTTTAGGGTTTATAGTTTAGGTTTAGGGTTTAGTTTAGGGTTTAGGTTTAAGTAGTTTAGAATTTAGTTTTAGGTTTAGGGTTTAGGTTTAGGGTTTAGGGTTTAGGGCTGGGTTTAAGCTTTTAAAAAAAGTTAAAACCAAGTTAATTAATTTATTTTTTATTTTTTTTATTTTTTTTATTTTTATTTATATTTATATTTATTTTTTATATATTTTATTTTATTTTATTCTTAGTTTAAGTTATGTTTTTCTTTATTTTATTTTAGTTTGTTTAATTTTTTTATTAAATTTTATTTTATCTAGGTTAGGTTTTTATTTTATTATTTTTATTTTTTAGGTTTAGCTTTTTTATTTATTTTAATTTTAGGTTTTATTTAGTTTACGTTTAGGTTTTTAGGGTTTACGATTTAGGGTTGTAGGTTTTAAGGTTTAGGGTTTAGGGTTTAGGGTTTAGGGTTTAGGGTTTAGGACTTTGGGTTTAGAATTTAGGGTTTAGGGTTTAGGGTTTAGGGTTTAGGGTTAGCATAGGGTTTAGGGTTTTTTTTTAAAAAAAAAATTAAGTAAACCTGTAGGTTTAGATTTAATTAGTTTATTTTATACTTATTTCAATTTTTATTTTATTTTTATTTATGTTTATTTTTTATATATTTTATTTTATTTTATTCTTAATTTAGGTTATGTTTTTCTTTATTTTATTTTAGCTTATTTTAAGTTTTTTTATTCTATTTTATTTTAGGTCTAGGTTTAGGTTTTATTTTTTTTTTATTTTTATTTTGTTTATGTTTAGCTTTTTTTATTTTATTTTAGGTTTTATTTAGTTTACATTTAGGTTTTAGGGTTTAGGGCACGTTTAGGTTGTAAGTTTTAGGTTTAGGGTTTAGGGTTTAGGGTTTCTGGTTTAGGGTTTAGGGCTTTAGGGTTTAGGGTTTATAGTTTAGGGTTTAGTGTTAAGGGTTTAGGGTTTAAGGTTTAATGTTTTTTTGGTTTAGGGTTTTGGGGTGTAGGTTTAGGGTTTAGGTTTAGGTTTAGGGTTTTTTTGGAAAGCCCTATAGGGGATTTTGCCACAAAAGAGGGTTACAAGGTCCTTATCAAGGGATAAACTCAAAACCTAAGAACTACAATCACTAGAGTAAATCCCCTATCTAAGTACAACCAAAAGCAAAATAAAAGAGAAAAGGAAAGCAAAAGATACAAAATGATTAACAAAAATAAGCCAATGGATAGATCTGGGCCAAAGCTCTTTAGGATGAGAGAATGCATGGCACTAGGGAGCAAACCTGCACAAGAGAAAAGAGAAGTACATCTGCAAAAAATAGAAAGATAAAATTAAAATTAAGAATATAGACAAAGTGAAAAATTAAAGTAGCATAAAGCGAGAAAAAAGAAGTGTGTGAGAGAAGGCTCATGCTTAGTCACACCATTGGGTAGATGCAAATATGAGCATCAAACTTTGGAAGGGTTACATCACAAGAGCTACTACCAAACCAAGAAATCATCACAACCATCATACTACACAGAAGATAGCGACCATTTGTTGAATCTTATGAGCCTTAGTACCTAACTAAATAAACCATATACACTAAAGAAAAAAAACAACAAGAGAATGGAGGGGATCATGCAGATAAATATCATCAATATAGTCACCATGAGAATCCTACACATATGAAAATGAACCATCTTTGTTAGATCCACCTTTTTAATACCAGAGCCAAGAGTATAATTAGGCCATCATGAAAATCCACCACAAGAAAACAGTAGAAAAGGCCAGGCAGAGGATAGAAACAATATACAACTGATTGAAAAACTCAATCCTGTAAGAAAATTGCATGTAAATAACACCATCCCAAACATATGGGACATATATGAAACATGCTGAGTACAACTCAAAATATTGCCCGAAAGGTACCCATTCGAATAATCAATGAGATGTTAACAACCCCTTGTTAATAATCATTGTAGAAGTTATCAAACAATAAAATGTAAGCGAGGCATAACCCAAACCCAAAATACAATCAGTCTAATAGAACCAAGATGGGAATGTGGCGGATTTGTTGGACCAAGCCATAGGTAATAAGATGCATAAATAACACCAAATAAAGACAATCGAGAGACAACCCCAGTAGCTTGAGGCATAAAACCGATAATAAGTTCAACAAATATAAATAACGCTAGGCTAAAACCACTCATTCAGAGTAGACAGTGCATAAGTTAATAATCAAGTAGGTAATAGCATAATCATAGTGATCTGCACAAGTCTAACTGAACCAAGATGGAAAAAATAGCAATAGATTAAATAGACCACAAACATCAAGTGATAAGCTTCGGCCGTCAAACACCAAAATAATCAAAATAACTTAGAAAGCGCTTGACATAAGACCAAAATCCAACAATAATTAAAACAAAAATTATTGCACCACCATAAGATAATCCGGTAAAAATAGTGGTACATCATTGACACAAGGGGTTCAAAGGAGAGCCATCATTGAAATCCTTCAAGATAAAGAAAAAAGGCCAGTAAGCCAACATCATCGAAAGCGAGAAAGAAAACAAAAAGTAATTCCAATCCTACAAAGAGACAACAATAATAACAAGGGTATTGTAGTTTCTTTCCATATAGGTTGGGGAGGTGAGGTTAGCAAGAACAATCAGAAAAACAACCCTAGAAGTAGCCTGCTGGACATAAGACTTGAAAATCCAATAGCCAACAATTAAAAGCAAAACAATTGCACCCCCATAAGATAATCCAAGTAAAAAAAGTGGTACAACATATACACAAAGGAGTTCAAAGGAGAGCCATCATTGAAATCCTTCAAGACAAAGAAAAAGACCGGCCAGTAAGCCAACATCATCGTAAAATAGGAAAGGAAATCAAGAAGTAATTCCAATCGCAAAGAAATAGTAATAATAACAAGGGTATTAGTTTCTCTCATTACAGTTGTGGAGGTGAGGTTAGAGAGCATAAGAGGGGCCTATAAAGAGAAAAGATAGATAAATTAGGGCAGTCATGAAGCTATACAAAAATATAGCAATTAAATAATGATACAACAAAGTCATGAGCACACGATTTCAAAGGAAAAAAAACAAGCCTTAATCATAAAATGGAAAATAGATATCTGATAAGACCCATAAACAAAATATTGATGGAAAAGTCGGTCCTTGTTAATCGAAAGTAAAGTAGAAAGTAAAACATCTCCCTCCAGCAGATCCGACTGATAAGGGAAAATATCTCCATCCAGGTTAGAAAAATAGGAAACACCTTACCATAGCGAAGATAGTAAGACCAAAAGGTTAGGGTAATTAATCTAGCATTAGATTCCAGAGATCAAAAATAACAAAAATGCATCCACAAAAGAAACAACAACACTAAAAGTTGGTCATGCGTTAAATAGGTAATACAATAGGCCAAAACAATAGGATGAATTAATTTATGTAAGGGGAGTATTGTCCAAATTAACCACACAAATGTTTAGGTAGTGTAAGTTGATCAAAGAATTTTATGTCATCTAATCCCAGATTAGCAAGTAATCGCACATGCATTACCTTCATATACATGAGTGATTTTAAAATATAGTTGAGAAAGAGAGCTATGCTTTAGAAGGTAGTACATTTGTATTGCCCACTTTAATGGAAGTCAAAAGATCAATCCGAGGGCATCCACCTTAATCCAAATATTGAGCCAACCTTTTTTGAAGGCAAATCTCAATAGCTTTGTAATTTAGCTCAAAGGAACAGCAAGTATTAAGGGGTAAGCAAAAGCACATAAGACTTTACCATTAAGGTTTTGAAAATGCCACCATAGCCAGAAGCATTTAGAGAAAGAGCCATCAGTGTTAATTTTAATTATTAGCATGAGGTTTTATCCAATAAACAATCTTGTCATCTTTACAGTTGGGTTGATCCGGCAAGTTAAAACCCAATTTATTGGCCACAAATTTGTAGCCTTTGAATTGATTGTAGTTAATTAAATTGGCATTAAACAAGGCACGGATTTTTTTTAATTCTAGCAATTATCCTCATATGGTTCATAGGAATCCCACGATGTTTTGCATCATTTCTATCCATCAATATGAATCAAATAAGAGTGATAGCGGTTATCACTTTAACGTGGCCTTTAATAGTGTTTTCAAAATAAACTTCAAAAGTTGGTATAGAGTTAAGGAGACATTGAATTTCACAATATTAAAAGTTCATCATACCAAATCCAAAGTTTGGAAGCAATGGCTCGTTAACAAATACATGATTCACATTCTCAATGTGAAAGCGGTAGCATTTTGAAGGTAAGTAAAAACCTTTACCCTACATCAAGGAGTCAACAGGGATGAAGTTTTTCAAAATACACCAAGTTAGGACATAAAAAAGAAGTAGGAATAGTATTATCCCAAAGTTTAAAAAACACATAGGAGAAATCATGAGCTTCTTTGATATGAATCCAGACATTTTTAAGGTTGAAATCACCATTTTGGGAAAGCTTAAAAGGATCGATCATGATTTCTAGGAATGATAGGAATAATAGTAAGCTTATCTAAAGAGAAAGGAATATAGTCGAGTAAAATACTATTGTTCCACTTATTATTCGCTGAGAAAAGTTCACTTTAATAGCATCGGAGTGGGTTGAAAGTAATTCATCAATGAACCCACCTCCAGTCTAGATATCTTGCCAAAAGAAAGAGGTTCCAGAGTTAATCCCCCATGAGCTTAATGATTCTGCCTCCCCTTTGATGGAACAAAGTCTTTTCCAAATAGGAGAGTCTCCCACTTTATAAGGGCAAATGAGAGGGTGCTTATCCTAGCAGTATTTGGCAGTCATGAAATTAGCCCAAAACTATTGTTGCTCTAAAATTCCACCAAAGTTTATAGGAAAAAATGATAGCTTCCATGATTATACAAAAGCCACCAGAAGAGTGCCACAACTTTTATACCAAGAGGTCCAATGCATTCTTTTAATAGAATTGTTAGAACCACAAAAAAATTTATTAAGGAGCCGCTCAATTCTGTTAATGGTAGAATTGGTCGGCACAATGGTTTGAATGAGATATAAAGGCATGGAGTTAAGGGTACTCTTAATCAAAGTGATTATGAAGTCATCAAAATAAGATGAGAACATGAAGACCACCTTGAGTTCTAAAAAAATATGCTAGGATTATTGTTGAAAAGATCATTAAGACTCCTCAAAGATATTCAACAACAATGATAAAAGAGAGGGAGATAAGGGATCTCCTTGTCTCAATCCATGCATTGAAGGGAAAAACCTAGGGACTCACCATTCATGATAGCGGAGAACCAAACATTGAATACAATTTTAATGAGACGGATAAAAGAGTCAAAAAAACCAAACAAATGTAGAATTTGGAAGAAAATTCCAAGAGAGGTTGTCAAAAGCTTTAGAGATGTCCAATTTGAAACGGATGTTGGTAGAAGCATCAAGGTCATGAATCAGCTCTTGGGCTAGAAGAATGTTGTCAAATATAGCTCTACCTTTAACGAAACCAGTTTGGTTGGGGGAAATAATTTTAGGCAACAACAGACTAATTCTATTGGCAATTAATTTAGCAATGAGTTTATGAAAGAAGGTGCAAAAGGATAGAGTGCGAAATCGCCCCAAGATTCAGGATTATCAATTTTGGGAATGAGAACAATAGAAGAAAAAAAATATCTAGGTAAAGGATTACCATCAAAGAAATCAACTACAGCATCGACAAGGTCAGACTTAATAATGGGCCAACAATGCTAAAAAATTTGAATCGTGTAGCCATCAGGGCCAGCAACAGAATCAGTGTTCATGCCATTAAGAATACTACCAATCTCAGCTTCTGTAGGATGCATATTAAGCAAGTGGTTGTCATCATTAGTAATTGTTGAGAATCGGTGAGAGTTGGAGAGCTTCTAAAGAAAGGTTGTTGTTTAATAAGTTTTAAAATGATGTATGATAGAATCTTTAATATCATTGTATACGTGATCCAACCGTTATCATTTTTAATTTTTTAATAGAGTTTAAGGATTTCTTTTTTTTGAAGAGCATGGAAAGTAAGTATTTGTCACCATCAGCAATATGTTTGCTAGCAGCCTTTTACCGCCAGTAGGTTTCCTCCATATTCTAAAAGTTAACCAAGTTATCTTTAGCTTCATTCAACTCCTCAAGTTTAGTAGAATCAGTCAAAATGACATCTTCAAGAGAACAAACTAATTATTCCATATTTTTGATATTGGCAAAGAGATTTTTAAAATGATACTTGTTCCATCAATTTAGGTTTTTTAAGCCTTTTAAGCTTAAGCCAGAGGCAAATCATGCCCTTAACCGAATTATCTGGATGAAGAGGAGCCATCCAGTTAATGGATACAACATTATGAAATCAATATGTTGGATCCACATAGTTTGGAATCTGAAAGAGGTTGGGGAGGGTAATCTATTAGAGGATTTTGATGAAATCAAAAGCGGAGCATGATCGGACAAAGTTCTGTTCAAATGTTCAGAGTAAGGGGCCATTGATTGATCCAAAGAGAATTAAAAGAGTCCTATCAAGCCATTGTCAGAGTCTATAGTTATGCCATGTATAATGAACCAGAATAGCAATATCGTCAATTGCAATCAAGAATCATATTAGAAAAGTCTTCCATGTAATGAATGTTAGAGCAACCTCCCCTTCTTTTCGAGGAAGAGAATAGTGTTAAAATCACCCCAAACCAACCAGGGTTGGTTGACCGAGGAGGCAAAGGTTCTTAAGTTGTCCCAAAGGATGTTCCTACCAGCTCTATTACAAGAAGCATAAATAAAGGAACCTAGAACAAAAAATCACCCAATGAGATGTGGACATTAACCAATTGTTGAAGATCATCAAGGATGGATATGTTGACTAAATTATTCCAAAACACCAAATTTTATTGCTATTATAAAAGAAAATTTTGAAAGCAAAGCATTCTAGCAACATGGTTGATCTTAGAAGAGTGTATGAATGGTTCAATAATAATAAGTAAGGCTATGTTATGAATACGGCAAAGGCTTCTAATACGATTGTAGACAATGAGAGTCCCAATACCCCGAAAATTACAAATTAGTAAGTTGATCATAATAAAATAAGAAAAGAAAGGAAAAAAAGATAACTAAAGAAATAATAAAGCAAGATGAAAAGGAAACTAAAAATAGTTATTTATGGGAAGTCAGAGAAGATCTAGTAGTTCTAGTGGAGCTATTAGTGAACATTCTAGCTTTAAGTGATTTTTTTTAAAAATAATTTCAAAAGGTCTATCATTATCCAAAGAATCACCATCAAGAGACGATTTGTGATATTAGAATAGGACTGTCGTCAAAGCATTTCTAATGGTAATTTCCCCTTCTTCAATGTCAAAATTAAGCTGAGAAAGTGGGTTAGCATGTGTATCACTCTGAAGAGTAGGAGAAGGGGAGGTTGTGAAGCCATTAATAGCACAGATTTCATGCTCAGTTTCAGAATTAGATTTCAGATTTTGTTCCATCATCAAAGGATCAGTAGTTTTCATATTTTGTTCCTTCATCAAAGGATTAACTCCATAATTTGTTTTTAGATTTTGATCCAACCTAAAATTTCCATTCAAATCACCACTAAGGTTCATATGAGTCTCCTCGGGTTCACTAGCCAAAAGGGGTAGATTAGACTGAGTGAAGGTATTGTCTTGAGGAGCCAAATTATTACAATTAGAAGAAATGATAATTAAGCTATCATTAGCCTCCTCACAAACCTCATAAACATTATTTTTAAAAGCTCGATTGCTCCAATAGACAAAGCGGTGGATAAAAGGAGTAAGGGTAGGGGATTCCCATTTTGAGTGACTTTAGGAACATAAGAAAATTTACTAATTTTTTAATTTGATAGAGTATTAGGATCGACAATTTTTCTTCTTTTTAGTTGAGGATGCAACACAAAACATTCAGAATGATCATGGCCATGAATCTTACAATGTGTGCCAAAAATAAGAAAATTCTCAAATTCAACTTTTTGATTATAACCGAACTTCTCAGAGCCAATCCAAACTTCTTTAGGATGCTTTTTAGTGATATCAGATTCAACCAAAATATGAGCAAAAAGGTCGTGATCTCACAGCGGTGGCCTGATCAATTTGAAGAGGCCAACCAAAGAGAACCCCAACTGCAAAGAGAACTTGATGTGTAACATAATGTATTCTCATATTAGGAAGAGCTAGCCATATAGGAACAATTGGGGATTCCTCTTTTATATCAAAAAGAGGTGACCATTTCAGAAGTCGCATTTGACAATTAAAGACAAAGTAAGAGCGACATGCAAAAACTCTTGAATAATCTAAGTCATTAGAGCTGAATTAAAATATGCCTTGGATCAATCAATCCGATGGTGAAAACACGAAAGTTTAAGGCTATGAAAAAATGATCGGATGTTATCGAGTTGGGCGTAAGGAAAATTTACCAACTAAAGAGAATTCAAAGGCTTACCAACTTTTCCACATCTAGATGGACATAATAGAAGGCATCCCACGAAAGGAGGTCGAGATCAAATTCACCGAAGCATTGGGTGAAAGGTTCTTACTAGATAGTGCATCCTTAAAGGACTTAACTGCAGGCATAGTAGCGGATGATTTTGGATCCATAATTCCATGTAAATTTGATGCCCTAACCGACGCCTCCAAGATGGATAAGCTTCGTTGCAGAAAGCTCATTTGCCATTGAAAGAAGCAAGGAGGAAAATTACATTAGAGACCAATAAACAATTAAAATTGATCGTGAATGATCAAAAATTGGCCAAAAAGGAAAAAAAAGCGAAAGGATGTCCGAGAGGCACTTGAGAGGTTGTAGTTTTATGTTTTAGGTTTAGGGTTTAAGGTTTAGGGATTTATGGTTTAGGGTTTAGGGTTTAGGGTTTAGGGTTTAGGGTTTAGGGATTAGGGTTTGGGTTTTAGAGTTTAGGCTTTAGGGTTGTAGGTTTTAGGGTTTAGGGTTTAGGGTTTAGGGTTTAGGATTTAGGGTTCATATTTTAGGGATTAGGGTTTAGGGTTTAGGGCATTTTTTTAAAAAAAAGTTAAGTAAACCTATAATTTTAGATTTAATTAGTTTATTTTTTATTTATTTCAATTTTTTTTATTTATTTTTTTATATATTTTATTTTATTTATTCTTAATTTAGGTTATGCTTTTCATTATTCTATTTTAGTTTGGTTTATGTTTTTTATTGTATTTTATTTTTAGGTCTAGGTTTAGGTATTTATTTTATTTTATTTTTTTTATTTTGTTTAGGTTTAGCTTTTTTATTTATTATATTTTTATGTTTTATTTAGTTTGCATTTAGGTTTTCTAAGCTTAGGGTTTACGGTTTAGGGTCGTAGGTTTTAAGGTTTAGGGTTTAGAGTTTAGAGTTTAGGGTTTAGGGTTTTAGGGTTTAGGGTTTAGAGTAGGTTTAGTTGAGTTTAGGGTTTAGGTTTTTATTTAGGGTTTAGGGTTTTAGGGTTTAGGTTTAGGAGTTTAAGGTTTTAGGTTTAAGGAGTTTAGGTTTAGAGGTTTAAGGTTTAGGGTTTTAGGATTTAGGTTTAGGTTTTAAGTTTAGGGTTTAGGTTTAGGTTTAGGGTTTAGGATTTAGAGTTTAGGGTTTGGGGTTTAGAGTTTAAGGTTTAGGGTTGTAGGTTTTAGGGTTTAGGGTTTAGGGTTTAGGGTTTAATGTGTATGGTTTTATTATTTCGGATTTGGGGTTTAGGGTTTAGGGCTTTAAGGTTTTGGGCTGAGGGTTTAGGGTTGTAGGTTTAAGGTTCAGGGTTCAGGGTTTAGGGTTAATTTTAAGGTTTTGGGTTTAGTGTTAAGTTTTTCTTTCAATTTTTTAAAATTTTAAAATTTTTTTAAATTAAGGAAAATGGTAAGTTTAGGTTTATTTAGTTTATCTAGTTTATTTTTTATTTATTTTAGTTTATTTTATTTTTTTAAATTTTTATTTAGGTTTATTTTTTTATTTAGTTTATTTTAATTTAGGTTTTATATTTTAGTTTATTTTTTAGGTTTAGGTTAAGGTTTAGGTTTATTTTTTAGTTTAGTATTATTTTTATTTTATTATATAAGTTTAGGTTTTATTTTTTATTTTTAGGTTTAGGTTTTTATTTTATTTTTTTAGGTTTTGGTTTTAGGTTTTTATTTTAGGATTATTTTTAGGTTTTATTTTTTAGTTTAGGTTTAGGTTTATTTTAAGTTTATTTTATTTTATTTAGGGTTTTGGTTTAGGTTTAGGTTTAGTTTATTTTAGGATTAGGTTTAGGTTTATTTTATTTTTATTTTTGGTTTAGCTTTCTTTTAGTTTAGGGTTTATGTTTAATTTTTAGATTTATTTTTTTAGGTTTAGGTTTTTATTTAGTTTTTCTTTTATTTTATTTTAGGTTTATTTTATTTTTATTTTAGGTTTAGTTTTTATTTTCTTTAGGGTTTTCATTTTTTAGTTTAGTTTAGGTTTTTATTTATTTTATTTTAGTTTAGTTTTAATTTTTATTTGATTTTATTTTTGGTTTAGGTTTATGTTTAGGTTTTTATAATTTTTTTATTTTTTATTTTTCTTGGTTTAAGTTTTTTTATTTCTTTTATTTTTATGTTATATTTAATTTAGGTTTACATTTTTTTCTTTTTAGGGTTTAGGCTTAGTTGCGAGTTTAGGGTTTAAGGTTTAAGGTTTAGGGTTTGGGGTTTAGGTTTTAGGGTTTAGGGATTAGGGTTTAGGGTTTTAATGTTTAGGGTTTATGGTTTAGGGTTTTTAGGGTTTAGAGTTTAGGGTTTAGGGTTTAGGGTTTAAGTTTTAGGTTTAAGGTTCAGGTTTTAGTTTAGGGTTTAGGCTTTTTGGTTTTTTTTAACGGAGAACAAATTGAGATTCAACATTTCTTCTTTTTGATTTTATCTACTAAGTAACATACCAAGTTTTTTTAAGACACAAACAGCGTCATAGATAAAATGAGCACAGAGCAAATCAAAACACGAGATAACTAGAACCATCTCTACTATAAAGACATCGTTCCATAAGCAGTAGATGGGATTGGTAGTTCTTCAATTTTTCAAATTCTCATCAGAACCACCACGACCTTGAGTAGCGATCCATCATATCACGATCATCATCACCACCACCACCGGTTGTAACCTCGGTCGCTCCTCACGCCTCCATAACCACCATTGCTCCCACCACCTCTAGATCCCCACCACTGTGATAGCTTGCTTCCTCCACCTCCACGGTAGGATCTAAACTTTTCATGGTGGCGGTGATGTTCACCATCAGGTTCATTCTTAGGGTTTAGGTATTTTTGTTTTACATTTTAAGTTAATTTTTTAATTTATTTAGTTACTTTAAGTTTAGGCTTAGGGTTTGGCATTTACCGTTTAGGGTTTAGGATTTAGATTTAGGGTTTAGGGTTTAGTATTTAGAGTTTAGGGTTTATAGTTTAGGGCTTAGGGTTTTGGGTTTTAGGGTTTATGCTTTTAGAGTCTAGGGTTTAGGGTTAGGGTTTAGGGTTTAGGTTTAGGTTTTGGGTTTAGGGCTTATGGTTTAGGGTTTAAGGTTTAAAGTTTAGGGTTTAGTGTCTTTTAGTGTTTAAGGTTTAGGGTTTATGGTTTAGGGTTTTAGGGTTTTAGGGTTAGTTTAGGGTTTAGGGTTTAGTGTTTAGGGTTTAGGGTTTAAGGTTTAGGGTTTAGGGTTAGTTTAGGGTTTAGGGTTAGTTTAGGGTTTAGGGATTTTTAGGGTTTAGGGTTTAGGGTATTAAGTTTGGGGTTGTAGGTTTAGGGTTTAGGGTTTCGGGTTAGTTTTAGAGTTTAGGGTTTAGGGTTTTTTTTAAATTAAGTAAACCGATAGGTTTTAGTTTATTTAGTTTATATTTTATTTATTTTAGTTAATTTTATAATTTATTTTTATTTAGGTTTATTTTTTATTTTTATTTAATTTAGTTTATTTATTTTAGTTTATTTTTTAGGTTTAGGTTTAAGTTTATGTTTATTTTTTAGTTTAGTTTTATTTTTATTTTATTTTTTAGGTTTATGTTTGATTTTTTATTTTTATTTTTTAGTTTAGGTTTAGGTTTTTATTTTATTTTTTTAGGTTTTTATTTTAGGTTTATTTTTAGGTTTATTTTATTTTGAGAGGTTTAACTTTAGGTTTATTTTCAAATTATTTTATTTTATTTACTTTAGAGTTTAAGTTTAGGTTTAGGTTTTATTTATTGTAGTTTAGTTTATTTTACTTATGGTTTAAGTTTATTTTATTTTGTTTATTTTAGGTTTATTTTTTTTAGTTTACTATTTAGGTTTTTTAAGGTTTTTTTATATTTATGTTTTTATTTTATTTTATTTTAGGCTTATTTTATTTTTATTTTACGTTTGGGTTTTATTTTATTTAGATTTTGTATTTTTAGGTTTATTTAATTTTGCAGTTTAGTTTTGGTTTTCATTTAGGTTATTTTAGTTTAGTTTTGATTTTTTATTTTATTTTATTTTTTTTGGTTTAGGTTTAGGTTTTAGTTTGGGATTTTATTTTATTTTATTTAGGATTAGGTTTATTTACTTATTTTTTATTTATGTTTTATTTAGTTTAAATTTTATGTTTTGTTTAGGGTTTAGGGTTTAGGGTTTAGGGTTTAAGATTTAGGGTTTAGGGTTTGGGGTTTAGGATTTAAGATTTAGGGTTTAGGGTTGTAGGTTTTAGGGTTTAGGGTTTAGGGTTTAGGGTTTAAGGTGTTGGGTTTTAGGGTTTAGGGTTTAGGATTAGGGTTTTTTTAAAAAAAAATTAAGTAAACTAATAAGTTTAGGTTTATTTAGTTTAATTAGCATTTTATTTTATTTTATTTTTCTATATTTTATTAACTTTATTTTAATTTATATTTATTTTTATATTTTTTTAGTTTAATTTATTTATTTTAGTTTAGGTTTTTTATTTTAATTTATTTTTTAAGTTTAGGTTTAGATTTAGGTTTATTTTTTAGTTTAGTTTTATTTTTATTTTTATTTTTTAGGTTTAGGTATTATTTTTTTATTTTTTTATTTTTTTATTATTTAAGCTTAGGTTTTTATTTTATTTAATTTTTTGTTGGGGTCTAAGGTTTTTATTTTTGATTTATTTTTAGGTTTTATTATTTAGTTTAGTTTTAGGTTAATTTTTAGTTTATTTTCTTTTATTTAGTTTAGGTTTAGGTTTTATTTATGTTAGTTTAGTTTATTTTTGTTTAGGTTTAGGTTTATTTTATTTTTAATTTAGTGTTCAGGTTTTTTAGTTTAGCATTTAAGTTTTTATTTTATTTTATTTTTATTTTAAGTTTAGTTTCTATTTATTTAGTTTTTTTTGTTTAGTTTAGTTTTCTTATTTATTTTATTTTAGTTTAGTTTTTATTTTTTATTTTATTTTCTATTTAGGTTTAGTTTAGTTTAGTTTATATTTTTATTTTATTTTATTTTGGTTTAGGTTTGTTTATTTATTTTATATTTAGGTTTTATTTAGTTAGGTTTAGGTTTTTAGCTTTTTAGGCTTTACGATTTAGGGTTTAGTTTAGGGTTTAGGGTTTAGGGTTTAGGATTTGAGGTTTTGTGTTTAGGGTTTAGGGTTTTAGGGTTTAGGGTTTAAGGTTTAGGGTTTAGGATTTTTAGGGTTTAGTGTTTAGGGATTAGTTTTTAGGTTTAGGGTTCAGGCTTTAGTTTAAGGTTTAGGGTTTTTGGTTTTTTAACAAAGAACAAATTCATTTCTTCTTTTGATTTAAACAACCAAGTAACACATCAAGTTTTCTAAACGGTGACATAGATCAAAAAGAGCATAGAGCAAATCAAAAATCTAGATAACTAGAACCATCTTCTTGTAAGTTCCATAAGCACCAAATCGGATAGACCATTCTTGATTTCTTCTTCTCAGAACCACCCCAACCTCTTGGAATCACCATCATATCTCATCTCTCCCTCCCACCACTGCTTTGTAACCTCATGGCTCTCTCACCTCGATAATCACCACTGCTCAACCACCCTCCATATCCACCCGGTTGATCTAGACTTTGGTGATGGCGATTCTACACCATCAGGTTTTGTCCATTCTTAGGGTTTATGTTTAGGTTTATTAGGTTTTAGGTTTTAGGTTTATTTTTTAATTGATTTAGGTACTTTAGATTTAGGTTTAGGGTTTGTGGTTTAAGGTTTATGGTTTAGGGTTAGGGTTTAAGGTTTAGGGTTTAGAGTTTAGGGTTTCGGATTTTAGGGATTATGCTTTTATGATTTAGGGTTTGGGATTTGGGTTTAGGGTTTAGGAATTAGGGTTTTGGGTTTAGGGTTGTTGGTTTAGGGTTTAGGGTTTAGGATTTAGGGTTTAAGCTTTATTTTTTCAAATTAAGTAAACCTGTAGGTTTAGGTTTATTTAGTAAATCTAGTTTATTTTTTATTTATTTTTATTTTTATTTAGGTTTATTTTTTTATATTTATTTAGTTTCATTTATTTATTTTAGGTTTATTTATTTTAGTTTAGGTTTTTTATTTTAGTTTATTTTATAGATTTAGGTTTAGGTTTAGGTTTATTTTTTAGTTGAGTTTATTTTTATTTTATTTTTTAGGTTTAGGTTTTATATTCTAATTTTAGGATTAGGTTTATGTTTTGATTTTATTTTTTTAGGTTTATGTTTTGGGTTTTTATTTTAGGTTTATGTTTAGGTTTTATTTTTTTAGTTTAGGTTTAGGTTTATTTTTAGTTATTTTATTTTATTTAGTTTAGGTTTAGGTTTAGGTTTAGGTTTAGTTTATTTTTGGTTTAGGTTTAGGTTTTATTATTTTAGTTTAGTTTATTTTAATTTAGGTTTAGGTTTATTTTATTTTATTTTTTGATTTAGGTTTTTTTTAGTTTAGGGTTTAGGTTTTATTTTTTAATTATTTTTAGGTTTATTTTAGGTTTGTTTTTTATTTAGTTTTATTTTATTTTATTTTAGGTTTATTTTTTTTTATTTTAGTTTTTTATTTTATTTAGGTTTTTTTTATTTTATTTATTTTAGTCTAGTTTAGGTTTTATCTATTTTATTTTAGTTTTTTTTTATTTTTTAGGTTTAGGGTTAGTTTTAGTTTAGCTTTTTATTTTATTTTATTTTTTATTTTATTTAGGTTTATGTTTTTTTATATTATATTTTTATGTTTTATTTAATTTAGGTTAACATTTTTAGGTTTTTAGGTTTTTATGGTTTATAGTTTATGGTTTATGGTTTAGGGTTTATGATTTAGGGTTTTAGGGTTTAGGGTTTAGGGTTTGGGGTTTAGGGTTTAGGGCTTAGGGCTCAGGATTTAGGGTTAGTTTTAGGGTTTAGGGTTAGGGTGTTTAATTTATTTTATTTTGATTTACTTATTTTTTATTTTTTAACATTTAGTAAATTGGTAAGTTTAAGTTTATTTAGTTTATTTTTTATTTTAGTTTATTTTATTATTTATTTCTATTTAAATTTATTTTTAATTTTATTTAAATTATTTTATTTATTTTATGCTTATTTTTTTTTAAATTTAGGTTTTTTATTTTAGTTTATTTTTTAGGTTTAGGTTTATGTTTAGGTTTATTTTTTAGTTTAGTTTAATTTCTATTTTAGGTTTTTGGTTTAGGTTTGATTTTTTAATTTTTAGGTTTAGGTTTAGGTTTAAGTTTTTATTTTATTTTTTTAGGTTTAAGTTTTAGTTTTTTATTTTTATTTTTTTTATTTTTTGCTAAGGCTTAGGTTTATTTTTAGTTTATTTTATTTTATTTAGTTTAGGTTTAGGTTTAGGTTTTATTTATTTTAGTTTAGTTTATTTTAGTTTAGGTTTAGCTTTATTTTATTTTTAGTTTAGAGTTTTGGTTCTTTTTTTAGTTCAAGTTTAGGTTTTATTTAGTTATTATTTTATTTTATTTTATGTTTATTTTATTTTTATTTTAGGTTTAGTTTTTATTTTGTTTTAGTTTTTTATTTTTTAGTTTAGTTTAGATTTTTATTTATTTTATCTTAGTTTAGTTTTTATTTTTAGTTTTATTTTTTTTAAGTTTAGGTTTGGGTTTTAGTTAATGTTTTTATTTTATTTTGGTTTAAGTTTTTTTATTTATTTTCTTTTTAGGTTTTATTTAGTTTAGGTTTCGGTATTTAGCATTTTAGGGTTTGGTTTAGGGTTTAGGGTTTAGAGTTTAGGGTTTAGGGTTTAGGGTTTAGGTTTTAGGGTTTGGGGTTTAGGGTTTATGGTTATAGGGTTTAGGGTTTAGGCTTTAGGTTTAGGATTTAGGGTTTTGAGGGCGGGAGTTTTGGGTTTAGGGTTTAGGGTTTTTGGTTTTTTTTAATAGAGAATAAATTTAGATTCAACATTTCTTCTTTTTGATTTCATCAACCAAGTAATAGACCAAGTTTTCTAAAACCAATCGATGACATAGATAAAAATGAGCATTGATTGAGAAAATAAAAAACAATAGATAATTAGAGCGTCTCTACTAGATTCCATAAGTAGTAGATAGGATCGGGCATGCTTAGGTTTCTCTCTCATGAACCACCTGGCTCTCAGTAGTAGGATCCACCTTCATATCCCCTCTCCCTCATCCACCACCAGTTGTAACCTCTTCTCTCTTCCGCCTCCATGCTTTACTGACCACCACCTCCATCCAGCACCACTAGATCCCCACCACCACTTTAACCTTGCCTGCCTTCACCTCATGTAGAATCTAGGGAGCTAGTTGCGTGATGTTCCCATCAAGGTTCTTCTTAGGGTTTAGGTTTAGGTTTAGGTTTATTAAGTTTTAGGATTTAGGTTTACATTTTAAATTTATTTAGTTACTTTAGGTTTAGGTTTAGGGTTTGGGGTTTAGGGTTTAGGGTTTAGGGTTAGGATTTAGGGTTTAGGGTTTAGGGTTTAGGGTTTAAGGTTTTACGGTTTATGCTTTTAAGGTTTGGTGTTTAGGGTTATGGTTTAGGTTTAGGGTTTCAGGGTTTTTTTGGGTTTAGGGTTTAGGGTTGTAGGTTTAGGGTTTAGGGTTTAGGTTTTAGGGTTTAGGATTTAGGGTTTATGGTTTTTTTTTAAATTAAGTTAACCGATAAGTTTAGGTTTATTTAGTTTTTTTAGTTTATTTTTTAGTTCCTTTAGTTTTATTTTATTTTTTATTTTTATTTAGGTTTTTTTTTTTAGTTTAGTTTATTATTTTAGTTTAGGTTTCTTACTTTAGTTTATTTTTTTAGGTTTAGGTTTATTTTATAGTTATTTTATTTTTTAGGTTTAGGTTTTGTTTTTTATTTTTAGGTTTATGTTTAGGTTTTTATTTTATTTTTTTTAGGTTTAAATTTTAGGTTTTATTTTAGGTTTTAGGTTTTTTAGTTTAGGTTTAGGTTTATTTTTAGTTTATTTTATTTTATTTAGTTTGGGGTTTAGGTTTACTTTATTTTAGGTTTAGGTTTAGGTGTATTTTATTTTAGTTTAGGTTTATTTTTATTTTATTTTGTTTATTTTAGGTTTAGGTTTTATTTATTATTTATTTTTAGGTTTATTTTGTAGGTTTAGGTTTTTATTTAGTTTTGATTTTATTTTTTTTATTTTATGTTTATTTTATTTTATTTTACCTTTAGTTTTATTTTATTTAGGTTTTATTTTTTTATTTTATCTTTTAGTTTAGTTTAGGTTTTATTTATTTTATTTTAGTTTAATTTTATTTCTTATATTATTTTATTTTAGGTTTTTTTGGTTTAGGTTTAGGTTTAGTTTAGTTTATTTTATTTTATTTATTTTATTTAGGTTTAGGTTTTTTTATATATTTTATTTTTATGTTTTATTTAGTTTATGTTTAGGCTTTTAGGGTTTTATGGTTTAGGGTTTAGGGTTTAGTGTTTATGGTTTAGGGTTTAGGGTTTAGGGTTTAGGGTTTAGGATTTAAGGTTTGGGGTTTAGGGTTTAGGGTTTAGGTTTAGGGTTCAGGTTTTAATTTAGGGTTTAGGGTTTTTTTTTTTTTTTAATAACAAAGAACAAATTCAGATTCAACATTTCATCTTTTCAATTTCATCAACCAAGTAAAATCAGGAAGTGATCAAATGACCTCCTTGGCTAGCTAAAGACTTGAGTTCAGGATATCAGCTATATACCCATTACCATTCAATTTTATATAAATCAACACATGAATAGAGGAAAGAGAACTCAACATTCATACACTTAAGCTATAAGCTAGCATCATAACACATATTATTATTCATTTATAAGCTTTTGAAAAATACATTTGGATTTAATAGTGATAATTGCCACACATATATTGAATTAAATCAACACATGTAAGCTTTACTTGATTTTGAAAAGATGGATGCATGAATTCAAATGACATACCAAATTTAACATGATTGGAAAGAGGACAATCAAATATAAGCATGTGATTCTTTCAACCAAACTAGTTCTTAAGGATAATCAAATCAAATAAGATTATTTAAAGTAAACCAAAGCTTCTTTTTTAATTAAGTTTTGGATTTGATTTGATTAAAGAGGAGAAGAAAAATCATCACTTGTTGTTTTAAACCCATTCCTACATTAGTGATTTGATTTAATTTAAGGAAATATAATTAAGTTGATTTTATGGGTTAATTAAGTTGAACCCTTAATTAGATGAATTAATTATTCTTATCTATGTCACCTTAAAGTAATTAACAAAATAATTATGAGCCAACATTATATGCATGGAAAATAAACTTACAATGATCTTAGGAAATAGAAGGGGCCTAATGCAATTGGCTCATGATTAGTTTTTAATTAGATTAATCGACTAATTAATTACTCTTATATTTTTCGACCATAATTTCATTAAACTCCTTTAGGTTATTAAACACCTAAAGATCTACCCCAAGATTTAGTTAATTAAGGTTTGATGTGATTATGATTTCAATTTGATTAAGTGATTTAATTAATTAGTTAAATATTAATTAATTTCATTTTAAAATTGAGTGAAATGAACTTAGGGAAAGTGGTCCCAACCCTATTCCTTAGTTCACTTAGTATTGAACAATGATTAATAAACTTAATTAACCAATTTGTTATTATTCATGGGTTTATTATTCATTAATTAACTTAAAAGAGTAGTTAAGGTATAATTAGTCAATTTTCTTATTTAAGTGAGCAATAAATCCCAAGAAAAATCATGGGAGGCGTCATCCCATTAAATTAACCCATAAAATTTGGGATTAATTGCTCAAGTAATTAAAAAGTAATTAAGCTAATTAATTTTTCCATTAAACCTTAATTAAACCTTAATTACTATTCAAAATTAGATAAGATCATTTTTAATTAATTCTCCTTTGGAAACCTTTAAAATGAGTATTTATTTGCATTTTTTATTTGTATATGATGTTTTTATTATTTTTAGAACTTTCCCCCATTAAAACTGATTAATTAAGCCTAATTAAAGCCTAATCCTTTTGGCATGTGTGCTGATGCGCATGCTTTCCATGCGGTGTTATGCGATTGGCTACTAAAACTTATCGATTCCAGCTATGTGGCGGTGGCGGATGCATTCTTGTCGCCATCGATCCAAGATCGGGATGGCTATGATTAATCCCATAGCTTAAGGATTAAATCAGATCAATAGCAGATCTAATCTTGACCCATTCGATCATGCGAAGCGGATGGTGTATCTAACTTCAGCGGTGAGGAGAATGAGTGCGCCTTGCTCACTTGATCCAAGCTTAGATCGACTCATAAAAGGATCCAACACCTTTACGACATCGATCGGAAGGGATCCAATGATCAAGATCACACGAGATGCAAGTTTCTTCAAAAATCTCCAACCCATTTTGGCTAAGGATCAATTTTGGAAGCATACCTCACTAGAGCTAAAGACCAATTGCTCAAACAATTGAGAAAGCTTCATCTAGTGGAAACAAATTCTTGTTGAGTAGCAATTAGATCAATTCCTCAATGTTCTCTCTGAAGGCAAAGAAACAATAATTTGGAGCTCAATTTTGGATGAAGTCCCACCTCCGATGATCGAAAAGCTTGGGAGATGATTTATTCTTGCTCAATGAGGCCTAAAGAAGGTCCGTGCAAAGTTAATTTGAGTTTGATGGAGACATGAGGAAGTTAGGCCAAAAATGGGAGTGTCTATTTTGAGGACAGGGAATGACATTTTTTATCGAGAGAGCTTGGGAGCTTAAGGATTGGTTGTAGCAGCTCGTCTTGGGTAGCTAGGGCTCTGAAGAATGATTTTTGTGTGTGTTTGAGTGGAAACGAGGGGGTGTATACCCCCTTCAACTTGATCTGGTGGTGGGATTGGGTTTGGCTTCTAGTTGCCATCCGACCATCTCAAGGAGTTATGGGTGGAAGGGAGGAGGTTGGCTCGGCTTGGTTTGTTGAAGGTGTGGAGGTGGGCGCAAGGAGGAATCATGGGTGTCCTAAGTGTTTCAAATGCTCTAATGGGAGGGTGAGGATTTCACCTCTTATGGGTCATGGCTGACCTAACCATCCCATGCGTAATGTTGGGTACTATCATAGGTGCCTAGGTAGACCATTGGGAGATTACTAAGTGGCCAAGGAATGGAAATGTCCCCTTACATGGGTGATTTATCTCATGTGATACCCTTGACCCAAAGGTAGAATGATTATTTAGCATTGGATTTGATTTGGGCAGATTTGAAATTAGCAAAAAGTGGATCAGACAAAATTTCAAGTCAATTGGAGTTGATTTGGTTAGGTTTGGCTCAATTTGACTCATTTATGTCAAATTGGGTTAAGTTGGGTCAAGTTGACCAATTGGTCAAATTGGGTCAAACCAAGGGTTGGGTTAAGTTCATATGATCATTTGGGATGTTTTGGTTTAATTGGTTTGGTTTAGTTTGTCTTAGATTTGATTTTGGCTCATTTGAATTTATTTGGTCAAATGGTTTAAGTTGACCAATTTGACCAAATTGGCCAAATTGGCTTGGGTTGAGTGTTGGTATGGGTTTTGTTGACCAATCAAAGATGATTGTAGGATTTTGTTTAAATTGATTTGGATTTGGTTTTGATTTAGGCCAACTTGAACCTTTAGGTCAAATTGGGTCCAATCATGGCTTTGGTCAAGTTCAACAATCTATTTGGACTGAACTTGAACCATTGGTTGCAATCAATTTGGTTTATATATTTATTTGACCCAATTTAGTCTTTTAGGTCAATTTGGGTCAACTTGGCTCAGGAGTGCCAATTGGGTTTAGTTTGACTCAATTGAAGGTCAAGTCATATTCAAATATAGATTTTAATTTCTTATGAATCATTGGTTTAAAGGGATTTGGCTTAGGTTGCAATTTGGCTAGTTTGGGTTCATATGGGTTAAGGGTTGACTTGGTCAAATGATCAAGTTGACTTGGTTTGACACAATTTGTGATAATTGATCAACCTAGGGTGATCAATAATCACGATAGGAATTTTTGATGGGCTTGGTTCCAATTTTGGTTGGATTAGAACTTGGCTCAAATAGGTCAAATTGGCCACTTTGGGTCAAGTGGAGCAATTTGGTTTAGTTGGCTTGATTTTGGGTTGAGTTTGATTTAGTTGAGTTTATATATAGATTTGGGATTGACATATATAAATTCGTTAATTGGGGGTTCAAATGGGTTTTGATCATTTGAACATTTCAAGTCAAAAGGGTTAAGTTGGATTTGACTTGGGTTGATTTGGGTTTGGCTTGATGATTGTAGATTTCATTTATATTTGTCACTATGCTTAAAGGTATGAGTGATTCATGAGAAAATCAATTGAATTTGGGTTTTTGAATGAAGGAATTTGGCTAAGTCCATCGAATTGGATCATGAGGCTTATGTTTTGATTTTGATTTGGTTTAATTGAGTTTTGATGGTTTAAATGTATATTTCATTTAAATTTGTCAAGATGATTGAAAATATGATTGATTTGTGAGAAAATTAGTTGAGTTTGACTTGATTTGGATTAAGATTTGGCTAAGTCCATGGGATAGGTCATATGACTTAGGAAGGGATTTGATTTAATTTGATTTAGTTTGATTTAGTTTTGATCATTTAAATGTAGATTTGATTTATATTTAGGAAGATGACTGAAGATATAAATTGTTTATGAGAAAATCAATTGATTTTAGATTGATTTGGATTAAGATTTGTCTAAGTCCATGGGATAGGTCATATGACTTATGAAGGGTTTTAGGTTTGGATTTGATCATCGACTTTAATCATTTGGTTTTGGAATTTGGGTTTGGATTTGGATTTGAATTTGATGTTTGAATTGAACTTGAGGTTTGGTTTGAGAAGGAGAACATGGATTCGATTTGGGTTGTAGGGTTGATGGATTATCCTAATCCTTAAGGCTTAACTTAATCCTATGGTTAACCCTTCTAAGTCTTTAGTCTTAGGTTAAGTATTTACCTAATTGTTAGAAGTGTCTTATGACTAGGGAAGTCTTAGTGTATAGAAGACTCCTAAGTCTAAGATAGGAAGATTGAATCTGCACTCCAAAAGTGAGGTCAACAGGCCTTAGGCTCCATAGTGTTACCCTTGGAGATAGATGATTGGAAGACTGAAGCCAAGTTTCACATTATAGACTCGGATACATCTTTCAATGCTTTGTTTGGGAGAACATGGATACATGAGAACAACATAGTTTCATTTTCTCTACATCATTGTATGAACTTTGTGAGAAGTGGATCATCTACTATGTCAAATAAGATCTCAAGCCATTTACAGTTCATGAGGTTGACATATATGTGGATGCTTACTATCAAAATCAACAAGTCTATTCTCACGAACTTGGAAAATGTTTATAAATAAAAGAAAAAGAAAAAGAAAAAAAGAAAGATAAATAGAAAAAAAAAGATAAAATGAAAAAGAAAATAAAAGGGAGCAAAAATAGACTTGGAGGAGGAAGTGGAGCCTAACATTAGATTCCACCCATAGTTCGTTACTCTATTTGAACATATAGGTAAGAAGACCTAACCTCTACCAGGTGGAAGAGGCGTTCAGGAGGGTCTAGGGGTAAAACCTCCTTATTGGCCAACCAATAGAAGATATGTCCCTACCTAGGTATTCATATAGACTTAGAATCTAGTTCATAGGATGAGTCTTATATGGACCAAACTCTTCTCAGTAGTAGATTCCCATGGAGGTGACACTTGAGCCAGATAGTGATGAAGACCGAGCTCCAAAGCAAAGCATAAGTGTATCCAAGTCTATATGTGAAACAACAAGGCATCAGTTTGGAACCTTAGCTCTAACCTGACTTCCCTCTCGAAAAGTTGAGGGTTTTGTAGTTAAGGAAGCCCCTAAGTCATCATAGGTGTGAAGACTTATAGGTTCATTTTGGAAGAATCATCCTTAAGTTAAGAAGTTGATGTAGAACTTGAGGATGATTCTTATAAAGATTTAATAAAATTACCTTTTGATTGGTACTTGTCTTGTGTTCATAATTTAGCAAAGAAAGGGTTAATCCCACATACATGGTCAAAGCATAGGTCAGACTACTTTGAAAGAATATGTAAGAACAAATGCAAAAGCTCTCAATCAAGATCGGGACTAAGATTTGGTACAGTGGATCCAATCGATGATGACTATTACTGCTTAGTCATCACCAATCATTTAGAATCTGATAGGTTATTTTCAAATCATATTAACTTATATGAGGAGTTATGCTTAGAAACTTTAGATGATTAAGATGATTTTGAAATCAAAAATGCACCGCTAGAGTTTGAAGAAGAGTTCAAGTCAACCATTGACTAGCTCAATGAAATAAACTTAGGAATTGAAGAAGATCCACACCCGAAATACATCAGCTCAAAGAAGAGAAGAACAACAGTCTACTATTCAAAGAAAGGTAAGGGTAGGAATAGTTCCCTTAACTCAAGACTGCGATGTGATGAGATTCTCATATCATCTGTCCAATCTTTGCACCAACAATGAAGTCTAATATGAGGCTCTGACTGCCAGTCTTGAGTTAGTTGTTACTCTAAGCATCCAGAACGTCGACATCTTTGGAGATTCTCAGCTAGTGATCCACCAAATAGTTGGGTCCTATAAGGTTATAAAGCCTAGGATCCATCACTATCACAAGTACACCATGGAGTTGATGGCCCAAATCTCAGAGGTTACCATTTATAAGATTCCTTGAGGAGAGAATGCTGCAGCGTATGCTTTAGCGAAGCATGCTAAGGAGTTGGCATGTCCGGAGGATGAGTCCATATCAATAAAGGTCCAAAATAAACAAGTCTTATTTCTTATTGATATTGAACTCATCAAAAGTACTCTTGAAGGGAGGTTACCATTGCCAATGAGGAGTTAGATTGGAGGAAACCATTCATAGATTACCTAAATAAAGGCAAACTATCTCAAGATAAATCCCAAGCCCATCAAATGAGCGAGAGGCACTTTCCATGCTCTTGTGGATGGTGTCTTGTAGTCAATCTTTTGATCATATATGGTTACATTTTTTATATAAGCATGAAGCCCATAAGATTGTGGAGGTACATTTTCGGATTATAAAATAATGATCTAAAGATGAAAGCCAAAATCAAGAGACTATGATACTTATGGCCATCGATGATCAAATATTACATGGATATGGCTAGGTGATGCCACCAATGTCAAATACATGGTAGTCTACACCAACCGTATTCTACATACATTGGCCTCATGGCCATTCAAGTATTAGAATATAGGAAGATTACGATTGATCTTCTTTCTTTCAAAGGTCATCGATTCATCATAGCTGCTACTGGCTACCTTTCCAAATGGGCGAAGGTGATTATGCTCAGAGAGATCATATCTCAGCATGTGCTCTAGTTTTTTAGGAACCATATCATATATAGGTTCAGAGTGCCTCGATGAATGATATCTAATAATTATACTACATTAAAGAGCACCAAGATCAATAACTTTGCAAAGAGATATAACATGTATTAGAGATATTCTACCATTAACTACCTAAGGCAAATGGCTCGGCAAGCCTTCACTCATCAAATAATGAAGAAGACACAACAACAGTAAAAAAATGGCATGAATAGTTGAAGCCATGTAGGCCTAGCACCAAATATAAAACTCCAACTCGGTCTACTCCTTTCTTCTTAGTGTATGGGTGCGAAGCCATTCTACCATTAGAAGTCTAACTCATCACTAAGGATAGGCTGTGTTGCAAGATCATATGAGCATAATGCCAAGTTGCAATTAGAAGAGCTCGAAGGTTTAGAGGAGAGATGTCTGCGGGCATGCTAAAACCTCAAGTTGTACAAAGCCAAAATGATTCAAGCACATAATAAGTTGATCCATCCTAGAGCTTTTCAAGTAGGAGAGCTTAATTTAGTTCTAAGGAGACCGATTATTTCCTATCGTAAGATGGGAGGAAAGTTTGAACGCACTTACGAAGACCCTTTTTCCATAGAGAAGGCCTACCTAGGAAGATCTTATCAACTCATTAATTGTTAGGGAGAGTGCCCAATGCATCTACTTATAGAAATATTATAACTCATTTTTGAAAATTCCATTTTAAATTCAATCTCTTCCATGTTGAAAGTATTCTTGTTTGTGAATATGCCACATTGTGTTTATGGTAGGTGTAAGGAACCCAAGCAGCATCCTATCCTTCATTGAAATAACACAAACATGAACTACACATAAACATATAAAACAAACACATATCTTTTACATTGGGCTACTTTGGTGAGATAATGATGACACTAACTTTCATGCTCCAGTCAAGGCATTACAACCATAGTGTGTCACCAGTCTTCTTTCTTTGGAAGATGTAAGTCTACTATGCTTTCTTTTCTTACATGGCCACTGCACACTGATGAGTTCATTGTTAGTTTAGTAGGCCTTACTGCGTGGCAGGTAAGCTACCTTATGTTGGCTTTATTTAAGAAAATGTGAGTCTTCTATGCTTTCATATTAGATTAGCCTTCATGTACTGACTAGGTCGAGTATATTTGAGATTTATGATAGGTCCCCTAGAGGTCCTTCCCTCTTGATTACTTCAAGTCTGGGTCCAGTCCTTCCTCAGGGCTCCCACTTAGTAGTTAAATAGGTGATAGAATCTATCAAAATGACTATCTGATCTTCGCTTGAAATGTTTTAAGTCTTGCTTTCTTTCTAGATTGATCGTTGCACCAGCACCTTAGTTGGTTGGTTCTCACTATCTTGATGGATACACCACTCATGCTGATGGATACACCTTAGGTTGGTTAGTTCTTGCACCTTAGGATACACCACTCATGGGAGATGTAAGTCTGCTACTATTTTTCCTTGAGTTGGCCATTATACACCTATTCTTTCTTTTTTAGAGCTTAGGATAACGCCCCTAGCATCACCTCAATTGTGGGAACTATATTTGGATCCATCTTTGCACCATTTAGACACTACCAGTTACTTGTCCAGTTGGATAGCTCCCCTTTCCTATTAACCGCCCCTATGGTTGTAGAATCTGTCCTATGGATGTCTAGATTCTCCCTTGGTCTTGTAAATCTAAGATAGGTCAAGGCTGACATAACCCCTTCTCAATGTGGTCCCTCATACACCAATAGGGTCCATGCAAACATATAAACAAAATTTATATTCACTTATGGATTAGGAGGACACCCCTAGTGACACATTTTTGAAGCATCTATCTTTAGGGCGGTATTAGCTCCTTTAGTAATCACTTGACTACTCTTAAGTTGATATAAGTCCCCCAGCAATAGTGCTAAGTTAGGTTCTATTTGTTGTGCTACCAATAAGTCACCCAAGCAGTGTTCCCTCTTTAGAAGATGTAATTCTCCATGCCTTCT
The DNA here is from genome assembly GCA_021442155.1 of Cymbidium sinense. Lineage (NCBI taxonomy): Eukaryota > Viridiplantae > Streptophyta > Magnoliopsida > Asparagales > Orchidaceae > Cymbidium > Cymbidium sinense. The sequence goes on along the minus strand of CM038214.1, from coordinate 105,371,950 downwards.
TCCTAGCATAGTATTACCTTTGAAAGAAACCCCTTAGGTTAGCTAGATCTACCCCACGACCAGTAGACTATCCCTTTGGATTTGTAAATCTAAGATAGAACAAGTCTGATAGAGCCCCTTCTCAGTGGATCCATCACACACCGACATGGTCCATAAATTAAACCTATAAATTTGATTCACATCCCCAGCGGATATGCCCTCAATTTGAAATCAAACAAAACCAAATAAACCATATCAAATCACATGAAAATAAGATAAAATTAATCCTTACTAATTTTGAGTTGACATAAGTTCCCAGCAGCATTCACTCAGTAGTCACCCTAGGTCAGGTTCGATTTGTTGTGCATCCAACAGGTCACCCCAGTGGTTGTTCCTCGCTTTGAAAGATGTAAGTCTACTATGCCTTCTTCCTAGCATAGTCATTGCACATAGAAATGCAACCCCTTAGGTTGGCTAGCTCTACCTCACAACTAGTAGACTATCCCTTTGAATTTGTAAACCTAAGGTAGGTCAAGGCTAATATAGCCCATTTTCAGTAGGTCCATTGCACACTAATAAGGTCCATATATTAACTCAAATAAAATTAAACTCGATCTCATTTTTTGAAGTGGAGTTAAATCACACCCTTCTCCCTAGTGGAGCCCAAATCATATATAAACAAGTAAAAAAATCAAATTCAAAACCAACCTCCCTAAAGGAGCCAAATTAAACGAACTCCCCCAGTAGAGTCTAAATCATAGAAATCCAACCAAACTCTTATTCCCAACAGATACATCCCCAAAAAAAAATCTATGAAATTAAACTCAAATCCTAATCCCCAGTCGATAGCTCAAAGCTGCTTCATTAGTAGAATGTTCATATACCCGATCCCCAGTGGACTCGAGCCCATATCTCTAGCAAATGTGCCTCCACATCATTTAAAACAAAATAAATTAAAGTTAATTGATCTTAATCCATAGTGGATTAGATTCATATCCCAGTAGGATCTTCTTTCCATAAATCATATAATGAAATCAAATTCAAACTTTAACTTTTTTCTTCTTAAGCCCTCGACATAGACCCTCACATGTCATGTCCAATGAATGTGTGATCCCCTAGCAAATCTCCCTCCATGTCCTTAACATGGAAGTCTCATCAAATCTTAATTCATCTCATATGCACACCATTAATACTTCAACTAAAAACCTAACAATGTATTCGTTCAAATTACATCATCTTATCATTGTTATCAACATTTTATGATTTGTGACGGTGAAAGCTCAAACTAACTATACAATATCATGCTAAACATATTATAGTCGAATTAACACACACTATATTATATTATAATATATGATGTTATATTATAATTTGCTATAATATAATATATTATCTAACATTACACCTCATTAGAATCACTTAAAAGGAAGAAATAATAAAATTTTCTCAAAATATGAATAATGTTCATTTTGGATGTAATGTTATTATTTTTCTATTAGAAATGGTACAAAATAGTATAATTTTGGTGTTGCTTCTTGGTGTGTGCCATGAATTTGGCCAAATTCTTCCATCTCAACCTTCAAATTAACATTTTTGTGAGTTTTGACCCAATGTATTATAATAAAAGTAAAACATAATAAAATGTACAATAACATTTAGTAACACACCACCACATTCAATATATATGTGAAGTTATATTATTATGTATATTATATTTTAATATGCTTTCATATAATATACTATCTTACATTACACCTTAAAAGGAATCACTTTAAGCAAAAAATTTATAAAATTTTGTTGAAAAATGAACATTATTTTTCTATTATTAAAATAAAATTACATTAAATTTGGACAAATCATCATCTCAACCTATAAATCATTATTTTTATGAATTATACTAATATTAACTCTACTACATCATACTATAATAACTAAAATATGCTAAACAACAAGTAGTAATACACAATGGTATGCTATGCATGATGTTACACTATGTTATAGCATCTATATAATAATACACTATAACATATTATATTAAATTATATTATATTCTATTAAATTGCATATCACATCACAAGGGATTGCTTAAGAGCAAAAAAAATCATAAAATTAGTCTAAACAACAAAAAATTATATATTTTAGTCGTATCACTTACATATTTTAAATTGAAATAATATATTATGATGCCATGCTCTACATATTATGAATTTGGCCAAATTCCACAATTTTAAAGTCTAAATCAACATTTTTATATATAATGCTAGTGTAGGCTTGACTGCATGATTTTAAAATACTAAAGAATTTAAAATGTAAAACAATATATTATGATATATTCTTATCTTGTGCTACAACATATAATATTTATTTTGAACATAAAATCTCACTTTTTAGAGTACAAATGGTAGGTACTACAACCTAATTCAAATTTAACAAATCTCATCATCTAATTTATTAAATCAATATTTTAGGATTTATATTAATATAGACTAAGCATAATACCATAATATACTATATTTCAAACATCTTATAACATCCTAAACACATCACTACATGCTCAAATATATGATGCTACATTATACTATAATATATGGTATTATAATACATTTAGGGTTAGGGTTTAAGGTATTCAAATCTCTAAAAGTCAAGGAAAGTATCTTGAAGACATTTTCTTTAGCCCATAACTATATTAAGATTAGGTCATTCTTTAGATCCTCTAAACATCTTTATTTTAGGTTTAGGGCTTAGGGTTAGGGTTTAGTGTTTATTAGGTTTTAAGGTTTACTTAGTTTAAGGTTTAGGGTTTAGAGTTTAGGTTTTTTAGGTTTATAGGTTTAAGGTTTAGGTTTAGGGTTTAGGTTTAGGGTTTTAGGTTTAGTTTAGGTTTTAGGGTTTAGGTTTAGGGGTTTAGGTTTAGGGTTTAAGGTTTATGTTTGGGGTTTAGATTTAGGTTTAGGGTTTAGGATTAGGTTAAGTTTAGGGTTTATTTTGTTTAGGGTTTAGGTTTAGGGTTTAGGTTTAAGGTTAATTAGATTCATTTCTTCTTTTCAATTTCATCAAAGTAGCACAAGTTTTTTAAGACACATAAATAATAAAAAAAAGCGATAGAGCAAATTCAAACCCTAGATAAGTAGAACCATCTCTCTTGTAAGACACAATTCCATAAGTGGTAGATGATGTTCTTGGTTCTCCGTTCCCATCAGACCACCCCACCTCTCAGTAATGGGATTCCATCAGATCTCCAATCTCTGCCGCCACCATGGATGTAACCTCCATCGCTCCTCCTCCATATCCATCCACTTCTCGACCACCACCTCCATATCCAACATCCCTTGATCCCCACCACCCTTTGTGATAACCCTGCCTTCACCTCCACCAGGATCTAGGCGGGTCTAGTTGTGATGTTCCTCATCAAGGTTCTATCCATTCTTAGGGTTTAGGGTTAGTTTTCTTGGGTTTAAGGTTAGTTTAGGGTTTAGGGATTGGGGTTTAGGGTTTAGGGTTTTAGGTTTTAGGGTTGTAGGTTTTATGGTTTAAAGTTTAGCATTTTTTTTGGGAAAAAGAGGAAATTTTATTACTAAAAAGAAAAGGATACAATGATTTAAAGGGGATAAAACTCAAAGACTACTACTCAAAGAGCTACAGAAGGACCTAAAGGGAAAAATCCCCTAACTAATACAAAAGATAGTGAAAAGCAAAAGGAAGAACTAAGAAAAGAACAACAATAACACAAAATCTCTATGAAAGTCAGCAATCCATCTAAAGAGACCCAAGAACAAGCGAAGGAAACCTTCAAGAAAAAAATTAAAGTAGAGATAAGCATAAATAAAAGAAAATAAACAAAGATAAAGAGAAAGGAAAGAAAAGGCTCAAGCTTAGTTACAAAAATAAGAAGGGGCAACAAAATTTATGAGCGACAAACTCGAAAGGAGGGTTATAGTCACAAATCCATAACAAACCAAAAATAAGATTTAACATCCTAGCCATCATAGTCAACAGAACCTCACAAAGGCACCAGACACACCAATAACTAGCAAGATCTAGAACAACCACCAAAAGGTAAGAACAGCAATGAGCCACCAATAAAGGGGACAATAGTAAAAAAAAAGCCAACAAAGAAAAATCAAGCCAGTGAGAACCATCCAACCACCAGAGCAATCAGAATAATAAACAAATCCACCAACCAAAGAGGAAGCAGAAACAAAGTAAGTGGGTGGGGGAGAAGAAAGGAAGCAAATAGCAAGCTCACCAACTCTAACTAGACTAAAGCAATCATAATAGGCCATAGTAGCCACAAAATAAAATAGAAACAACAAGGCCACCAAACCCACAAAGAAAAGTAGTAGCCGCACTTGAAACCAAATCAGCCTAACCATCTAAAAGGAAATAGAAGGAAGAAGTACAACCAACAAATCATCTAGAGAAGGCACCAAAATTTAGGAAGCTCAAAGATACCAACCATAAAGACACTAAAGAAAAACAAACCAACCAACCAAAAACAATGAATAAGCCCAAGAGATACATTAAAGTAGGGCAAAGCGACATAGGGACAACTAAAATAGCGAACATTCCAACCTATAAAGTACAGGAAAAATACAAGAATAGGAAACCTCTAAGAAAGAACAGGAGCCAATAGCAACCGAACAAATCAAAACCATCAGAACCTCCCAAGCAGAAGCCCCAGGAAAACCAACAACATAAAAGAAAAAAAATAAAAATTAAGAAAATCTAACATATGGCAAACAAGATTTATCTAAATTTGGCAACCCTCTTAATTTCTTAGGAATATTCACATTGGTAAATAAAGTAAAATCATAGAAATTACACCCCAAACCATCTAAGAAATCCGCACAAGCATTACCTTCTCTTAAAATATGAGTAATTTTAAAAGAAAGTTTAGAGATAATAGCTTTAATATTTCTAATTAAATAAAAAACTAAGCATTACCCTTATGGTTAAAATTGATCATAGCAACAACCATCTCACCATCAGATTCCAACCAAATAGTATGAAAATTTTTATCCAAACAAAGCTTAAGAGCATGATAAATAGCCATCATTTCAGCAAAAATAATAGAATTAGTAGAGAGAGGAGTGGAAGAAAGGAAGATAATATTCCCAAGATTATTCCTAAATATACCACCACAACTTGACTTATTATGTGCCAAAAAGCCATCAGTATTATTTTTAATAAAATAATTAAAAGGCTTAATCCAATGAATAATTTTATAATCTGGAGATGAGTCACAATAAAGAAATTGACCCAATTTAGAGGCAACAAACTTGCAACCTCTAAAATTAGTACCACTAAGAAGAGCAGCCTTTTGTAAAGAAAAAATCTTTTCTTAGTCCTGACAATAATCCACTTATGATTCTTAGGCACATTATGATGTTTAGCATCATTTCTATAAACCAAATCAAAGTAATAGCCATCATAATTTTGATATTCCCTTTAACAATATTAAGAAAATAAGAGTCAAGAAGTTGCATTAAAGTTAAATTACCATTAAATTAATTTTCCTCAAATAAATCCTCATACTAACCCCAAACTTTAGAGGCAATGGCACCATTAACAAAAACATGACTAACATTCTCAATATGAAAGCAATACATGCATTTAGAGGGTAGATAATAACCTTTGTCCAAAAGTGAAGAGGCAACAACAATATAATCCATTAAAATTATCCACACAAGAATAGGATAATAAGTAGGAATAATATTATTCCAAATTTTAAGAAAATTAGGAGAAGGGGATTATTTAACTATAATATAGTGCCAAGTATCTTTAAAAGAATTCTAGTCTTTAACTATAATATAGTGCCAAGTATCTTTAACAACAGAGAATTCTAGTTTTTTTCTGCAACCCTAGCCGTGCTCTGGTGATTTCCATTTCCCCTATGAAGATGCATCTTAGTTGTGCTTTCTCCTATGGTTTTATTGGCTCCTCTTCCATCTCGATGACCTTGCTTGGCTTTCATTTTTGCTTAACATGCACTTCTATTGATCATGGCTACGATCTCTATTTCCCCTTGGGGAAACACGGATACATCTATTGTGACAATGAAAGTTTCTAACCCCTTGGGGGTCACTGGATCCAACCCCTCGCTGGCTTCTAAATCTTTCAAAGATGTTCTTGCGAGTAAGGTTAACTGCGCGGGTGAGTCACTTGATCTTATCTCTACTTCCTTTCGAGGTGTATCCACAATTATGTGCGCTGATTTGGTGGTGGAAAGGCCTACAAAACCTTTTGAATTTACATTTATGGGCAAATTTATGTTGCGACATCCTACTATGGAGAATACTAGATCTTTTATTCATAGTTTGATGCTTTCGGGTATTTTTTTTTTATTGGATTGATAGACTCTTGCCATGTTTTGGTTCAACTTTCAATTGATTTTGATTATTCTTGGGTTTTCTCTAGATGATTGTATTTTTTGTTCAACTGTTAAATGTGATTGTTGAAATGGATGCCTTATTTTGATATTAAGAAGGAGTCTCCTATTATTCTTGTCTAGATTTCTCTTCCCAATTTACATGTTCATTTCTTTAATCACAATTCCTCTTTATCATGGGTGGGTTGTTGGTCATCCTCTCCAAGTGGATCGAGACTACTTCTAAGGCCATCTTGCTGGATACTAGTTGAGTTTGATATATCTAAAAATATCCAAAGGAAATTTGGCTAGGATTAGAGAAATACGGATATTTGCAAAAAGTGGATTTCGAGAATTTCCCTATTTTTTATTCTCATTGTAAAATTCATGGCCATGGGATTTTAGATTACTTTGTGGTTCATTCACACCTTAAGAAAAGTTTTACTGTGCATCCTAAGTCAGATCCCTCTCTTAAAGTTCCCTTGGTTAAACCACAAAATGCTTTGTATTATCTAATATCTCCTTACACAATCGAGGGACATTACTTGAGCTTCATATTAATCAATCTGATATTGATGCGGCTTTACCTATTGACAGGATGTCACCCTTAAAAGGATGTTGTCCCTTCTGATGAAATTATCCATTTGAACCACAATAATAATGGCAATAATGTAAATAATAATAGCTTTGCAAAACTTATGGATGATGACTCTTTATCAAATGATTCTATTCAAGTCTCTTTGCCACCTTTAATTAAAGAAAATGTGATTCCTCATGAAGGAATGGCTATTGTGCAAAATTTGGAGAAAGCTTCTACTCCTATTTTACGTACTTGTGCTTTAGCCAACTTTAATCTTTCTTGTGCTTCTTCATCTAAGTTTGAATAGATTTCTAATCCGATTTTATAACATAACAATGATTTGGAAGAAGGTGAACTAGACTATAATGCTATTTTCAATGTGCCTCCCTTTTCCAAGCAATTCTCTGATCAATCCTTATCAGACGGTGATGTTGTGGATATGGCCAATAAATTTCAGACAGTTTTTAGAAAGAAAAATAAAACTTCTAAACCTAGAGTTCCTAACTTTGCCAGAGTTACTAGATTTGGCTCCTCTCGCAAAATAAATGGTTTCCTTCCTTATCTAGAATGCGAGAGGGATTGGTACCCTCTATGTTAGAAATAGTATCAATAATTTTGTTCACTCTCATAACATTTCCTTTTTGGCTATTTTGGAATCCTTTATTATCCCTTCTAACATTACTTCTATTGCTAGAATGATTGGCTTTGGTAATTTTTTTCTAACTTGAGCAATAAAATATGGATTTTTTGGAATATGCCCTTTTTTTTAAAAGTTATGCAGGATTTACCCCAGGTTCTAAATGTTAAAATTACTTATGATAATTGGTGTTGCTTTGGGTCTTTTGTCTATGCCTCTTGTAATAAGAATGGTAGAAGGCTTCTTTGGGAAGATCTTGTTAGTTTCTCTTCCTCTATGAATGCTCCTTGGTTTGTGGGTGGGGACTTTAACATTATCTCTTCCTCTTCTGAACAAGTTGGTGGTAATGCTCAAACTTATTTTCCATGGAGGAATTCAATAACATGATCCTTGATTGTCATCTTACTGATATTGGCTTTTTTGGGTCTCATTTCACTTGGAATAATTAGAGACTTTGGCAAAGATTAGATAGGGTCCTTTTTAACAATCTGTGGATCAACCTTTTCCCTAATACTTTTATTGAGCATCTCAGCATAATCCTATCAGACCATTCTCCCTTGCTGATCATTGTAAATATTAATGCTACTAAACCCTCCTCTCATATCCCATTCCGATTTCAAAATATGTGGCTTATGGATGATAGATTTATGGATGTGGTTGCTAGCAATTGGGGTGAACCTCTCCATCCTGATGATTCTACTTTTGGGATGATGAGATTATGGTTCAAATTAAAAAGGCTTAAATAATGCCTTAATTATGGAACAAACACTGTTTCAAAAACCTATTTGTTAATATCAAAGAAATAGAACATGAGGCTATAGTTTTAGATGACGATACTATTAATGATCCATCTAAAAATGCCTTATTAACTCAAACCAAAAATAGGTTAACATGTTAGCAAGACATGGAGGAGACCTATTGGCGACAAAAAGAATCTATAAAATGGATATCTGATGGTGATCAAAATACCAAATACTTCCATGCCATGGTTAAAAAAAGGTTTTAAATCACATTAAAAAAATTAAAACTAATGATGGTGTATGGTGTACTAATAACAAGGAGCTTACTGATTCTGTCATTTCATTATTTACAAAGCTATTTAATAAAAATGTGACTTATGATGAGATTTTCTTGCCTAAAGTTATTCCTAATCTCATTTTTGATGAAGATAACAATATGCTTATTTCATTACTCTCTGAATCCAAAATTGCTATCATTTTGTAAAATATGAATATAGATTTTGTGGCTGGTCCTGATGGATTTACTACCTTATTTTTCAAAAATGTTGGTATATCATTAAAGAGGACTTGGTTAAAGTTGTTCTTGATTACTTCAAGGAAGTATCCTCCCCAAATATTTTGCTAGCACTTCCATTATTTTAATCCCTAAAAGAAAATCACGAACTTTGGAGTGATTTTAGGCCAATTAGCCTTTGTTCCTTTTTTAATGAACTAATCTCTAAGATTTTGGCTAAAAGATTAAGTATTCTGCTTCCTAAAATTATCTCCCCCAACCAAATAGGTTTTGTTAAAGGGCGATGTATTTCTAATAATGTTCTTTTAGCCCAAGAGATGATCCATGATTTAAATGCCAAAGTTCATAGTGGTAACCTGCTCTTTAAGCTGGACATTTCCAAAGCTTATGATAACATTGGTTAGGCTTTCCTATATAAAATTTTGGCTCTATTTGGATATTCAAGTCAATTTATTACTTTAATTAAGAATGGTATTGAGAATTCTTGGTTTTCTTTACTTATTAATGGTGAAGTTCATGGTTTTTTCTCTTCTTCTCATGGGCTAAGGCAAGGGATCCTCTTTCTCCTACTCTTTTCATTATTGTGGAATATCTCTCTAGAAGTATTGAAGATATGTTTTCTAAAATGCTTAACATGTATTAAAAAACTAGGGGTGGCTTTCCCATTTCCCACCTCAGCTTTGCTGATGATTTCATTATATTTTGCAATGGTTCTACTCTCTACATTAAAAAATTATGTAAGTTCCTTACTCTATTTGGTAGGGATAGTGGTTTGAAGATTAATCATGACAAAAGTTGTTTTATTTCTAGCTCATCTATTTCCTTATCTAGGATTGATGCTATTAAGAATATTATGGGCTTTGCACATCAAACCCTGCCTATCAAGTATCTGGGTACTCCTTTATATCGAGGAACCAAAAGATCTTCTTTATTTGATGAAGTTATTCAAAAAATAAATATGAAAACTTCCTCTTGGGAGTTCCACTTACTTTCCTTTGGTGCTAAACTTATCCTGATCAAAAGTACCCTCAAACCTTTGTATCTTTTGTCCACTATTGTGCCTACCTACTCTATTATTAAAAGGATAAATAGACTTATTAACAAATTCTTTTGGGGTTCTACCTCTTCTTCGGAAAGTTCATTGGGCTAGTTAGCATAACTTTTGTGGGCCTTTTAATGAAGGTGGTTTGGGTTTCAAAACTTTAGAAGACTCCATTAAATGTTTTTTATACAAAATGTGGTGGAATTTTAGAATCAACCATAATTCGGTCTCAATTTATGCTTGCTAAATCTTGTGGAAACACCCCCTCACACTTGTACTTTCAAACTTAGGGACTCTCAGGTGTGGAGAAGACTTTGTAAAATCAACTAGATTGCTGAGAATCTTATCTCTTATGGTGTGAATTCGGGCTCCTCCTTCTTTTGGCAAGGAAATTGGCTGGGACAAGGTTCTATTGATTCTTTCCTTAATACTCATTCCATTGTGAGGCTTAAGGTTAATCAGTTCATTACTCAGAATAATTAGGATGTGGCTCAATTAATTTCCATTGTCCGTAATGTGATAGTTGACAAAATCCTTACAATTTGTCCATTACCTAATAAATCTGACCAAATCCTCTTCAAAAATTCCTCTTCTAGAGATTTTGTTTTTAAGGATGTTTGGCATTCTTTCAGACTTAAAACTCAAGAGTCCTTGGTTTTCACTAAAATCTAGAATATGTCGATCCCTACCTCCTTTTCGGTCTTGACTTGGCACATTCTAAAGCACTATATTCCTGTTCATGCTACCCTTTTAAAAAAAGGCTTCCACCTCCCCTCTAAATGCCAATGTTGCTTTCACATTGAAACTGTGGATCATGTGTTTGTGAATGGCCCTATTGTTGTTAAGGTTTGGAGTTGGTATGATAGTATGTTTAATACTTTCCATTTCGATGGATCATTTTCTATTATGCAACTTCTTGAAACTTTTTCTCTTATACTTCTAAAGGCCATATGAAAGTTGTTCTAGCCACTACTCTTACATGGTATATTTGGTTGGAAAGAAATGATGCTAGCATCATGATATACCTATGAACTATCATCCTATTATTACAAATGTAAAATTATGTCTCTTTATAAAGCTTATTTTCTTACTTCATTTAGTTTCAAAGTGTACAAATATGTGGCCTTTAACTTTGGGATTAATCTTCCTTCTTGTGGAATTGCTCCTAACCATAAAATTATATACTAGATGAAGCTAAATTATCATGACATTAAGGTTAACACTGATTGTTCGATTTCTAATGGCTTTTATGGTTGTGGGGGGATTTTAAGAGATTATAGTGGTCGTTATCTGCTTTTCTTGCTTTAGAACCCTATTCTGTATTATTTGCTGAGCTTAAAGGTCTACACTATGGTATTTCTGTTTGCTTATAGAAAGGATTTCAGAAGATTTGGTTTGAAGTTGATGCTCTCCTTCTTCTTGAATTAATAAATTCGGGAGCTCATGGAAATGCTGAAGTGTATTATTTACTTAACTATACTAGGAGGCTTCTTGCCAACCTAGATTATCAAATTTCTTATATTTATCGAGAAGGCAATTCTTGTGCTAATTTTCTTGCTAATTGGGGAGCCAAGTCCTCCTCTTTTAATCTGTTCTCTAATGATGATATTCCATCACTTTTAAGGGGGCTTGTGAGTCTTGATAAAACTAGATTTCCTTATGTTATAAATTTTTAAGCCTTTTATGCTTCTTCTTCCAATGGAGATATGGCTCTTCCCTAAGTTTTGGATCGATTATGTCATTTTTATCTTCTGGTTTGGGCTTTATAAATTCCTTCTCATGAACCATAACTTATTTTATTGTCTGCATGTTTCCCAGTTTATGGATGGGATGGGGCTAGTCTTCCTTTCTACTTTGTCCCTTTTCCTTTCTATGTTGCATTCTCTACTATTTTGGTAGAGGTGTTTGCTGTAGAAGGGTGGGACACCTTGTCCAATGTTGGGTGTGTTCTTCTTTTCTAGCTGGATCTTTCTACAATCTTTTTTTGATGCTTCCCATTTTCAGGTTGGGCATTGGCTATTACTAAATAGTTGTGGGTTTGCCTATTTCACTGAACCAGTTAGGTTATGCTACTCTTATTCTTAACCCTAATGGATGAATTAGTTACTTTGCTGATTATGCTCATTGTTTCTCTTTCTCTTCTTATTTTGGTGATTACTTCTATTTCCCTGCACATTTGGGACTTCTTTGGTCTCCTTCTCATACTGCTTTTGCTGTTGCTGATTGCTTAGCAGTTCGATTATTTTCCCTTAATATGATGGATTTTTTGACTGTTTATTTTTTTATTCCTAACATGGCTCAGTTTTGGAATGACACTGCCTACCTTCTCCTTTGTTGGTTAAATTATTTGGTTTGTTGTATTATCTATTGGCTGAATGGATTAGTAGGTTCTTATGTTCAGTAGGCTGATTATTTTTGATGGATTTCTTCCTACTTTTTTTCTGTTGATTACCGTTTGGTTAGCCTCATTACCTGTGCCTTTGTTGTATGTGTTTATCTACTGGCTAAGGTTACTCTTGGCTCTATTAGACCTATATAATTACTGTTATGATCTAGCTATTAATAGGTGGTTGTTGCTCTTGATTGGCTTTCATCACTATGGGGGTGTTTTCCCTGCCTTAATGTTTCATCTAGGTAGGGGTTTTTTTGGCTATTCATTCTCATGCTATGGTGGAATACTTAGGTGATGCTTCTCTTACAAAGGATTGGTGGCATACCTTTGCCATACTGAATAGTGTTTCCTTTCATTCTAGAGTGCATTTTTCTATTACTTGGTATGCATGTATTAAAGATCATATGATTTTCATCCAGTGATAGCTGCCTACCCCCAGGTATGTAGGCTATGATGGCTGGGATGATTTCACTCATAATTTGGCTGGTAGTAGCACTTGTGATGTAACCCTTCCTTTGAAGTTTAGATGCTCATGTTTGCAGCTGCCCCATTCTGCTGTGACTGAGCCTGAGCTTTCCCCCACACACTTCTCTAAATTTCTCACACTTTCATTTGTTTTTTCAATTAATTTTGTTTGTATCTCTTTACCTGTGTTAATTCCTTCTTCTAGCTATTTATAAGTTCTGTGTTGTTTCCTTGCAGGTTCCTTCTCTGGAGGTGGCAAATACTTCTCTCATCTTCTCAAGCTTTTGCTAAAGGCAGTCCTCTGGCATTTCTTTTTTTGCTAGTTTTGTATCTCTTGCAATTTTTCTTTTCACTTTTCTTTTTCCTTTTATTTTGGTTGTACTTAGATAGGGGATTCACTCTCTAGGCTGATTGTAGCTCTTTGAGCAGTAGTTCTTAAGTTTATCCCCTCTTAAGGATCTTGTAACCCCCCTTTTTTGTGGCAATAAAATTCCCCTACATGGGGTTCTCCAAAAAAAAAGTTTCTTTAAAAAAAAATTCTCCATTGCTAGAAATTTTGAAAAGAGTTTGATCCGAAGAAACACCATCAATAGGAATACTGATGATGTTATTACTAATGAAATTAGGAATCAAATCATTTAATAGAGAGAAATTCCAATCACCATTATAAATAAAATGACTAACTTTTAAGGAAAAAATTAGAGTGAGTATTAAGCAAAGAATGAATGGAAAAGTCCCCATCGTTATCTTGCCAAAAGAAAGAAGAACCATTATTAATACCTCAAAAATGAGAGGTTCCTCATTCCATTTAATATCATAGAGCCATTTCCAAATAATAGAGTCACCATGTTTATAATTGCAAATTAAAGGATGCTTACCTTTGCAATATTTAAAATTCATGAATTTAGCCCAAAGACTTTCATTTTTCTGAAAATTCCACCAAAGTTTATAGGAAAAAACATTGGTGTAATCCATCAAAGATTTGCACCCAATACCACCTTCATAAATAGAACCCCACATATTAGACCAAGAAGTCCAATAAAGCCTTTTAGCTGAATTCCTAGAGCCTTAAAAAAACTTATTAAATAGTCTTTCAATCATGATAAGAAGAAGGGAAGTAGGAACAATATTAAGCAAAAAGTAAACAGGAAGAGAGTAAAGAATAATTTTAATAATAATTAATCTACAACCAAAGGATAAGAAATGAAATTGAGGGTAGAAATTTTATTTTGAATATTATGGATTACCTCATCAAAAAGTTGGGATCTCTTTTGACCACAATATAACAGTGAGCCTAAATATTTAATAGAAAGATTTTAATGAGAAAAACTAGTAATATCTTAATTTTATTAATTCTTTGAATAGAAATGGAAGTAGAAGTGATAAAACAACTTTTATGATTACTAATCCAAAGGCCACTTTCCTTTTCAAATTTATTTAAAAAACTCTTAGACTTTTTAACATAATGTAATAAGCCATTACAAAATATTATGAAATCATCAGCAAAACTAAAGTGAGAGATAGCCAAACGACTAAGATTACTAAAATACATACTAGAATTCTTCTCAAAAGAAGATTAAGCCAACGAGACCAATATTCAATCGCAATAATAAAAAGTGAAGGAGAAAGAGGGTCACCTAGAATTAGGTTAGGATCTTGGAATATAGGTACTCTTATAGGTAAATTAATGGAATTAATAGATATTATGGTTCATATATAGATAAATATTTTATGTGTTCAAGAAACTAAATGGGTTGGGGAGAAAGCCAAGGAGATTGATAGTTTAGGTTTTAAACTTTGGTATTCAGGTAAAAGTCAAACTAGAAATGGTGTAGGTGTGATTATAGATAAAAGTTTGAAGGATAATGTTATAAATATTAATAGATGTGGAGATAGAATTATAGCTTTAAAGATTATTATTGATACTAAGATTATCAATGTTATAAATGTCTATGCTCCTCAAGTAGGTTTGGAGGTAAGCGCAAAAGAAAATTTTGGAATGAATTAGTGGGATTAATACAAAATATACCTCTTGAAGAAAAAGTATTTATTGGAGGAGATTTTAATGGACATGTTGGTAGTGGTAGAAGATTTTAAAAGTATTCATGGTGGTTAGGGATTTGGAGTGACTAATGAAAAGGTAGGACTATATTAGATTTTGCTTTAGCTTATGATTTTGTAGTTGCTAACACTTTATTTAAGAAAGAGATGAACATATTATTACTTATAAAAATGGATCTAGTAAAACACATTGATTATTTTGATAAGAAAAATAGATTATTTAGATTATAAAGATTGTAAGGTCATTCCAAGTGAAAATCTAAGTACCCAACATCGATTGTTAGTTTTAGATTTTAAGATGAAAGGTTGTAAGAGAAAAAATAAACCAAATTATTGTCTTAGAATTAGATGGGGAAACTTAAAGAACACATAAAAAAATTTTTTTATTAGCAAGCTACAAGAGATTAGAATTTGGGATGTTCATGAGGAAGCTAACATTATGTGGGAAAAAATAATAAGTGAAATTAAGCAAGTTGCTAAAGATGTGCTTGGAGAATCAAAAGGAAAAGCTTCTTTTAATAAGAATAGTTGGTGGTGGAGTCAGAGTGTACAAGAAAAGATAAAAAATAAGAAGTATTGTTATAAAACTTGGTTTAGATGTAAAAATTCGGAGAATTGGGAAAGATATAAAGTGGCTAGAGATTCTAAGAAAGCAATATATGATGCAAAAAAATTTTGCTTTTATTGATTTATACAATAGATTAGATACCAAAGAAGGCAAAAGATGTATGTATAAGTTACCAACCAAAATAGATAGGAGAAGTAAAGACATAGTTCAAGTGAGATGTATTAAGGATGAAAATAATAAAATACTTTTTTTAGAAAAGGATATTGAAAATAGGTGGATGAGGTATTTTGATAAACTTTTCAATGAAGGATCTGAAAGTATGATTGATTTTAGCAACCTTAATACCTAAACAAAATAGAGAATTTCATTTTATCATTGTATTAGTAAATATGAAGTTAGTGAAGCTTTAAAGAAAATGAAATGTTAAGCGATGGACCGGATAATATTCCAATAGAAGTGTGGAAATGTTTAGAGATCAAGGAATTTCTTGGCTTACAAATCTTTTAATGTCATTTTAAAGACTAAAAAGATGTCAGATGAGTGGAGAAAGAGTTTGTTGGTTCCTATATTTAAGAATAAAGGTGATGCACAAGAGTGTGCAAATTATATAAGAATTAAGTTAATGTGCCATACATTAAAATTATGGGAGAGAGTAATTGAGCATTGGTTACGATGTGATACAGAAGTTTCTCACAATCAGTTTGGTTTCATGCCAGGTAGATCTACTATGGATTCTATACATTTGTTAAGGGGTTTGATGGAGAAGCATAGAGAAAGTAAGGAGGATCTACATATGATATTTATTGATTTAGAGAAAGCTTATGATAAAGTTTCAAGAGATGTTCTTTGGAGAGTTCTAGAACTGAAAGGAGTTAATATTGGTTATATTCAAGTCATTAAGGATATGTATACTAGAGATGTTACTTGTGTCCAAACACAAGGAGGATTGACAAAATATTTTCCTATTTTTGGATTACATCAAGGATGCTTTAAGCCCTTATCTTTTACTTTAGTTATGGATGTTCTTACTAGGAATTTACAAGAAGATGTACCTTGGTGTATGATTTTTCATGATGACATTCTTCTTGTTGATAAGACTAGAGAGGGAGTCCAACAGAAACTTGAATTATGGAGGTCAACTCTAGAGTCTAAAGGTTTTCATTTAAGTAGCTCTAAAACTGAATATATGGAGTGTAATTTTAATTGTAGAAGTTCTAGTGGTAGTGTTGTGACATTAGGTGAACAAGTCATTAATAAGAGTGAGTGTTTCAGATATATAGGCTCTATTGTTCAAAAGGATGGTGAAATAGATGGAGATGTTATTAGTAGAATTCAAGTTGGATGGTTGAAGTGGAGGAATGCATCTGTCCTATTATGTGATAGAAAAGTTCCACTTAAACTTAAGGGAAAATTTAATAAGATGGTGGTAAGACCTGTAATGACTTATGGTGCAGGATGTTGGCCAATAAAAGAGAAGCATAAGACTAAGTTTAGTGTTGCAGAGATGAGGATGCTTAGGTGGATGAGTGGCTTTACTCTTAGAGATAGAATGCAAAATGAGTATATTTGGGAAAAAATTGGAGTAGCTCCAATGGTAGATAAGATTAGGGAGAGTAGCCTTAGATGGTTTGGCCACATAAAGCGTCGGCCGTCTGATGACCAGATTAGGAGAGTAGATGCATTAGATTTGCCTTATGTTAAGAAAGGTGGAGGTAGACCTAAAAAGACTTGGATAAGATGTATAAAAAATGATCTTAGTATACTTGATTTAAATGACAACTTGACACCTAATAGGACACAATGGAGATGAAGGATTCATGTAGCCGAACCCACCTAGTGGGATTAAGGCTTGATGTTATTTTTGTTGTTGTTGAGAGAGAGGGTCACCTTATCTTATACCTTGAGAGGAATTAAAGAAGCTAAAGTTTTCACCATTGATAACTAATGAAAACCAAACATTTTTAATTATATTGTTAACGGAAGAAATAAAATGATTAGAGAAACCAAATAAAGTAAGAATTCTATTAAGAAAATCCCAAGAAATGTTATCATAAGCTTTGGTGATGTCAAGCTTAAGAAGTAAATTTCCACCTCTAGTTTTAACATTCAAATCGTGAATCAATTCTTAAGTAAGCAAGATGTATTCCAAAATAGTTCTACCTTTCACACAGTTTGTTTGATTAGGAGAGATAATCTTTGGAAGAAACATACTAAGCCTATTAGTCAAAATTTTAGAAATCAATTTATTAAAAAAAGTACAAAGACTAATAGGTCTAAAGTCATTCCAAAAGTCAGGATTATCTTACTTAGGAATAAGAACAATAGAAGTGTTAGTAAAATATTGAGGAATAGAATTCCCTTGAAAAAAATCCTTAACAACATTAACAAGATCAACTTTAAAAATAAACCAAGCTTTATGAAAGAATAAAGTAGTGTAACCATCTGACCCTGCAACAGAATCAACATTTACCATTAAGAATATTAAAAATTTCCTCATCAAAAGGAGGAGCAACCAATCACTCTTTATCTTCTATAGACATAATAGAAGGAATGATAGAGGGATTAGATAAATGCTCAAGTTGACAATTTTTATTTAAATGATTTTTAAAGAAACTATGACCAGAAGAGAATATATGCCATTTTTCAGTAAGCCAAATTCTTTATTTTATGAATGTGACCAAGAACACGCCTTTTCATTACAAAAGCATGAAAATATCTAGTGTTTCTTTACCCCTCAGAAAGATGCTTAGTGGTAATTTTTTGTCTCTAATATGTCTCCTCCATATCCTGAAACTTAATGAGATTATCTTTAGCTTCAATAAGGTTAGAACAAAAAGAAGAATCAATAATAGCCAATTCTTTCAAATCTTTCTCCCTTTGTTCCATTTTTTTGATATTATAAAAAAGATTTTTAAAGCAATTTCTGTTCCACCAAGTGATATTATGCTTAAGCCTTTTAAGCTTAAGCCAAAATCTCATCATACCAAATGCATAATCACCAGGAGAAAGAGGAGCACACCAATTATAAGCAATAATCAAGAAAACTTTTATCTTTTAACCACATATTTTGAAAATAAAATTTTTAATGACATTATTATTATGAACATCATCCTTAATAGAAATCAAAAGAGGAGCATGAGCCGAGAGAGTTTTACTAAGATGGTCCATCGAAGTTAATGGCCAATAGTTTAACCAATAAATATTAAATAAGGCACAATTAGTTTAGTTAGTTTAGGTTTATTAGTATATTTATTTTAGGCAGTTTAGGGTTTAGTTTTAGTTAATTTTATTAGTTAGGTTTATGTTTAGGTTGAGGTTTTTAGTTTAGTTTAGTTAGTTTAGGTTTAGGGTTTAGGGTTTAGTTTAATTTAGTTATTTTATTTAGTTTGTTAGGTTTAGTTTAGTTAGTTATTAGTTTATTAATTTAGCTAGTTTTAATTAGGTTTAGGGATTAAGGTTTAGTTAGTTTAATTAAGTTTTATTTAGTTTAGCTAGTTAGTTAGTTTAGTTTAGTTAGTTTTTAGTTTTATTATTTAGTTAGTTTAGTTAGTTTAGTTATTACTTTAGTTAGTTTAGTTAGTTTTTAGTTTATTAGTTAGGTTTAGTTTAGTTTATTAGTATTAGTTTAATATTAGTTTAGTTTAGTTTAGGTTTAGCTTTTAATTATTATAGTTTATTAGGTTAGTTTAGGGTTTAGGTTTGATTTAGTTAGTTTTAACTTAGTTAGGTTTTAATTTAGTTATTTATGTCTTAATTATTAGTTCTTAGTTATTAGTTAGTTTTAGTTATTAGTTTAGTGTTTAGGGTTTAGGGTTTAGGTTTAGGTGGTTTAGGGTTTAGGGTTTAGGTTTAGGGGGTTTAGGATTTAGGTTTAGGGGTTTAGGGTTTAGTTTAGTTAAGTTAGGTTTAGGGTTTAGGTTAGTTATTATTATTTTTAGTTTAGTTATTATTTTAAGTTTATTAGGGAGTTTAGGGTTTAGGGTTTAGGTTATTAGTTAGTTTATTATTTTAGTTAGTTAGTTTTATTAGCTTTTAGTTTAGGGTTTAGGTTTAGTTTTAGTTTATTAATTTTATTAGTTTTATTATTAGTTAGTTTTAGTTAGTTAGTTAATTAATTTAGGTTTTAGGGTTTAGGTTTAGGTTATTAGTTAGTTTTAGTTAGTTAGGTTTTATTAGTTAGTTTAGTTAGTTTAGGTTTAGTTATTAGTTAGTTTTATTAGGTTTAGTTAGTTAGTGTAGTTTAGTTATTAGGTTTAGGTTTTAGTTATTAGGTTTTAAGGTTTAGGTTTAGGGTTTAGGGTTTAGGTATATTTTATTAGATAGGGTTTAAGTTTAGTTATTAGTTAGTTTATTATCTATTAGTTTAGTTTAGTTTAGTTTTAGTTTAGTTATTTTAGTTATTAGTTTAGTTATTAGTTTGAGTTAGTTTATTAGTTTTTAGTTTAGGTTTAGGGTTTATGTTTAGTTTAGTTTAGTTTACAAATTTTAGTTTATTTTAGGGTTTAAGATTTTTAGCTTAGTTAATTTTAGTTAGTTTAGGGTTTAGGTTTAGTTATTATTAGCTTAGTTTTAGTTTAAGTTGGTTAGTTAGTTAGTTAGGTTAGTTAGTTTAGTTTTATTTATTATTTAGTTAGTATTATTAATTTTATTTATTATCTAGTTGAGTTATTTAGGTTTTAGTTTTATTAGGTTTAGTTTTTAGTTTAGTTAGTTTAGTTAATTTTTAGTTATTAGTTTAGGGTTTAGGGTTTAGGGTTTAGGTTTTAAGTTAGTTTTTTAGAGGCTAGGTTTAGCTAATTTTAGGTTAGGTTTATGGTTTAGGTTTAGTTTAGGGTTTAGGTTTTTGTTTTTAGTTTAGTTTATTAGGTTTATTAGTTATTATTAATTAGTTTAATTAGTTTAGTTAGTTTAGTTATTTAGTTAGTTAGTTTTAGTTTTAGTTTAAGTTATTAGTTTTAGTTAGTTATTAATTATTTGTTTATTATTATTAGTTTAGGTTTTAATTTTTAGTTTATTATTAGGGTTTAGGCTTAGGGTTTAGGGCTTAGGGTTTAGGGTTTAGGTTTAGGTTTTAGTTTTTATTATTAAGGTTTAGGTTTAAGTTTAGGTTAAGTTAGTTTTATTAGTTTTATTAGTTTATTAGTTTAGTTATTTATTAGTTTAAGTTTAGGGTTTAGTTTTTTTTATTAGTTAGTTATTAGTTTATTAGGTTTATTAGTTTAGTTTTATTTGTTTTTTTTATTAGTTTAGGTTTTATTAGTTATTTTTTAGTTTAGTTTTACTTATTTTATTATTATTTAGTTTTAGTTAATTAGTTTATTAGTCAATTAGTATAGTTAGTTTAGTTAGTTTAGTTTAGTTAGTTTAGTTTAGTTATTTTTAGGTTTAGTTATTAGTTAGTTTTAGTTAGTTAGTTCGTTTAGTTACTAGTTTATTAAGTTTAGTATAGTTATTAGTTTAGTTTATTTATTTTTATTATTATTAGTTTTAGTTAGTTTAGTTTAACTATTTTTAGGTTTAGGGTTTAGGTTTAGTTTAGTTAGTTTATGTTTAGGTTTAGGGTTTATTAGTTAGTTGGGTTTAGTTTAGTTAGTTAGTTTAGTTTTATTAGTTTTTAATTAGATATTATTAGTTTAGTTTATTAGTTAGTTAGGTTTAGGTTTAGGTTTAGTTAGTTTAGTTATTTTTTTTAATTAGTTAGTTAATTAGATTTTAGTTAGTTTAGGTTTAGGTTTTAGGTTTAGTTTTAGTTAGTTTAGTTTATTAGTTTATTAATTAGTTTATTATGTTTAGTTATTAGTCTAGTTACTTAGTTTGTTAATTAGTTTAGTTAGTTTTAGTTATTAATTATTAGTTTTATTTTTATTTTTTATTAGTTTAGGTTTAAGCTTTAGGGTTTAGGGTTTAGTTTTAGTTATTAGTTTAGTTAGTTAGTTAGGTTTAGTTAATTATTAGGTTTTATTAGTTTATTAGTTATTAGTTATTAGTTTAGTTTAGTTTAATTAGTTTATTATTAGTTATTAGTTTTGTTTATTATTAGTTTAGTTATTACTTATTATTAATTATTAGTTTAGGTTTAGTTATTAGTTTTATTATTAGTTTAGTTTATTAGTTTTAGTTTATTAGTTTTAGTTTATTTTTAGTTTTATTTAGGTTTTAGGGTTTAGGTTTAGTTATTAGTTTTTTATGTTTAGGTTTAGTTTAGTTTATTTTAGTTATTAGGTTTAGGTTTAGTTATTAGTTTTAATTAGTTTAGTTATTTTTTTAGTTTAGTTTATTACTTTAGTTTTAGTTTAGTTTAGTTAGTTATTTTTAGTTTCATTAGTTTAGTTAGTTTTATTAGTTTATTAGTTTAGTTTAGTTTAGTTAGGTTATTAGCTTTATTTATTAGTTTTTAGTTTAGATTTTAGGGGTTTTAGGGGTTTTTTGGGGTTTTAGGGTTTAGGTTTAGGTTTTGTTTAGTTTTAGTTATTAATTTAGTTTTAGTTAATTAGTTAATTCATGTTTTAGTTTAGTTTAGTTAGTTACATTTTTGGTTTAGTTTTAGTTTAGTTTAGATTAGGTTTAGGTTTAGGTTTATGTTTAGTTTAGTTATTAGTTAGTTATTAGTTTAGGTTAGTTTAGGTTTTAGGGGGGGTTTAGGTTTAAGTTTATGTTCAAGTTTAGGTTTAGGTTTATTAGTTTTAGTTATAAGTTTTTATGTTTAGGGTTTTTTAGTTAGTTTAGGTTTTAGGTTTATTATTATTTTTATTAGTTATTTTTATTTATTAGTTTTATTTAGTTTAGTTAGTTTATTAGTTTTATTATTAGTATAGTTTTTAGTTTAGTTTAGTTAGTTAGTGAGGTTTATATTTTGAGTTATTAGTTATATTTATTAGTTTAGTTTTTAGTTTAATTTAGTTTTAGTTAATTAAGGTTATTTAGTTTAGTTATTATTAGTTTAGTTATTAGGTTTAGGTTTAGGTTTAGGGTTTAGGTTTATTAGTTAGTTTATTTTATTAGTTTAGGTTTAGGGGGTTTAGGGTTTAAGTTTAGTTTAGTTTTATTAGTTTAGTTTTAGTTTTAGTTATTAGTTAGTTATTAGGTTTAGGGTTTAAGTTTAGGTTTAGTTTAGGGTTTAGGGTTTTAGTTTAGTTTATTATTAATTTATTAGTTTAGTTTAGGGTTTAGGTTTAGGATTAGTTTAGGTTTAGGGTTTAGGATTTTGCATTTAGGGTTTAGATTAGTTTTATTAGTTTTATTAGTTTTAGTATTATTAGTTTTAATATTAGTTTTTGAGTTTAGGATTTAGTTTATTAGTTTAGTTTTAGTTTTCATTTAGTTTAGTTATTATTTTATTGGTTTAGGTTTTAGTTTATTAGTTATTTAGGTTTTTATTAGTTTATTAAGTTTAGTTTTTAGTTTAGTTAAGTTAGGTTTAGGGTTTAGGGTTTAGGGTTTATGTTTCAGTTAGGTTTTTAGTTTATTAGTTTAGTTTTAGTTTTATTAGTTTAGTTATTAATTTATTAGTTTACTTAGTTTAGGGTTTAGGGTTTAGGTTTATTAGTTATTATTAGTTTATTAGTTATTTATTAGTTATTAGTTTAGTTATTATTAGTTTATTAGTTTTAGTTTAGGTTTATTTAGTTAGATTAGTTATTAGGTTTAGGGTTTAGGATTTGTTTTAGTTTAGTTTTAGTTTTAATTTTAGGGTTTAGGGTTTAGGGTTTAGGTTTAGTTTAGTTTAGTTTAGTTAGTTTTTATTAGTTTAGTTATTAGTTAGTTTAGTTAGTTTAGTTTTTGGTTTAGGTTTTAGTTTAGTTTTATTAGTTTAGGGTTTATGTTTAGTTTTTAGTTTTATTTAATTAGTTTTGTTTAATTATGGTTTAGTTTAGTTTAGGTTTAGGTTTAGGTTTAGTTTAGTTTATAAGGTTTAGGGTTTAAGGTTTAGAGTTTAGGTTTAGTTTAGTTTGTTTAATTTAGTTAGTAATTAGTTATTTAGTCAGTTTAATTACTAGTTATTTGTGTTCAGAGTTAGGTTTATTATTTTAGTTAGTGTTACTTTTAGTTTTAGTTTTAGTTTAGTTATTAGTTAGTAGTTATTGTTAGTTTTAGTTCATTTAATTTTAGTTATTAGTTTAGGTTTAGGTTATTAGTTAATTAGTTCAGGTTTAGGTTTAGGTTTTTAGGTTTTAGGTTTAGATTTAGGTTTAGGTTTAAGTTTTTAGTTTAATTTAGTTAATTAGGTTGATGTTTATTTAGTTTTAGTTATTAGGGGTTTAGGTTTAGTTTATTTAGTTTAGTTTAGTTTAGTTAGTTTAGGATTAGGTTTTGGTTTTATTAGGTTTTATTAGGTTTTAGGTTAGGTTTAGTTTAGTAGTTTTAGTTTAGTTTAGTTTAGTTATTATTTTAGTAAGTTTAGTTTAGGGTTATTAGGTTTATGTTTAGTTTAGTTTAAGTTTAGTATAGTTAGGTTTAGCATTTAGGTTTAAGTTATTAATTAGTTTTAGTTAAGTTAGTTTAATTTTATTAGGTTTAGGTTTAGGTTTTATTAGTTAGATAGTTTAGGGTTTAGGTTTTGTTACTTAATTATTAGTTATTATTAGTTATTAGTTAGTTTACTTAGTTTTAGTTTATTAGTTAGTTTAGTTATTACTTATTAGTTAATTAGTTTTATTAGTTTATTAGTTTAGTTATTAGGTTGCATTATTAGTTTAGTTATTAGCTAGTTTAATTAGTTTAATAGTTAGTTTAGGGTTTAGGGTTTATGGTTTAGTTTTAGGTTTAGGGTTTAGGTTTAGGTTATTAGTTTTAGGTTAGTTTTTAGTTAGTTAGTTTAGTTATTAGTTTGGTTATTAGTTTTATTAGTTTAATTAGTTTATTAGGTTTAGTTTAGTTATTAGTTTAGTTTTAGTATAGGTTTGGGGTTTAGGGTTTAGGTTAGTTAGTTTAGTTTAGTTTTAGTTTAGTTTTATTGGTTATAGGTTAATTTTAGTTTTATTAGTTTTATTAATTAGTTTTATTAGTTAGTTAATTAGTTTTAGTTAGTTTAGGTTAGTTTTATTAGTTTAGTTTAGTTAGATTTTAGTTATTAGGCTTTACGATTTAGCTTTTTGATTATTAGTTTTTTAGTTATTTAGTTTTAGTTAGTTATTTAGTTTAGTTTAGGTTTAGTTATTAGTTAAGTAATTATTAGTTATTTAGTTTAGTTTAGGTTTAGATTATCAGTTTTAGTTAGTTTTAATTAGGTTTAGCATTTAGGATTTAGTTTTATTAATTAGTTTTATTATCAGTTTACCTTTTATTGGTTATTAGCTTTTGTTTTATTATTATTAGTTATTAGGTTTAATGTTTATTTAATTAGTTTAGGTTTAGGGTTTAGGTTTAGTTTACTGTATTAGGTTTAGGTTTAGTTTTAGTTTGTTAGTTATTTTAGTTTAGTTTAGTTTAGTTTATTAGGTTTAGGTTTAGGTTTTTTGTTTAGTTATTAGTTTAGTTTTTAGTTTAGTTTTTAGTTTAGGGTTTAGGGTTTAAGGTTTAGGTTTAGGTTTTAGGTTATTAGTTTAGTTTAGTTATTAGTTTTTATTAGTTTAATAGTTTATTAGGTTTTAGTTAGTCTTTATTTTAGTTAATTTTTTATTTTAGGGTTTAGGTTTAAGGGTTAAGGTTTAGTTTAGTTTAATTAGTTTAGTTTGATTAGTTTATTAGGTTTAGGGTTTAGGCTTAGGGTTTAGGTTTAGTCAGTTTAGTTAGTTTATTAGTTAGTTTAGTTTTTTATTAGTTTATTTTTTTAGTTATTATTACTTTTAATTTAGTTAGTTTTCCTAGTTTAGTTAGGTTTAGGGTTTACGGGATTAGGGTTTAGGGTTTATGGTTTAGGGTTTATTTTAGTTTATTTTAGGTTAGTCTAGTTTAGTTAAGTTTTAGGGTTTAGGTTTAGTTTAGTTTAGTTAATTTTTATCAATTTTTAGATTTGTTTATTATTCATTTATTAGTTTAATTTAGTTATTAGTTTAGTTTTAAGTTTATTATTTTAGTTTAGTTTAGTTATTATTTAGTTTAGTTAGTTTCATTATTAGTTTAGGGTTCAGGGTTTAGGGTTTAGGTTTAGGTTTAGGTTTAGTTTACTAGATTTTAGTTTTAGTTTAATTATTAGTTATTAGTTTAGGTTTAGGGTTTACTTTATTAGTTTTATTTGTTTTATTAGTTTCTTAATTTTATTATTATTTTAGTTCATTTTAGTTTTAGTTAGTTTATTAAATATTACTAGTTTAGGGTTTAGGTTTTAGTTAGGTTATTATTATTAGTTAGTTTTAGGTTTAGGATTTAGGTTTAGTTAGCTTTAGTTTAGGGGTTTAGGGTTTAAGTTTGGTTAGTTATCATGGTTTAGGGTTTAGGATTAGATTTAGTGGGTTTAGGATTTAGGTTTAGGTTAGTTATTAGTTTAGTTATTAGTTTTAGTTTAGTTTTATTAGTTTAGTTTATTACTTTAAGTTTTATTAGTTTATTTAGTTATTAGTTTAGGTTTTATTAGTTATTAGTTTAGTCATTAGTTATTAGGCTTAGGGTTTAGGGTTTAGGTTTAGTTTTATTTATTAGTTTTGTTATTATTAGTTTAGTTTAGTTAGTTTAAGTTTTATTAGTTAGTTTATTAGTTATTAATTTATTAGTTAGTTTTAGTTAGGTTTAGATTTTATTTAGTTTAGTTAGTTTAGTTAGTTTATTAGTAAGTTTTATTAGTTTATTAGGTTTAGGTTTAGGGATTAGGGTTTAGGTTAGTTAGTTTATTATTAATTTTTGTTAGTTAGTTTAGTTAATTTTATTTTATTTATTAGTTTAATAAGTTTAGCCATCAGTTTAGTTTAGTTAGTTTAATTAATTTACTTAGTTATTAGTTAGTTTTAGTTTAGTTACATTAGGTTTTAGTTATTAGTGGTTTTAGTTTTAGTTAGTTAGTTAATTAGTTTTAGGTTAGTTAAGTTATTAGTTTAGTCTAGTTATTAGTTTTTATTAGTTTAGTTTTGTTTAATTAGTTTAGTTTTAGTTTAATTAGTTTATTAGTTAATTTTAGGTTTAGTTATTTTATTAGTTTATAAGTTTATGTTTAGGTTTAATAATTAGTTAGTTTTAATTTAGTTAATAGGTTTAGTTTAGTTATTAGTTAGTTTAGGTTATAAGTTAGTTTAGTTTAGTTAATTAGGTTTAGGGTTTAGGGTTTAGAGTTTAGGTTTAGTTTAGTTTATTAGTTTAGTTATTAGTTTTAGGTTAGATAGTTAGTTATTATTAGGTTTAGTTATTAGTTTGGTTAGGTTTTAGTTTAATTATTAATTAGTTTAGTTAGTTAGTTTATTAGTTATTAGTTTAGTTATTATTAGTTATTAGTTTTAGTAGGTTTTATTAGTTATTAGGTTTAGGGTTTAGGGTTTAAGTATAGTTAGTTAGTTTAGGGTTTAGGGTTTAGTTTAGTTTATTAATTTAGTTTAGTTAGTTTATTAGATTTTAGTTAGTTTAGTTTAGTTATTTAGGTTTATTAGTTTAGTTTTTATTAGTTTAGGTTTACTTTTAGGTTTAGGGTTTAGGTTTAGTTAGTATTAGTTTTAGTTATTATTAGTTATTAGTTTAGGTTATTAGGGTTTAAGGTTTAGGGTTTAGGTTTAGTTAGTTTAATTTAGTTAGTTAGTTAGTTTTAGTTAGGTTAAGTTTAGGTTTAGGTTTAGGTTTTAGGGTTAAGGGTTTAAGATTATTAGTTAGTTTTGTTAGTTATTAATTAGGTTTAGTTTAGTTATTAGTTAATTAGTTTAGTTAGTTTAATTAGTTTTAGTTAGTTATTGGTTAGTTAGTTTAGTTTAGTTAGTTTTTAGTTAATTTAGGGTTTAGGGTTTAGGCTTAGGTTTAGTTAGTTAGGTTTAGGTTTAGGTTTTAATTAGTTTTGTTTAGTTTTAGTTAATTTTTAGTTAGTTTAGGGTTTAGGGTTTAGGTTTAGGTTTAGTTAGTTAGGTTTAGGTTTAAGTTTAGGGTTTAAGTTTATTAGGGTTTAGGGTTTTAGTTATTAGGTTTAGTTTATTAAGTTTTAGTAAGTTATTATTAGTTTAGTTATTAGTTAATTAGTTTAGGTTTAGGGTTTAGGGTTTAGTTAGTTAGTGTAGTTTAGTTTAGTTAGTTTAGTTAGGTTTAGGGTTTTAGTTTATTATTAGTTTAATTTATTAGGGTTTAGGCTTTAGGTCTAGTTTAATTTTAGGGTTTAGGTTTAGTTAGTTTAGATTAGGTTTAGTTATTAGTTTAGTTAGGTTGTTTTAGTTTTAGTTAGGTTTAGTTATAACTTTTAGTTTTAGTTTATGGTTTAAGGTTTAGCGTTTAGGGTTTAGAGTTTAGGATTTTAGGGTTTAGGGTTTAGGGTTTAGGGTTTAGGTTTTAGAGTTTAGGTTTTATGGTTTAAGGTTTAGGGTTTAGGGTTGTAGGTTTAGGGTTTAGTGTTTAAGGTTAGTTTTAGGGTTTAGAGTTTAGGATTTTTTTTTTTTAAAAAAATTTAGTAGACTAGCACGTTTAGGTTTATTTAGTTTATTTTTTATTTATTTGAGTTTATTTTATTTTTCATTTTTTTAGTATTATTTTTTATTTTTATTTAGTTTAGTTTATTTATTTTAGGTTTATTTATTTTAGTTTATGTTTTTTATTTTAGTTTTTTTTTTATGTTTAGGTTTATTTTTTAGTTGACTTTTATTTTTATTGTATTTTTTAGATTTAGGTTTAGGTTCATGTTTTTTATTTTATTTTTTTTAGGTTTACATTTTTTGGTTTTATTTTAGTTTTTTAGGTTTTAGTTTAGGTTTAGGATTATTTTAGTTTATTTTATTTTATTTAGTTTAGGTTTAGGTTTAGGTTTACTTTATTTTATGTTTAGGTTTAGGTTTTTTTATTTTTGTTTAGTTTATTTTAGTTTAGGTTTAGGTTTATTTTATTTTATTTATTTTAATTTTATATTAGGTTTAGTTTTTTTTTTTTTTGTTTAGGGTTTTAATTTTATTTTTTATTTATTATTAGGTTTATGTTTTTATTTAGTTTTATTTTATTTTATTTTAGGTTTATTTTATTTTTAGTTTTTATTTATTTAGTATTTTTATTCCTAGGTTTATTTTAATTTTATTTTAGTTTAGGTTTTTAGTTATTTTATTTTAGTTTATTTTTATCTTTTATTTTATTTTATTTTTAGGTTTGGTTTAGGTTTTAGTTTAGTTTTTTTTATTTTATGTTATTTCTTATCTTATTTAAGTTTAGGTTTTATTTATTTATTTTATTTTTAGGCTTTATTTGGTTTAGGTTTAGGTTTTTAGGTTTTTAGGGTTTAAGGTTTAGGGTTTAGGGTTTAGGGTTTAGGGTTTATGGTTTAGGTTTTTAGGGTTTAGAGTTTTAGGGTTTAGGGTTAGGTTTTAGGGTTTAGGATTTAGGGTTTAGGGTTTAGTGTTTAGGCTTTAAAGTTTAGCATTTTGAGGCTTTAGGGTTAGTTTAGTGTTTAGGGTTGAGGCTTTAGGTTTAGGGTTTTATGGTTTAGGGTTTATGGTTTTAGGGTTTAGGGTTTACGATTAGGGTTAGAGTTTAGGGTTTAAAGTTTGGGGTTTACGGTTTAGGGTTTAAGGTTAATTTAGGGTTTAGGGTTTTAGGTTTTAAGGTCTAAGGTTTAGGGTTGTACGTTTAGGGTTTAGGGTTAGTTTTAGGGTTTAAGGTTTAGGGTTTAGGGTTTAAGATTTAGAGGATAAGGTTTTAGGTTTTATCTTTAGGATTTATAATTTTTTTTTTGAAAAAAAAAAAAAAAGTAAACTAGTATGTCTAGGTTTATTTTGTTTATTTTTATTTATTTTAGTTTATTTTAATTTTTCTTTCTATTTAGGTTTATTTTTTTATTTAGTTTAGTTTAATTATTTTAGTTTAGGTTTTTTTTTTTTTTAGTTTTTTTTTAGGTTTAGGTATAGGTTTATGTTTATTTTTTAGTTTAGTTTTATTTTTATATTATTTTTAGGTTTAGGTTTTATTTTTTATTTTTAGGTTTAGGATTAGGTTTTTATTTTATTATTTTAGGTTTAGGTTTTAGGTTTTTATTTTAGGTTTATTTTTAGGTTTCATTATTTAGTTTAGGTTTAGTTTATTTTATCTTATTCAGTTTAGGGTTTAGGTTTAGTTTATTTTAGGTTTAGGTTTTATTTATTTTAGTTTAGTTTATTTTAGTTTAGTTTTAGATTTATTTTATTTTGATTATTTTGGATTTAGGTTTATTTTTTTAGTTTAGGGTTTAGGTTTTATTTTTTATTTATTTTAAGTTTTATTTTTAGGTTTTTTTTAAGTTTAGGTTTTTATTTAGTTTTTATTTTATTTTGTTTTAAGTTTATTTTATGTCTATTTTACGTTTAGTTTTTATTTATTTAAGTTTTTTTGGTTAATTTATTTTTAGTTTAGTTTAGGTTTTATTTATTTTATTTTATTTTAGTTTTAATTTTTATTTTATTTTATTTTTTTATTTTTTTAGGTTTAGGTTTAGGTTTAGGTTTTGGTTTTATTTAGGTTTTATTTTATTTTTTTATTTTTTTATTTTATTTAGGTTTAGGTTTTATTTATTTATTTTATTTATAGGTTTTATTTAGTTTAGGTTTAGCTTTTTAGGTTTTTAGGGAATAGGGTTTAGTGGTTAGGGTTTGGGGTTTTGGGTTTAGGATTTAGGTTTGTAGCTTTTAGGGTTTAGGGTTTAGGGTTTATGGTTTAGGGTTTACGATATTAAAGTTTAGGGCTTAAGGTTTAGGGCTTAAGGTTTAGGGTTTTGTGTTATAGGTTTATGGTTCAAAGTTTAGGCTTTAGGGTTAGTTTTAGGGTTTAGGGTTAGGGTTTAGGGTTTTGGGTTTTGGGTTTAGGGTTAGGGTTTAGTTTAGGGTTTAGGGTTTAATGTTTAGTCTTTAAGATTTCGCATTTTGAGGGTTTAGGATAGTTTAGTGTTTAGGGTTTTATCTTTAGGATTTAGGGTTTTATGGTTTAGGGTTTAGGGTTTATGATTAGGGTTAGGGTTTAGGGTTTAAAGTTTATGGTTTAGAGTTTAGGGTTTAAGATTAATTTAGGGTTTAGGGTTTAAGGTTTTTTAGGTTTCAAGGTCTAAGGTTTAGTGTTGCAGGTTTAGGGTTTAGGATTTAGGGGTTAGGGTTTGGGTTTTGGCTTTAGGGTTTAAGATTTTTTTAAAAAAAAAAAATCTTAAGTAAACCAGTTGATCTAGGTTTATTTAGTTTATTTAGTTTATTTTTTATTTATTTTAGCTAATTTTAATTTTTCTTTCTGTTTAGGTTCATTTTTATTTTTATTTAGTTTAGTTTATTTATTTTAGTTAAAGTTTTTTATTTTAGTTTATTTTTTTGGTTTAGGTTTAGGTTTATGTTTATTTTTGTAGTTTAGTTTTAGTTTTATTTTATTTTTAGGTTTAGGTTTTATTTTTTAATTTTATGTTTAGGTTTAGGTTTTTATTTTATTTTTATAGGTTTAGGTTTTAATTTTTGATTTTAGGTCTATTTTTAGGTTTTATTGTTTAGTTTAAGTTTATGTTTATGTTTAGTTTATTTTATTTTATTCAGTTTAGGGTTTAGGTTTAGTTCATTTTAGGTTTAGGTTTAGGTTTTATTTATTTTAGTTTAGTTTATTTTAGTTTAGGTTTAGGATTATTTTATTTTATTTTTTCTTGGATTTAGGTTTTATTTTTTTAGTTTGGGGTTTAGGTTTAATGTTTTATTTATTTTAAGTTTATTTTTTAGGTTTAGTTTTTTTTAGTTTTTATTTTATTTTATTTTAGGTTTATTTTATTTTTATTTTTTGTTTAGTTTTTATTTTATTTAGGTTTTTTATTTTTAGGTTTATTTTATTTTTTTAGTTTAGCTTAAGTTTTTATTTATTTTATTTTAATTTGTTTTAAATTTTTTATTTTATTTTATTTTTAGGTTTAGGTTTAGGTTTAGGTTTAAGTTTAGGTTTTAGTTTAGGATTTTATTTTATTTCATTTTATTATTTTATTTACATTTAAGTTTTTTATTTATTATATTTTTTAGTTTTATTTAGTTTAGGTTTAGCTTTTTAGGTTTTTAGTGTTTATGGTTTATTGGTTAGGGCTTGGGGTTTAGTGTTTTGGGATTTAGGGTTGTAGGTCTTAGGGTTGAGGGATTAGGGTTTAGGGTATTAAGGTTTAGGGTTTAGGGTTGTAGGTTTAGGTTTCACAGTTTAAGGTTTAGGGTTAGTTTTAGGGTTTAGGGTTTAGGGCTAGGGTTTTTTTATTTCATTATTTTTCTTGTTTTTTTTTAAATTTAGTAAGCTGGTAGGTTTATGTTTATTTAGTTTATTTATTTATTTTAGTTTATTTTATTTTTTATTTTTACTTAGGATTATTTTTATTTTTATTTAGTTTAGTTTATTTATTTTAGTTTATTTTTTTACATTTAGGTTTAGGTTTACGATTTAGGTTTAGGTTTAGGTTTCATTTTTTTAAGTTATAGGTTTAGGTTTTATTTATTTTAGTTTAGTTTAGTTTAGGTTTAGGTTTATTTTAATTTTATTTTAGGTTTAGGTTTTTTTTTTTTAGTTTAGGGTTTAGGTTTTATTGTTTATTAATTTTATGGTTTTATTTTTTAGATTTATTTTTTTAGGTTAAGGTTTTTTACTTAGTTTTATTTTATTCTATTTTAGGTTTATTTTATTTTATTTTAGGTTTAGTTTTTATTTTATTTAGGTTTGTTATTTTTTAATTTAGTTTAGGTTTTTATTTATTTTATTTTAGTTTAGTTTTTATTTTTTATTTTATTTTCTTTTTAGGCTTAGGTTTATGTTTAAGTTTAGGTTTAGTTTTAATTTAGGTTTTTATTTTATTTTATTTTTTTATTTTATTTTGGATTAGTTTTTTTATTTATTTTATTATTACATATTATTTAGTTTAGGGATAGATTTTTAACTTTTTAGGGTTTAGGGTTAGTTGAGGGTTTAGGGTTTAACGTTTAGGCTTTGGGGTTTAGGGTTTAAGGTTTAGCGTTTATGGTTTAGGGTTTAGGGTTTATGATTAGGGTTAAGGTTTAGGGTTTAAAGTTTATGGTTTAGAGTTTAAGGTTTAAGGTTAATTTAGGATTTAGGGTTTAGGGTTTTTTAGGTTTCAAGGTCTAAGGTTTAGTTTTGCAGGTTTAAGGTTTAGGATTTTGGGTTGGTTTTAGGGTTTAGGGTTTAGGATTTAGAGGTTAGGGTTTTGGGTTTTGGCTTTAGGGTTTAAGATTTTTTTAAAAAAAAAAATCTTAAGTAAACCAGTTGGTCTAGGTTTATTTAGTTTATTTTTTATTTATTTTAGCTTATTTTCATTTTTCTTTCTGTTTAGGTTCATTTTTATTTTTATTTAGTTTAGTTTATTTATTTTAGTTAAAGTTTTTTATTTTAGTTTATTTTTTTGGTTTAGGTTTAGGTTTATGTTTATTTTTGTAGTTTAGTTTTAGTTTTATTTATTTTTAGGTTTAGGTTTTATTTTTTATTTTTATGTTTAGGTTTAGGTTTTTATTTTATTTTTATAGGTTTAGGTTTAAATTTTTGATTTTAGGTCCAATTTTAGGTTTTATTGTTTAGTTTAAGTTGATGTTTATGTTTAGTTTATTTTATTTTATTCAGTTTAGGGTTTAGGTTTAGTTCATTTTAGGTTTAGGTTTAGGTTTTATTTATTTTAGTTTAGTTTATTTTAGTTTAGGTTTAGGATTATTTTATTTTGTTTTTTTTTTGGATTTAGGTCTTATTTTTTTAGTTTAGGGTTTAGGTTTAATGTTTTATTTATTTTAAGTTTATTTTTTAGGTTTAGTTTTTTTTAGTTTTTATTTTATTTATTTTATGTTTATTTTATTTTTATTTTATGTTTAGTTTTTATTTTATTTAGGTTTTTTATTTTTAGGTTTATTTTATTTTTTTAGTTTAGCTTAAGCTTTTATTTATTTTATTTTAGTTTGTTTTAAATTTTTTATTTTATTTTATTTTTATTTTTAGGTTTAGGTTTAGGTTTAAGTTTAAGTTTTTGTTTAGGATTTTATTTTATTTTATTTTATTATTTTATTTACGTTTAAGTTTTTTATTTATTATATTTTTTGGTTTTATTTAGTTTAGGTTTAGCTTTTTAGATTTTTAGTGTTAAGGGTTTATTGGTTAGGGCTTGGGGTTTAGTGTTTTGGGATTTAGGGTTGTAGGTCTTAGGGTTTAGGGATTAGGGTTTAGGGTATTAAGGTTTAGGGTTTAGGGTTGTAGGTTTAGGTTTCTGATTTAGGGTTTAGGGTTATGGGTTTAGGGTTTAAATTTAGGTTTTATTTTATTATTTTTCTAATTTTTTTTAAATTTAGTAAGCTGGTAGGCTTATGTTTATTTAGTTTATTTATTTATTTTAGTTTATTTTATTTTTTATTTTTACTTAGTATTATTTTTATTTTTATTTAGTTTAGTTTATTTATTTTAGGTTTATTTATTTTAGTTCAAGTTTTTTATTTTAGTTTATTTTTTTACATTTAGGTTTAGGTTTACGGTTTAGGTTTAGGTTTAGGTTTCATTTTTTTTAAGTTATAGGTTTGGGTTTTATTTATTTTAGTTTAGTTTATTTTAGTTTATGTTTAGGTTTATTTTATTTTTATTTTAGGTTTAGGTTTTTTTTTAGTTTAGGGTTTAGGTTTTATTATTTATTAATTTTATGGTTTTATTTTTTAGATTTATTTTTTTAGGTTTAGGTTTTTTACTTAATTTTATTTTATTCTATTTTAGGTTTATTTTATTTTTATTTTAGGTTTAGTTTTTATTTTATTTAGGTTTGTTATTTTTTAATTTAGTTTAGGCTTTTATTTATTTTATTTTAGTTTAGTTTTATTTTTTATTTTATTTTCTTTTTTTACAGGTTTATGTTTAAGTTTAGGTTTAGGTTTTAGTTTAGGTTTTTATTTTATTTTATTTTGGTTTAGTTTTTTTATTTATTTTATTATTACATTTTATTTAGTTTAGGGATAGATTTTTAACTTTTAGGGTTTAGGGTTAGTTGAGGTTTAGTTTAACGTTTAGGCTTTGGGGTTCTGGTTTAGTTTAAGTTATAGTTTGGTTTAGGGTTTAGGGTTTAATTTTGGTTTTAGGGTTTAGAAAGGGTTTAGGGTTTATTTTAGGGTTTACTTGAGGGTTTAGATTTTGGAGTTGAGTTTTAGTTTAGGGTTTTGGTTTTCTTTTAAATGAGAACAAATTGATTCAACATTTCATCTTTTATTTCATCAACCAAGTAACAAGTTTTTAAGACACATATGACATAGATAAAAAATGAGCATGTGAGCAAATAAAACCAAGAAAACTAGAATCATCTCATTGTAAATAAGAGTTCCATAAGCATTGGATCCCTTCTTAGTTTCTTTAGTTCATGTGAACCACTAGCCTCTCAAGTAGCGGGATCCACCATCATATCCCCGGTCTCTCCCTCCACCACCATGACTATAACCTCTATCGCTCCTCCCGCCTCTATAACCACCATTTCTTTGACTACAACCTCCATATCCACCTCATCCCTTCGATATCTTGCCTCGGCCTTCAGCTCCACTTCTAGATCTAGTCTGAGCCTACTAGATATTTTTTATTATTTAGTTACTTTAGGTTTAAGTTTAGGCGTTGGGGTTTAGGGTTTATGGTTTAGGGTTAGGGTTTATTGTTTAGGGTTTAGGGTTTAGGGTATAGGGTTTAGGGTTTAGGGTTTTAGAGTTTAGGTTTAGGGTTTATGGTTTAAGGGTTTTAGGGTTTAGGGTTTAGGGTTGAGGGTTTAGGTTTTAGTTTTAGGGTTCAA
This sequence comes from Cymbidium sinense, assembly GCA_021442155.1. Taxonomy (NCBI): domain Eukaryota; kingdom Viridiplantae; phylum Streptophyta; class Magnoliopsida; order Asparagales; family Orchidaceae; genus Cymbidium; species Cymbidium sinense. Next base: position 105,336,792 of record CM038214.1, on the reverse strand, counting down.
GTTTTAGTTTAGGGTCTAGGGTTTTTGGTATTTTTTTTAACAGAGAACAAATTCAGATTCAACATTTCTTCCTTTTGATTTCATCAACCAAGTAACACAACAAGTTTTCTAAGACATAAGCAATAACAAAGATAAAAAATGAGACACATCTGACCACAAAACAAAATAAGAATCAATAAGAACCACCAAAGGAAAGCAACCCACACCAAAATAAATCAATGAACTAAAAGCAAATAGAATGAAGAGAAGCATAACCAACATCTCATCCGGTGAAGGCACCCAAAACTAGGAAGCTCATTGACGCCAACCACAAAGCCACCAAAGAAAAAAAACCAACCAAAACCAAAGAATAAGCCCACAAATCACATTAAAAGTAAGTGCGAATGATACTACCAAAACACAACATTCCAACCTATAAAGTCAGAAAATACAAGAAATAAAACCCAAGAAAGAACCAGCCAGCATACTGAAAAACTAAAACCACCAAAAAACTCCCAAGTAGAAGCCAAGAAACCAACAACAAAAAAAAGAAAAACAAAAAAGATGAAAAATTAAGAATATCTAACATAAGGCAAGCTAGATTTATCTAAATTACAAAGCCCTCTTAATTGCTTAGGAATATTCGCATTGGTAAACAAAGTAAAATTAGAGAAATTACACCCCAAACCAACTAAGAAATCTGCACAGGCATTACTTTCTCTTAAAATATGAGTAATTTTAAAACAAAGTTTAGTGATAATAGCTTTAATATTTCTAATTAAATAAAATTGCTCAGTATTACCCTTATGGTTAGAATTGATCATAGCTAACCATCTGATCAAATTCCAACCAAATAGTATGAAAGTTTCTATCCAAATAAAGCTTAAGAGCATGATAAACAACCATCAATTCATTAAAATAATAGAATTAATAGAGAGAGGAGTGGAAAATGCCAAGATAATATTCCCAAGATTATTCCTAAAATACCACCAAAACCTGACTTGTTATGTGAAGCAGAGCCATCAATATTAATTTTAATACAATAATCATAAGGCTTAATCGAATGAAGAATTTATAATCTGGAGATGAGTCACAATAAGGAAATCGGATACCCAATTTATGGGCAACAAACATGCAACCTCTATAATTAGTACCACTAAGAAGAGCAGTCTTATGTAAATAAAAATTTTTTTCTTTAGTCCTAACAATAATCCTCTTATGATTCATAGGCACATTATGATGTTTATCATCATTTCTATTAAGCCATCACAATTTTGATATTCCATTAAATAGTATAATAAAATAAGAGTCAAGAAGTTGCATTAAAGTTAAATTACCATTAAAATAATTTAACTTAAATAAATCCTTATACCAACCCCATACTATAGAGGCCATGGCACCATTAACAAAAACATGACTAACATTCTTAATATGAAAGCAACACATGCATTTAGAGGGTACATAAAAACCTTTGTCCAAAAGTAAAGAGTTAACAACAATATAATCACTTAAAAATCTCCACACAAGAATAGAATAAGAAGTAGGAATAATGTTATTCCAAATTTTAAAGAAAATAGGAGAAGAGGATTTTTTAACTGTAATATGGTGCCATGTTTTTTTAAAAGAAAATTCTCCATTACAAGAAATTTTGAAAAGAATTTGATCCAGAGAAATACCATCAATAAAAATATTGATGATGTTATTATTAATGAAATCAGGAATCAAATCATTAAAAAAAGATAAATTACAATCACCATTATAAATAAAATGACTAACTTTCAAAGAAGAAAAGTGAGTATTAAGCAAAGAATCAATGGAAAATTCCCCATCCAGTTATCTTGCCAAAAGAAAGAAGAACCACTATTATTACCTCAAAGAATGATAGGTTCCACTTTCCATTTAATATCACAGAGCCATTTCCAAACACTAGAGTCACCATTTTTATAATTACAAATTAAAGGATGTTTACCTTTTCAATATTTAAAATTCAAGAATTTAGCCAAATACTTTCTTTTTTTTGAAAAGTCCATGAAAGTTTATACGAAATAACATTGGTGGAATCAATCAAAGTTCTACATCAAATACCACTTTCATAAATAGTACCACACATATTAGATCAAGAAGTCCAATGAAGCCTTTTGGCAGAATTCTTAAAGCCCCAAAAAAATATATTAAAATGTCTTTCAATCAGGATAAGAATAAGAGAATTTGGAACAATATTAAGCAATAAGTAAAAAGGAAGAGAGTAATGAATACTTTTAATAACAATTAATCTACCACCACAGGATAAATAATGAAACTCAAGGGTAGAAATTTATTTTGAATATTATGAATTACCTCATCAAGAAGATGGGATCTCTTTTAACCACAATATAAAGGAGAGCCTAAATATTTAATAGGAAAATTTTGATGAGAAAAACCAGTAATATCCTTAATTTTATTAATTCTTTGAATAGAAAAAGAAGTAGAAGTGATAAAACAACTTTTATGGTTAGTAATCACAAGGTCACTTTCCTTTTCAAATTTATTTAAAAAACTCTTAAGCTTTTTAACATAATGTAACAAGCCATTACAAAATATTATGAAATCATCAACAAAACTTAAGTGAGAGATAGCCAAACTACCAAGATTCTTGAAATACATACTAGAATTCATCTAAAAAAAGATTAATCCAATGAGACAAATATTCAATCATAATAATAAAAATTGAATGAGAAAGAGGGTCACCTTTACTTATACCTTGAGAGGAATTAAAGAAGCCAAAGTTTTCACCATTGATAACTAATGAAAACCAAACATTTCTAATTATATTGTTAACCAAAGAAATAAAATGATTAGAGAATCCAAATAAGGTAAGAATGCTATTAAGAAAATCCCAAGAAATGTTATCATAAGCTTTGGTGATGTCAAGCTTCAGAAGTAAATTTCCACCTCTAGTTTTAACAATCAAATCATGAATCAATTCTTGAGCAAGCAAGACGTTATCCATAATAATTTTACCTTTTGCAAAGCCAGTTTGATTAGGAGAGATAATCTTAGGAAGAAACTTACTAAGCTTATTAGTCAAATTTTTTGAAATCAATTTATTAGAAAAAGTACAAAGATTAATAGGTTGAAAGTCATTACAAAAGTCAGGCTTATCTTTCTTAGGAATAAGAATAATAGAAGTGCTAGTAAAATATTTAGGAATATAATTCCCTTGAAAAAAAAATCCTTAACCACATTAACAAGATCATCTTTAAAGATAAACCATGCTTTTTGAAAGAATAAAGCAGTGTAACCATCCGGCCCTACAGCAGAATTAGCATTCATACTATTATGAATATTAAAAATTTCTTTATCAAAAGGAGGAGCAACCAAGCAGTCATTATCCTCTGTAGACATAATAGAAGGAATGATAGATGGATTAGATTAATGCTTAAGTTGACTGTTTCTATTTAAAAGATTTTTAAAGAAATTAACAGCAGAAGAGAATATATCCCCTTTTTCAGTAAGCCAAGAACCATCAAAATTCTTGATTTTATGAATACGACCAAGAACACACCTTTTCATTACCAAAGCATGAAATTATTTAGTGTTTCTTTCCCCCTTAGAAAAATGCTTAGAGGCAGCTTTTTATCTTCAATATGTTTCCTCCATCCCTAAACACTAAATCATAAACCCTAATAACCCAAACCAATACCCAAAACTACAACCTAAACCTAAACCTAATGGAAAACCTAAACTCTAAACCTTAATAAATTAAAAAAACCCTAAACCCTTAATAAATTTAAAAAAACCCTAGTAATAAACTTTAAACTAACCCTAAACCCTAAGACAACCAACCCTTAAACTTTTACAAACCCTAAACCCTATATAAACCCTAAACACAAAATCCTAAACCTAAACCTTAAACCTCAAGCCTAAAACCTAAACCCTAACCCCAAAACCATAAACCCTAAACCATAAAAACCTTAAAATCAAAACTCCTTTTTTCCTCTCCTCTCTCTGATTTCATGTTTTTCATTTTTCTTGTGGGTTTGGGCTCCTCGATCATATTTTCTGGTTTATTGCTCTCGGTTTGGCCGCTTATGTGATTTTTCCTTGATCTTACAATGGTGGAGGTGCCGCTTTCTGAGCAACCGAGCTCGTCAAACTTGGAGGCGTCAGCTAAGCCTTCCGATCTACAAGGTATTTTGGATCCGACTTCATCCATTATTGTGCCTACTGTTAAGTCCTTCAAGGACGCATTATCTGGTAAGAACACTTGCTCTAATGCTTCGGTTAACTTAATCTCAACTTCCTTTCGTGAAATGTCGGCTATAATGTGCTCAGATCTTGATGTGGAAAAATTGGCAAAGCCCTTTGAATTTTCATTAGTTGGAAAATTTTCCTTACATCGCCTGACTCTTGACAATATCCGATCGTTCTTTCATAGCCTAAATCTTTTGAGAGTTTTCACTATCGGGTTGATCGATCCTAGGCATATCCTTATTTAGCTATCGAATGATTTAGACTACTCAAGAGTCTTTGCTCGTCGCTCCTACTTTGTGTATAATTGTCAAATGAGGCTCTTGAAATGGTCACCTCTTTTGATGTCAAGAGGAATCCCTATTGTTCCTTTATGGCTAGCCTTTCCAAACATGAGGATACATTATGTTACCCATCAAGTCCTTTTGGGGCTCTCTTTGGTAGGCCCCTTCAAATTGATCAAATTGTGAGATCTGCCATCTATTGCATGTATCTTGGTTGAGATTGATATTACCAAAAAGTACCCTAAAGAAGTTTGGATCAGTTCGGAAAAATTTGGGTATAATTAGAAAGTGGAATTTAAAAATTTCCCTATTTTTTGCACACATTGTAAGATCCATGGTCATGATCACTCTGAATTCTTTGTGTTACATCATAATCTTAAAAAGAATAAATTGTCAGATCCTAATCCCACTCTTAGAAATGAAAAAACCAATAAGTTCACTTATGTGCCTAAAGCTACTCAAAATGGAACGCACCCTCCTACCCTACTCCTTTACTATCTACTTTATTGAGAACAATGAGCACGGTAAAATAATGATATTGAGGTTTGTGAGGAAACTAATGATAACTTAATTAACATTACTCCTACTTGTAATAATTTGGTATCACAAGAAAATCCCTTGACTCATATGAATCGTAATGGTGATTTGAATGGGAATCTCAAGTTGGATCAAAATCACAAAACTAATTCTAGAATTGTTCTGAAAAATGTTGATACCTTGGTGACAGACCAAAATCTGAATAATCATCATGGAAATGAGAATGAAATTTGTGCTATTAATGGTGTCACAACCTCTCCTTCTATTACGGTGATATCCATGCTAATCCAATTTCTCGAACTCGATCAGAAGAAGGAGAAATCACCATTAGGAATGCTTTAACAGATACTGCTCCTATTATGAATATCACCAACCACTCCCTTTCTTATGGAGATACATTGGACATAGATAGGCCTTTTCAAATTGTTATTAAAAAAAATCTCTTAAAGCTAGAATGTTCACTAATTTCTCCACTAGAACAACTCGATCTTCTCTAACTTCCCACAAATAATTACTTCATGCTCTCTTTTTCTTCTCCTTCAATTTTTCCGTTATCTCTTTTCTTTTCCTTCCATCTTGTTATGATCAATTTTCTTATTTGGAATGTTCGGGGTATTGGGACTCTCACTATCCGCAATCATGTTAGGAGCCTTTGTTGCACTCATAACATAACATAACTTGTTGTTATTGAGCCATTCATTCACTCTTCTAAGATCACCCATGTTGCTAGAATGCTTGGCTTTCAAAATTTCTTTTATAATATTAGTAATAAATTTTAGTATTTTTGGAATAATTTAATCAACATTTTTATCCTTGATGATCTCCAACAATTGGTTAATGTTCAAATCTCATTGGGTTAATTTTTTGCTCTTGGTTCCTTTATCTATGCATCTTGTAATAGAGTTGGTAGGAACATCCTTTGGGATCAATTAAGAACTTTCACCTCCTCGATCAATAAACCCTGGTTGGTTGGGGGTGATTTCAACACTATTATCTCTTCCTTAGAAAGAAGGGGAGGTTGCTCTCCTAACATCCACTCCATGGAAGAATTTTTTAATATGATTCTCGACTTCAATATGATTGATATTGGTTTTTATGGCTCTGACTATACATGGCATAACTCTAGACTCTGGCAGCGGCTTGATAGGACCCTCTTTAATTTCCTTTGGATCAATCAATGGCCCCTCACTTCTGTTGAGCATTTGAGTAGAACTTTGTCTGACCATGCTCAGCTATTGATCTCTATCAAAAGTCCTTCCAGTACTATATCCTCCCCCACTCCTTTTAGATTCCAAAATATGTGGACCCAACATAGTGATTTCTTTTATTTCCACTAATTGGATGGCCCTATTCACCCAAACAATTCATTAAAGGCATGATTCTTTGGCTTAAAAGACTAAAACGAAATTAATTGGTGGAACAAGCACCATTTTAAAATCTTTTGCCAATCTAAAAAATATGGAACAATTAGTTTTCTCCCTTGAAGATGCTGTGTTAACTGACCCTAGTAAGCTTGATGAGTTGAACACTGCTGAAGATAACTTGATTAATTAATAGAATATGGAGGAAACCTACTGGCGGCAAAAGGATGCTAGCAAACATATTTCTGATGGTGATAGAAAAACAAGGTATTTCCATGCTCTTTTCAAAAAAAGGAAAGCCTTAAACTCTATTCAAGAAATCAAAAATATTAAAGGAAGCTGGATCACTGATAATAATGAATTAAAGATTCTGTCATTCAACATTTTCAAAATTTATTAAATAACAACCCTAACTTAGAACCTCACTCCAACACCCACGTGATCTCCTCTATGATTACTAATGATGAAAACCATTTACTCACTTTGTCTATGGAAAAGATTAGTAGTACTCCAATAGCATGAACAACGACTCTTGCTTGCTAGCCGATTACGACTCAATTTCTTTCAGCATTGTTCGCCTATTATTAAGTCTAACCTCGTTGATACTGTTGTTGATTTTTTTAATGGCAACTCTTTACCTAGATACTTTTCTAGCACTTCCATTGTTCACATTCCCAAAACTAATAATCCTGATACTTGGGGAGATTTTAGACCTATTAGCCTTTGCACCTTCTTTCAAAAACTCATTGCTAAATTGATTGCTAATAGAATTAGTCCCCTGCTGCCTAATTATTTCACCTAACCAAACTGGCTTCGTTAAAGGTAGTGCTATATCTGATAACATACTTCTTGCATAAGAGTTGATTCATGATATTGACGTTCCTATCAGAGGTGGTAACATCCATTTTAAACTGGACATCACTAAAGCTTTCGACAACCTCTCTTAGGATTTCCTCTTTCAAATTCTTCATTTGCTTGGGTTTTTTGATTATTTTATCCGTCTCATCAAAAATTGCATTACAAATGTTTGATTTTCTGTTATCATGAATGGTGAATCCCTAGGTTTTTTCCCTTCGAAGCATGGTTTGAGACAAGTGGATCCTCTATCCCCCTCTCTTTTTATTATTGCTGTTGAATATCTATCTAGGAGTCTAAATGATCTTTTTTACAATAATCCTAGGTTATTTTATAGAACTCAAGGTGGTCTTCCTGTCTCTCATCTTAGTTTTGCTAATGACTTTATAATCTTTTGCAATGCCTCAATTCCTCACATTAAAACTATTAAGAATCTTTTAAATAAATTTGGCAACGAAAGCAGTCTTTTTCTTAATGAAGGAAAAAGTTGTTTCATTCCTTCTTCTAAAATCACGAGCAATAGGACCAACCAAATTTTGAGAATTACTAATTTTCAACAACAACAACTTCCTATTAATTATCTTGGTGCTTCACTTTTTAAAGGTCAGAAAAGATCTCCCCTTTTTGATGAGCTAATCCAAAAAATCTCTAATAAAATTTTTATTTGGGAATTTCATTTACTTTCATTTGGTGGTAGGCTCACTTTGATTAAGAGCACCCTTAACTCCATGCCTTTGTATCTCATTCAAACCATTGTTAACTACTCTACCATTAATAGAATTGAGCTCATTAACAAATTTGTGGGGATCTAACAATTCTATAAAAAATGCAGGACCTCTTGGTATAAAACCTGTGGCACTTTTGCTGAAGGTGGTCTTGGATGTAATCCAATCAAGGAAACTATCACTATTTTTTCTTATAAACTTTGGTGGAATTTTAACAAAAACAATAGTCTATGGGCTAATTTCATGACTGCTAAATACTGCCAGAGTAAGCACCCTATCATCTGCCCCTATAAAGCGGGAGATTCTCCAATTTGGAAAAGACTTTGTTCCGTTAAATGGGAAGCCAAATCTTTAATTTTCTGGGGGATTAACTCTGGATCCTCTTTCTTTTGGCAAGATAACTGGACTGAAGGTGGGTCCATTGACAAATTACATTCAACTCATTCCACTACTGCTATTAAAGTGAACTCCTTCTGGCAGAATAATATGTGGAACAATAGTAAGCTTACTGATTATATTCCTCCCTCTCTTTTAAATAAGTTTACTACTATTCCTATTATTCCTACCAATCAATATTAGATCCTTTTTAAGCTTTCACATAATGGTGATTTTAACTTTAAAAATGTTTGGATTCACATTAAAGAAGCTCATGATTTTTCCTATGTGTTTTCCAAACTTTGGAATAACAATATCCCTACTTCTTATTCCATTCTTACTTGGCGTATTTTGAAAAACTTCATCCCTATTGACTCCTTGTTGTTGGGTAAAGGTTTTTAATTACCTTCAAAATGCCAATGCTGTTTCAACATTGAGAATGTGAACCATGTTTTTGTTAACGGGGTCATTGCTTCTAAGCTTTGGATTTGGTATGATGACCTCTTTAACATTGTCATTTTCAATGGCTCCTTAAATTTATACCAACTCCTTGAAGTTTATTTTGACAACACTACTAAAGGTCACATTAAAGTCATAATTGCTATCACTCTTATTTGGTTCATATGGATAGATCGAAATGATGCAAAACATCGTGGGATCCCTATGAACCACATGAGGATAATTTCTAGAACTAAAAAATATTAAATTGTTTAATGCCAAATTAATTAAATACAAACAATTCAAAGGGTGCAAATTTGTGGCCAATAAACTGGGTTTTAACTTGTTGGATCAACCCATCTTGAAAGATGACAAGATTGTTTATTGGGTAAAACCTCATGCCAACACTATTAAAGTTAACACTGATGGCTCTGTCTCTCCTAAAGGCTCTAGCTGTGGTGCAATTTTCAGAAATCTTAATGGAAAAGTCCTATGTGCTTTTGCATACCCGCTTAATCCTTTCTCTGTTCCCTTTGCTGAGCTCATGGCAGTGTACAAAGCTCTTGAAATTTGCATTCAAAAAGGTTGGCTCAATAATTGGATTAAGGTGGATGCCCTTCTGCTGATTGATCTTTTAACTTCCACGAATATGGGCAATACAGAATTGTACTACCTTCTTATGCAAACTAGAGCTCTCCTTGCCCAACTCTACTTTAAAATCACTCATTTATGGCACGAGGGTAATACATGTACTGATTATCTGGCCAATCTGGGTGCTAGATTGGATGGTATAAAATTCTTTGATCAACTAACCCTTCCTAAACATTTGCGTGGCTTGGTTAATCTGGAAAACTGGGCTTCCTTATGTTAGAAATTAATCTAACCTATTGGATTCACCTATTTCAATACCTCTTTTACTGCATGATCATTTTCTATTTATGATTGTTACTTCTTTGGTCTTTGTTGATGCATCAACCCGATATCCCTTGTTGTTTACTTGTCGATCTCTGTGGCATGTGCTGTTGGTACAATTGTCCTAGCTTTAATTGGGCGCTTACTGCTTCTATTATTTTTACTATTAATGTGCTGCTGCTCCTTTGGAATTTGCTGATGCATCATCAAATTACTCCTTGCTTGTCCTTTGCTGAGCTAAGTGGCATCTGTTGTTGGTTTAATTATCCCAACCTTGTTTGGGGTCTTGCTATTTCTGCCTCTCCTATGCTCCATAACCTTATCTTCACAACCTGTAAGGAGATATCTTGCAATATCCTGGCTATAACTTTTTCTCTGTAGATTTGGAATTATTTTTTGAATTCCAATATTCATGATGTTGTGGGACTAGCTACTAGTCTGATTCTTTGTTTTCCTTTGCTCTTTAATGGTTTATCTTATGTTGGATGCAACATATATGTTGAAGGTTTAATTGTTGGCTGTTGGACTTTTGGGCCTTTTGTCCAGATTGCACTTATTTGGTTTAATGTATTTGTTGTATGTCATTACTAACCCCTGTTGGCATACCTGTAAGGAAAGAATTTGCAATACCCTTGTTATTATTAATGGTTCTTTGCAGGTTTGGAATTGTTTAATGACCTCCTTTCAGTATGATTTCTCTGAGCATGATAGTTCTGCTGCTAGCCTGTTCTCCTTTGTCCTAAAGGATTTCATTGATGAGACCCTTTTGAACCCCTATTGTGGCTCTGTTGCCCCCACTGCTTTTTATTGGCTTATCCTATGGTTGCAATAATTGTTGTGTTGTTTTAATCTATAGCTGTTGGATTTCTGGATTCACTGTCCTGCAGGCTAATCTTGTGTTTGTTAGCTATTTGTTGCCTGGTGTTCTTCTGAATGTCTTTGTGATTCTCATCTGGGTTATTGCTGATCATTTTATCTATTGTTTTTTACCTTTTGGCTCTATCAAAATTATGCAGATCCAGCCTATGGGTAATTACTATCCTATTGCTCTTCATGCTGCTTCTAGGGGTTTATTTTGTTTTGTTCAGTTGGCCTCTCTTGAGGTTGTGGACTGCATGATGGCTTTTATTTTTCTACTTGGCTATTTCTTACCTCTCATTTCTTTGAATGTTTGTGCTGTTAACATCTAGGATGATCTTTGTTTTCACTTCTTTGCTATTTTTTACTTTGACTAGTCTTGGCGGACCACTTCCTTAACTATCTGGGATTTAACTTATGCATTGTATAATTTGAATTGTTGGTTTTATGGCCAACTTGCTATTATTTTCTTTCTTGATTATTGGATGGTATGGATAATTGACTCTTATATCCAAATCTCTTCTTTGGGGTTGTTTATCAGTTGAGGTGGTTTTGGTGTTATCTTGCAGATTGTCTTTGACAACCTCATTTTCCCTATCTGCTAAGAGAGATTTTGCAATTTCCTATTCAATTTTATTATTTCCTTACAGTTTTGGACTTTCTTAATGGCTTCTCAGTTTTCCTTTACTGTGGTTGTGGGTTTAACTACTAACCTGATCAGCTTTATCTAGAACGTTTTTTCTGTTGATTATCCTTTGAACCCTTTCTGTTGCTATTTTACTTCTTTGCTTTTTATTGGAGTTTTATGTGGTGGGTGTAATTTTTGTTTTATTGCTACCTCTGTTGGTTTTGGATTTTAGGGTCCTTTGTCTAGCAGGTTGTCTTTGTGGTTATTATCTATTTCCTGCCTTTTGTTTTTCTAACTATTTTTGCTGTTAATAATTAGGCAACTGTTGATTTCTCCTGCTGCTATTTTATCCCACTTGGTTCTTAAAATTAAGATCCTGATTATCCATCGATTATTTGGATCTTTACATATGCTTTGTTTACTCTGATTGGGTGGACTCTTGGCCAGCTTGTTGGTATTAACTATCTTGGTTGTTGGCTGAACTGGATTAATACTCTACATGCTGTCTGTGGGGTTTTGATTTATTTTATTCAGCATGCCTCTATTGAAGTTGTTGATTGCTTGGTGGCTTTTTCTTTGAACCCCATTATTGATTTATTATATGCATATCATCTGAATTCATTGGTCTACTTTACCTGCTGCTATTTTCTCCATCCTCTTTCAGTTAAACTTGTATCTATTACCTTGTTTATTTGGGTGGCTCATGGCCTAGTTTTTGTTGTCTTGGTTGTTTGTTGTCTTTGATATTTGCTGTCTTGTTTTTTCAAGATTCCTATGTTGGCCCCATCTTTGTTGGCTGTAGGACTTCACGGTCCTATGTTCAACAAGCTAGTTCTGACATTGCTGTTCAGATTATTTTTGGTGATTGGTGTCTTGGCTGTTGCCTTCCAAAACCCTATTTTTATGCTCTATCTATTTGGTTACTAACTACTGCAATGTCTACTCTGATTGAGAGGTTTTATGGCCAACTTGTTGTCCCTTGCTGTCTTGGTTGTTACTATCTTGGTTATTTTTTTTCTTGGCTATCTGCTGTCTTATTTTTTCTAGATTCTAATGTTGACCCTCATTTGAATCCCCTTTTTTATTTATCTTCTGGTGGGTTCCATTATTGCAATTACTGTTTTGGTGTGGTTGGGTTTCTGATTGCCCTTGTTGTTTATGTCTGGGCTGCTGTTCATCTCCTGATAGTTGTGATCTACATTATATATTGTTGTCTCTATTCCCATCTGGGTTCGATTATGTTTGTGTTGCTATCTTCTTGGTATGCACTGTCTATTTTGAATGGGTGGTACTATGGACAGCTACTGCCTTTTGCTGTCTTGCTGTCTTGGTTATTTGTTGATCTGGATTATCCGATTTTTGGTCCTCAATGCTGCTATTGGAGCTGTAGCTCTGACTATCTTTATTTGGTGCTTTTTTGGTAGGTTGCAGTCTATTTCCTGTGTTGGGTTATGCTGCCTTCCTATGTAATTGCTTTTTGCCAACTACTGATATGGATATTAATAAGGGGTTGTTCACATCTGCATTCATTATTATGATTGGGTTCATTTTTTGACCTTTACTTCTAGGCTGTCCTCCTGGTCTGAAAGATTCATATATGTATATATATATATTGATGGTGTTATTTATAGGCTCATTGACTTGCTTAGCAGGATTTCAACAGGATGCCTCCTCTGTTGTTTTCTTGTGGAGGGTTTATATGCTGGCCAATTTCTCTTCTTGGATATGACTTTTCATGAGGTTCTGGCAAAGATGGCTCATTCTCATATGTATAAGTATTCTCATGTTAGGGTGACTATATTGATGATACTTTTCTTGCCTGCCCTTTGCAATTTCCACTCTATATTATATATGGTTTTATTTAGGTTTCCAGGTAATAAAGCCCATAAGACATTCAACAACTGGCTGCTATCTTCTCACAGGTTTGTTGGCTATGATGGCTGTGATGATTTCACTCCCTTTTGGTTTGGTAGTAGCTCTTGTGATGTAACCCTTACAGTTTGGATCTCATATTTGCATCGCCCCATCTTGGTGTGGTGAGCCTAAGCCTTCTCTATGACAACTCTTTACTATCATTCTCAGTTATCTTTGTTTTCATTTATCTTTTTTGTATTACCTTAACTTCTAATCTCTTTTGTTTACATTTTTTGGGTGCTTCTCTCTTGTCCTCTTGCAGGTTTGCTCCATAGTATCATGCATTCTCACGTCCTGCAGAGCATTGGCCCTAATCTTCCATTGGCTTATTATGTTAATCAATTTGTATCTTTTGATTGCTTTATTGCCTTGTTTTGCTTTTGATGTACTTAGATAGGAGATTTACTCCTTAGGCTGATTGTAGCTCTTGGAGCAGTAGTTCTAGATTTTATCCCCTTAAAGGACCTTGTAACCCTCTTTTTGTTGCAATAAAATACCCCTTACATGGGATTTCCTTAAAAAAAAATCATAAAAACCTTAAAACCTAAACCTAAACTAATTAAAACCAAAAAATTAAATAAATAAAGAAAACCTAAACCTAAATAAAATAAAATAAAATAAAAACCTAAACTAAAACCTAAACTTAAACCTAAAAATAAAAACTAAACTAAAATAAAATTAATAAAAATGTAAACTAAGCTAAAAGATAAAATAAACCTAAAAATAAAAAACCTAAATAAAATAAAACCCAAATGAAAAATAAAAATAAAATAAACCTAAAATAAAATAAAAATAAATAAAAACCTCAACCTAAAAATAAACTTAAAAATAAATAAAAAAAACCTAAGTAAACTAAAAAAATAAACCTAAACCTAAAATAAACAAAATAAAATAAACTAAACCTAAAATAAAATACTAAATGAAATAAATAAAACCTAAACCTAAATAAACTAAACTAAACCCTAAACTAAATAAATAAAATAAAATAAAAATAAACTAAACTAAATTAAAATACCTAAAATAAACTAAAATAAAACCTAAAGCTAAACTTAAGATAAAATAAAAACTAATAAAAAATAAAAAATAATAATTCTGATAAAACCTAAACTAAAATAAATTAACCTAAAAATATATAAAAAATAAAATAAATAAATAAAATAAATAAATATTACAGATAAAAAATAAACTAAACTAAAATCTGGTTTGCTTTTTTTTTAAAATTCTAAACCTAGGCCACACCTGGGCATATCTGACCCTACCCACACAGACCTAACAGGCCCTGGGCTTGACCCAGATCCAAACCAGCCACCCTACACTAGTGTTAAATCATAAACCTGGCCACACCCTAGGCACAAGACCCTAAACCATGACAAAATACTAAACCATAAACCTAAAATAAACTAATTAGCCTAAATAAAATAAGATTAAATAAACTAAAATAAACCTAAACTTGGACTAAAAAATAAAACCTAAAATAAACTTAAAACCTAAAACCTAAACCTAAAAATAAAATAAAACCTAAACTTAAACTAAAATTAAAATAAAACTTAAACTTAAAAAAATAAAATAAAATTTAAACTAAACTAAAAATTTTACACCAAGAGCTTAAAAAATAAAACTAGATAAAAAAACTAAACTAAGATAAAAATAAACTAAAATAGATAATCTAAAAATAAAAAATAAAAAAATCTAAATGAAATAAAATAAAATAAACTAAAATAAAATAAAAGATAAATAAAATAAACCTAAACCTGGGTTTGATTCTTTAAAAAAACTGACCTAGATCCAGGCCACTGAGCCACTGGATCAGACAGATCTGAGCCAAGGCCACAAGATAACTGACCTAGCAGCCCTGCTTAGCGTTCCATGGGCCCCTAGGCTTGCCTGAGGCCCTGGGTTAACCTGAGGCATGGAGCTTGGGCCCACCCTAGGCTTTGGCCAGGCCCCAGATCAGGAGCCCTGGACTGGATCTTGACCAAGGCCCAGGCCACTGAGCCTAGGCCTGGGCTCTAGGCCTGCAGGCCCTGGAGCCTGAGCCCAGGCTCTGAGCCCCAGACCCTGGGCCCTGGGCCCTGATTAGGCCAACCCTGACCTGAGGCTGGGCTCTGGGCCCTAGGCCAGCCACAGGCCAAGGCTCAGAAGAGAATGACCCAACCCCGGCCTGGCTCAAGGCCCTGAGAGCAGGCCCTAGCCACAGGGCCACAGGCCCTGATGTTGAGCCTGAGCCCTGACAGGCCTGAGCCACTGAGGCGTGAGCTCTGGCCTTGACCCAAAACCTAGGCCCAGCCCCACTATAGCGTTGGGCCATGAGCCCTGGGCTTCCTGGCCACAACTGAGCCCTAAATCCTAAATCTCCTGGGCTGGACTGATCTGGCCTGAACCTACCTCACTAACCTGACTCTAAGCCTGACCCTAAATCACACTGAGCTCTGACCCCACCAAAACCCTGGGCCACACCCTGAGCCCTGATGAGGCCCTAGGCCCTAAACCCTAAACCTCTACACCTGGGCCACCCACCTTAATGTCTTATCACTGGCTTGTTTGTATCTCCCTTTTTTGGTTGTTGGGATTGGACCCTTGAAGTTGCTGTCAATCTTACTATTTCTGGATTTGTGTCCCATGCACAGTAGGTTCGGAGTTACTTAATGAATTTTCATTCTGCCTTTGCTGAGGTTGTAGGTAAAAACTGTAACAATGTCTCCACTGTTGGTTTTGGAATTTTTAGTATCTTGTGACACATTTTCTTTGTTTTCTTCTGTCTTTCTTTGCTAACCTAGAGTGCTTGTCTTCCCTATGTTGGTTTCCCTCTATACGCTACTATGGGAACATGCATATCTTGAAGATCATTCTTCTATTCTGCTTGAACTTAATCAATGGTTTTATCTTATATGCATAATTGGGTTATTGGCCAACCTCCTGGTTATTACTATCATTATCTTTGGCGAGTGGATTAAAGTGTCCTACTAAGCACTTGACTTTTACTTGAATGTCTCTTCTTTGGATTGGTTTGTGGTGTAGTTCATTACCATCCCTCTATCACTTTCTACTCATTCCTCTGATTTCTATAAATGTACCCAGTGAGTTGGGGTTTCTTGACTTTCTTGCTTCTTGCAACTTAATTACTTTTGTCCAAGGTGGGACATTGTTGAGCATCAAATGGTTGCAACCTTCCTTATTCTTACTTTGTTGTTTGTGAAATCCCATGTCTACTTTAATATCTCTTTCGAATGGAATTATATCATTACCTCCATTGTTGGATTTTGGTTTTAAAGTACTTTGCTAAGTGCTCTTTATTTTTTTGTCTTATTTCTTGCTAATATGGGCTATTCGATCTTTCTATTTGTTATTTTCCCTCTCTTGGCTATGATGAGAACATGGGATCATGAGGTACTCTTGCTTTTATGGTCTTAATCACTATTTTACCTTTTATAGATAGTTGGGTTATTGGTGCTAGGCTTATTACTTTTACTGGATTATTGTTTCTACTACTAAGCAACTGTAGAACTTTTGCTTTAATTATCTCTTCTTGGAATTTTTTTGTGGTGGGGAGCCTCCAAATAGCTATTCTCTACCTTATTTTACTATCACTACTTTCTTTCCAACCCATCTAACTTATGGTGTGATTCTAGGTGGGGTTTCTTGACTTCACGGTTTCTTGCGACTTAATTCACACAGGTGGCAATGTGGTGTTGCCTATTTGTTGTTTGCTGCTTATGGTCTTTGCAGCCTGAAAACCATTTTATTTCTTGCTTCTCTTACCTTTTGCCTAGCTTTGTTAGACTTATGCAGATCACTGTTAAGATGATCTTAACTAATTCATATTCAAACCTTATCATGCTATATCTGAATGGGTGGACTTTTAGTGAGCTTGTTGCTAATCTTGAATATGATGAACAACTTGTATTGTCTTTGGGAATTCATTGACATGGTGTCTTATATGTCCTTTAACGGGATGGGAACCCCTTTCTCATTCTTACTTTGCTGACTCTCTATCTACCCTGTATATGGTTTTGATTATATTTGCAGGTACTAAGGATATCAAGACATTTACCAAATGGATGTTGCACAGGTGCTTTTCCTTTTTTTCTCTTGCAGGTTACTCCATTGTGTCCAGCATTCTCACATCCTGCATAACATTGACCCTTATCCTTCATTTGTTATATCTGTTAATCAACTTGTATATTTTGCTTGCTTTTCTCTTTTCTTTTGCCTTTGGATGTACTTAGATAGGGGATTCACTCCTTAGGCTGATTGTAGCTCTTTGAGCAGTAGTTCTGTAGTTTATCCCCTTTAAGGACCTTGTAACCCTTTTTTTGTGGCAATAAAATTCCCCCTATATGGGGTTTCCCAAAAAAAAAAACTTAAACCCTAAACCCTAAACCCTAAACTCTAAAAATCTAAAAACCTAAGCATAAACTAAATAAAACCTTAAATTAAAATAAATAAATATGCTAAACCTAAATAAAATATATAAATAAAATAAAATAAAAAATTTAAACTAAAACCTAAACCTAAACCTCAAAATAAAATAAAATAAAAAAGGAAAAAATGAAAATAAAATAAATAAAATCTTAAATTAAACTAAAGATAAAATAATCCAGAATAAAAACTTAAATAAAATAAAACTAAAAGTAAAATAAAATAAAATAAACCTAAAATAAAATAAATAAAAATAAATATAAATAAAACCTTAAACATAAAATAAAACCTAATAAAAAATATAATAAACCCAAATAAGAAAAACTTAAACCTAAAATACAAATAAACCTAAACCTAAACTAAAATAAATGAAACTAAAACATAAAACATAAACCTAAACCTAATTAACTAAACATAAACTAAATAAGATAAAAACTAAAATTAAACCTAAACTAAAATAAAATGTAAAATAAAACTAAAATAAAACCTAAGACTTAAAGGAAAAATAAAACCTAAACTTACCTATAAAATATAAACCTAAACCTAAAATAAAATAAAACTCACTAAAAAATAAACCTAAACTTAAAATAAACTAATAAACTTACTAAAATAAATAAAAGTACAAATAAACTAAATAAACAATAAACTTAAATAAAAAATAGATAAAGTACTAAAATAAATAAAATAAACTAAATATACTAAATAAACCTAAACTTACCTTTACTTCATTATTAAAAAACTTAAATTCTAAATCCCAAACCAAACCCTAAACCCTAAACATTAAACTGAACCCTTAAACACTGACCTGCACTAAACCTTAACCCAAAGAGAAAGCATAATCCTAAAACCCTAAACCTAAACCCTAAACCTTAAAGCCTAAATTCTAACCTAAACCATAAACCTAAACCCCAAACTAAACCTAAACTTAAAGAAACAAAAATAAATTAAAATTAAATCTAAACACTAAAACCTAATAAACCTAAACATAAACCAAAATCCACAGGGTGGGGGGGAACATCACCATCAACTAGGCTCAGTCTAGATCTATAGGGGGAGGTGAAGGTGGAGGCGGCCGTAATTGCAATGGTTGTGGGGGATCTGGAGGTGCTGGTAGATATGGAGGTGGTGGTCAGAGCAGTGACGGTTATGGAGGCGGGAGGAGCGAAGGAGGTTCAAGTCGTGGTGGTGGCGGAGGGAGATATCAGGGATATGATGGTTAATCCAGCTAGTCGAGAAACCAAGGTGGTTCCGATGGGAATTGAAGAAACTAAAGAACGACCAATTCAATCTGCTGCTTATGGAACTATGTTATTATAGTAGAGACAGTTCTAGTTATCTATGGATTTTGATTTGCTCTATGCGTGCTCATTTTTGATCTATGTCATAAACATGTCTTGAAAACTTGGTGTGTTACTTGGTTGATGAAATCGAAAGAAGAAATTTTGAATTTGAATTTGTTCTCTATTAAAAAAACTAAAACCTAAAAAAAAAAAACCTAAACCCTAAATAAAAAAAACCTAAACCATTAATAAAAATAAAATAAACCTAAACCTACAATAAAATAAACTAAACTAAATTAAATAAAACTTGAACCTAAACTTAAAATAAACTAAACCTAGTAAACCTAAAACTAAAATAAACCAAAAAACTAAAATAAAATCTAAAATAAACCAAAAAATAAAACTAAACCTAAAAAGATAAAATAAAACCTAAATATAAACCTAAAAATAAAAATAAAACCTAAACCTAAAAATAAAATAAAATAAAACTAAACTAAAAATAAACATAAATCTAAAAAACAAGAAAATAAACTAAAATAAAAAAACTAGTAAAATAAATAAACCTAAAAAAAATAAACTATAAAATAAAAGAAATAAATAAAATAAAGTAAAATAAAAAAAATAAACCGGAAAACTAAATAAACTAAACTGTGGGTTTGTAATATTTTTTTTATAAACTAAACTTAAACCATGGGCCCTAGGCCCTAGGCCTAGATCACGGACCCTGGGCCCTGGGCCAAAGACCTGGGCCACTGAACAGGCCAGACCCAGGATGACCTGATAAAATTCTGATTAAATAAAATAAGATAAAAGGCCATGACCTGGCCCTAAGCTGACCCTGGGCCAGGGGCCCTGGGCCACAAGATGCTAGATCTTGGGCCCTGACTAGGCTGGAAAGGCCTAGCCCTGGGCCTGCTTGCCATGGGCCTGCGGCCCTGGGCCCTGAAGGACCTGACCCTGGGCCCTGGGCCCTGGGCTCAGGATGAGACCCTGGGCCCAGAATGAAGGAGGCCCTGGCCTGACCATGGGCCCATGCTGGCCCTGGGTGTGGGCCCAGGACAAGATACAGGCCACAAGGCCCTGGAAGACCTGGGCTGAGGCTGAGCTCTGGGCCTGGAGGCTGGGTTGGACCTGGTGACTGGGCCCATGAGCCCTGGCGTTAAGGCCATGACTACTGGGCCACAGGCCAGACCCTGGCTAATCTGAGCCAAGGCTGACAGTGACACTGCTGATGACCACTGGGCCCTGGGCTGAGCTAAACCATGGGCCTTGGGCCACTGAGCTTGACCTGACCCAGATACAGCACTGGGCTCACAAGATACAGGCTGAATACTGGGCAGGCCTAAAGGCTGACCTGGAGTCACAGGCCCTGAGCCAATGACCTGACCTGGGGCTGGCCTGCAGGCTAGGCCTGGGCCCTAGGCCACATGCCAAGACCCCAGACCACTGTGCCGGCTCAGGCCTTGAGCCTGAGCCTAAAGGCCTAATAAAGAGTAAAGCTAAACCCGGATAAAATAAAATAATAATAAAATAAAATTAAAATCTAAACTAAGCTTAAACTGAAAAAAGATAAAATAAAATAAACTAGTGAGAGTAAACTAAAGAAAATAAATAAAACTAAACTAAATTAAAAGGTAAAATAAATCTAATAAAACCTAAAATAAAATAAAAAACTAAACTTAAATAAAAATTAAATAAACCTAAAGATAAAATAAAAATTAAATAAAACTACTTAAATATAACTTAAAATAAAACCCACAAACCTAAATAAAAAAATAAGAATAAAATAAAACTGAATAAAATAAACTAAACTAAAATAAATAAAACCTGATCAAACTAAAATAAATTACCCTACTAAATATAAAATAAACTAAAAATTAACTAAACCTAAACTAAAATAAAACCTAAATATAAACTTAAGTGAGACAAACCCAAAAAAAAAATATAAACTAAGCTAACCTAAAGATAAAATAATAAATAAAATAAAGATAAAATAAAATAAACTAAAACTAGGCCTGGGTTTGCTTGGTTTTCTTAAAACCCTAAACAGGCAGTCCCTAGATCCTGGGCCCAGGCGAGCCCTAAAGGAGCTAGATCTGATCTCTAGGCCCTAGGCCACTACAATTAAAGATATAAGATCAAGATAAAAAGATAAAAGGCCTGACAGCCAGGCCCTGAGCCTAAGGCTGAGGCCCTGGGCCCTAGGCAATGACCCTGAGCTCAGAATAGGCCTAGGCCCTGGGCTCTAGGCTGAGCCCTGGGCCCTGAGCCCTGAGCCACCTGGGCCTCTGCCAGGGCCTGACCCTAGGCCTGGCCACTGAGCCCAGGCCACTGGGCTAAGGCCCTGGGCACTGGGCCAAGACCCTGAGCCATGGGCCTAGTGCTAGGACCACAGGCAGCTAGGCTAGTCTTGGGCCCTAGGCTTGCACTGGGACAGGCCACTGGGCGTTGGGCCAGAAGATCTGCAGGCCACTGGGGCCCTGGGCCCTAAAGGCCTGCCCTAGGCTGAGGCCCTGGGCGGGCTGACAGAGGCTGACTGGTGACCCTGGGGGCCATGACCTGGGCCCCAGGCCAGCCAGGCTCAGGTTGGGACCTGACCTGAGGCCCTAGATCTGGCTCAAGATACTGGGGCCAGATCCTGAGACTGGGCCCTGGGCATTAAGATCAGAGGCCATGAGGCTGAGCCACTGTGCTGGGCTCAGGGCCTGGGTGACCTGGGCCCTGGGCTGCCCTGAGCCCAGGCCTAATACGGACACTGATCCACAGGCATTAGGCCTTGGGTTAAGGCCCTGAGCCACACCTGAGCCTGGCCATAAGACCATAGATCCTGGACCCTAGGCCTTAGCCAGACCTAAGACCCTAGCCACAATGCACAACCTAAAGCTAGGCAATAAAAATAAGCTGGATAAAGATAAAGATAATAAATAAGACCTACTAAACTTAACCTATAATAAAAATGATAAAGGGAGAATAAACTAAAATAAAGATAAATAAAACCTAAACTACTAAAAATAAATCTAAGATCAAAACCTAAATAAAATAAACTAAATATAAAATAAAATAAAATAAACCTAAAAGATAAAATAAAACTAACCCTAAAAGATTAAACCAAAAGAAACCTAAACAAAAGCCTAAACAAAATGAAAGTAAAATGTATAAAATAAACTAAACTAAGATAAATAAAACCTGGTGAGCCTATAAACTAAATCTAAAAAACTAAAATAAATAAACTAAATAATACCTAAATAAAATAACCTAAAATAAACCTAGATGAAACCTAAACCTCCTAAAAGAAATAAATAAACCTACTAAACTAAATAATATAAGATAAAATTTAAAGATAAACAAACTAAATAAACTAGGCAGCTGGGTTTGCTTGGTTTTGTTTTAAAGACCTCGACATTGGATCATGAGCCATGACCCCAGATCCACAGGCCTAGGCTACTAGGCCACCCAGGCCTAAAAGGCAGCCACTGGAGTAAGATGATAAAGATCAGATAAATAAAAAGGCCACTGATCCTGGGCCCTGAGCTGACCACTAGACTAGGCTGACTGACCTGACCCTGGGCCTGGGCCTGAGGCCTGACTGGGAAGGCCACAAGACCCTGGGCCACTGGGCCCTGAGCTAAGCCTGGAATCTGGTGGGCCCCTGAGCCTGCTGCCACTGGGCAGCACTGAGCCACTGAGCCCTAGACTGAGACTGAGAGGCCACTGGGCCCTGGGCCACCAGGCTGCTGCCAGGCCCAGGCCAAGCCACTGAAAGGCTGAGCCATGATCCTGGGCTTTAGCCCTGGGCCAGGCCTTGAGGCCCTGGGCCTGCAGGACAGCACATGAGAGCCCCAGACCAAGGCCCAGATAGGCTTAGGCCAAGTTCTTGAATACTGAGTGACCCTAGGCCAGGCCTACAAAAGGCCTGACCCTAAGGCCCTGACCCTAGGAAAGGCTGACCACTGGTGACCAGCCTTGACCTGGGCCCACTGGGCCACTGAGAAGGACCATGGGCCACTGAGCCCTCAGGGCTGATGCTGAGCTGGCTTGGGCTGTGCCACAGGTTCTAGACCTGAGCCCCTAGCCCTGAGGAGCCCAGAAAGAGCCTAGATCCTCAGGCCTGGAAGCGTCACTGGCCTGATCTGGGCCACTGGGCCCTATGACCACTGAGCCCAGAAATACTGATCACAGGAGCCAGGCCCTGGGCCTAGGCCTGGGCAAATGGGCCTGAGCCCTGGGCCTGAGCCTGACCTGGGCCACTGAAGCAGATCATGGGCCCCAAGACCCTGGGATATGCCAGACCATGGGCTCTAGGCCACTGATGAAGCTTGGACCAACTAATAAGACCTAGATAAATGATTAAAGGCACCTGGATATAATTAATAAGATTAAATTAAACCTAATTAATTTACTAAAGATAAAAGAAAGATAAATAATAAGAATAAACTAAAATAAAATAAATAAACCTAAACTAAAATAAAAAAAAATAAATCTAAGAATAAAAAACCTAAAATAAAATAATAACTAAAAAGAAATAAAATAAAATAAACCTAAAATAAATAAAGAATAAATAAAACTAAACCTAAAATAAAAATAAAAAAAAAATCCACTAAAAAAAACCTAAACTAAAATAAAAGTGAATAAATAAAATAAACTAAACTAAAATAAATAAAATAGGACATAAAAATAAACAAACCTAAACCCTAAAGATAAAATAAAGAAAAATAAACCTAAAAAACTAAAATAAAACCTAAAATAAACCTAAAATGAAATAAAATCTAAACTAAAAAATAAAATAAAACCTAAAAACCTAAAAAAATAAGTTAAATTAAACTAACCTAAAAGATAAACATAAATGTAAACTACAGAGCATAAACTAATAAAAAAATAAACCTAAATTAAAATAAAAAAAATAAAATACTAAAATAGATAAACTAAATGACTACTTTGGTTTGCATTTAAAAAACCATCTGGGCCCTGGGCCTGAGCCCTGAGCCCTGGCCTGAAGGCCAGGCCCCTAGCCCTGGGCCATGAAAACTGACCTGGGCTCTGGATCCTAGGCCACACCTGACCCTGAGCTGGGCTGGGACCCTGATCACGGGGCGGTGGGCCTTAGCCCTGATGTGACCCCTGAGTCCACAGGTGCAGCACAAGAGGCCCTGGGCCATGAGGCTGGGCCCTGGGCCCTAGCTGACGGCCCAGGCTCTCTGGGCCTAAGACCCACAGCACTGAGCCCAGGCCACTGGAGCCACAGGCCCACAGGCCCTGGGCCACAGGCCTGACTAAGATCCTGGGCCACAGGCCACTGGGCCCTGGGCACGGGGATCAGAATGACCTAGGCCCTGGGCCTAGGCATGACCTAGGCCATCGGCCCACACTCTTAGGCGTTGGGCCAGGCCTAGGCCATGGGCCACAGCCTGAGCCCTAAGCAGATCACAGGCTCTGGCTGACTGAATACTGGCTGAGGGGTTGAAGGCCCCTAGGCTTGCCTAGGCCCTGGGTTGACCTGAGTCATGATCCTTGGAGTCAAGGCCCTGGGCCAGCAAGGCCCTGGGCCCTGGAGTCACATGAGTTCTGGTTCAGATCTGACCTGAGCTGGGCCTGGGCTCAGGGCCTGGGACCAGATCCTGGCCCCAGGGCTGAGGCCACACAGGCCCTGGCCCTGGGCCCTAGGCTGAGCTGAGGCTGAGCCCTGGCTCCAGAGGCTGAGGCTGGGCCACTGCGGCCAAGGTTTAGGCCCTGGGCCATGATCCACAGGATAGAGGCCACAAAGAGGCTAGGCACAGGCCTAAGATCTGAGGCTCAGAAAGGCCCTGCAGCACCTGAGCCCTGGAGTCTTGAGGCCCTGATCTGGGCCCTGGGCCAGGCTCTAGACCTGAGTGGGTGCTATGGGCCCTGGGCTTCCCAGGCCCAGGCCTGGGCCTGGGCCAGGCCTGGGCACCCTGGATCTTGGGCCACTGGGCCATGGGCTCAGAAATGACCTGGGCCTGGGCCACTGCACTGGGCCTGCACTGAAAGCACCTGGACTCCTGGGCCCTGGATCCTGGGCCCTGGGCCACTGAGAGTGGGCTGAGCACTGAGGCTGGGCCTGAGCCCAGCACTGGAGTCTTGAGCCCTGGCCACTGACCATGGGCCCTGGCCCTGGGACACTGACTGGGCCCTGGGCTGTGGGCCCCAGACAGATCCTGGGCCCTGGGCCCTGGGCGCAGAGAGGCCACTGAGAGGCCAGCCCAGAGGCTTGACTAGGTAAGACTGACCATGAGAGCCTGTGGCCAAGATCATGACTGAGGCTAAGACCCTGGGTGCTGACCCACAGGCTGACACTGATGACCTGGGCCACACTGACCTGGATGACCTGGGCCAGCCCAGCTGACTAAGATCCTGGGCTCTGGGCCAGATCATGGGCCTGAAGCCTGGGCCCTAGGCCCTGAGGGCCTCAGGTATGAGGCTCACAAGATACTGAGCCTAGATCGTATGACCCCACTGGGCCCTAATGACCCACAGGGAGCCCTAGGCCACAGGCCACTGGGCCTGGGATGATGCTGGGCCCTGGGCCCTCCAGCCAGGCCCTAGATCCTGGGCACTAGGCCCTGTACAGGACCACTGAGCTGACCCTGGGCTGAGCCATGACCCATAGCCACTGGGGCTCAAAGACCCCAGAGGCCAAAATAAACTGGCTAAATAAAATCGAGCCTGGATAAAGATAAAATATAAAATTAAAACTTAAACTTAGGCTTAAAGATAAAAGATAAAATGAGAATAAACTAAAATAAAATAAATAAAGAAACCTAAACTAAAACTAAAAGATAAAATAAATCTAACAATAAAAAAACCAAAGATAAAAAACTAAAATTAAAATAAAATAAAATAAACTTAAAATAAAATTAAATAAAACCTAAACTTAAAGATAAAACATAAAACCTAAACTAAAATAAATAAAATAAAATAAAACTAAACTAAAATAAATAACAAAATAAATAAAACCTAAGTGAGCCAAATAAACTAACCTAAAATGCTAAACTAAAATAAAATAAAATAAACTAAATTAAACTAAACCTAAACTAAAAATAAAACCTAAAATAAACTTAAAATGAAACAAAAGGCCTAAAAATATAAACTAAACCTAAACCTAAATAATAATAATAAAATAAATAAATAAAAATGGTAAAGGCAGCACGTTGGTGACCCTGATCCTGGATCCTAAGCCCTGGGCCCTACCCTACATTGAGTCAGCGAAACTACCAAAAATCGTGACCTATTGACTAAAAATAGATCAAATTAAAGAAAATAGCCCACACCCTAAAGCTCCAGTAAGGACACTGGGCTGAGCCCTGACCCTGAGCTCTAAAAAAAATAAAATAAAATAAAGAGCTAAATGACTAGATTGTGGATTGATTTAAAAATTTAAAAGATTAAAACAAAACCCTGACCCACCACAAAGACTAAACTAAACCTAAAGGCCCTAGAGCCCTAGGCTAGGCCCTAAATATGACCTAAATCCTACTCCCGGACCACAAACAAAATCAGACACTGACCTAAAATCTAAAAACCCAACTAAACTAAATGGTGTCATGCATTCTCTCATCACAGAGCTTTTGCCCTAATCTTTCATTGATCTTGTTAATCAATTTGTATCTTTTACTTTCCTTACTCTTTTATTTTGCTTTTGGTTGTATTTAGATAGGGGATTTACTCTCTAGGCTAATTGTAGCTCTTTGAGCAGTAGTTGTGGAGTTTGTACCCTTTAAAGACTTTGTAACCCTTTTTTGTGGCAATAAAATTCCCCTTATATGGGGTTTCCCCAAAAAAAAAAAAACCTAAACCCTAAACCCTAAAAATCTAAAAACCCAAACCTAAACTAAATCAATCCTAAAAATAAAATAAATAAATAAACTAAAACCAAAATAAAATAAAAAATAATAATAAACCTAAACCTAAACCTAACCCTAAAAATAAAATGAAACAAAAAAATTAAAACTAAACTAATATAAAATAAATAAAAACCTAAACTATACT
Source organism: Cymbidium sinense (assembly GCA_021442155.1). Lineage (NCBI taxonomy): Eukaryota > Viridiplantae > Streptophyta > Magnoliopsida > Asparagales > Orchidaceae > Cymbidium > Cymbidium sinense. The sequence continues at coordinate 105,309,993 of CM038214.1, read as the reverse complement.
ATATAATAAAATAAACATAAAAATAAAAAACCTAAACAAAATAAAAATAAACATAAAATAAAAATAAATAAACCTAAAATATAATAAAATTAAAACTAAATAAAATCCTAAACCCAAAAGTGAATATAAAAATAAAATCAAAATCCTAAATGAAAAATAAAAACTAATTCTAAACTAAAAATAAAATAAATAAACTATAATATACTTATGCTTAAAATAAAATAAACTAAACTAAAACAAATAAAACCAACACCAAAACCTAAAATAAACTAAACCAAAAACTAAATAAAATAAAATAAACCAAAACTAAACCCTAAACTAAACAAAAAAATTAAACCTAAAATTAAACCTAAAATAAAAACCTAAAATCAAAACTTAAAAAAATAAAATAAAAACCTAAACCTAAACATCAAAATAGAAAATAAAACAGAAACCTAAAAAATAAATTAAAATAAAACTAAACTAAAAATAAACATAAACTAGCCTAAACATAAAAATAAACTAAAATAAAAATTAAACTAAAATAAAATAAAACCAAACTAAATAAAATAAAATAAACTTAAATAAAATAAAAATAAAATAAACTAAAATAAATAATAAATAAATTAAATAATTAAATAAACCTACACTGGGTTTACTTAGTTTTTTTTTTAAAAAACTTTAAACCTAAACCATAAACTAAATATTAACCACTAAACCTTGTGTCATCAGAACCCTGGCCCTAGGCCTTAAATATTAACCCTAAACCATAAATCTTACATGCAAGATCCTAATCACAGACCTTGACCACTAAAAGGCCATGACCTGAGCCCAAGCTACAGCCAACCCTAGCAGGGCTGAAGCACTAGGCTTGACCCTAGGCCCTAGGCCCTGAGCCCAAACCCTAGCCTGAGCCCTAGGCCTTACCCTGGCAGGTAAGAGCCTGAGCTCTGACCAGATCCTAAGGCCTAAGACTTAGGCACTAAATAAGACCTAGGCTGAAATGGGTTAGATAAAGATAGATAAAATGAGGCTGCTAAGACCAAGGCTTAGGCCTAGATAAGATATATATATTATAAATGAACTAAGATAAAGATAAGGAGAGGAAACTACTAGGTTGAATAAGATGGGCTTAGATAAAGATAAAGATAAAAACTAGATTAAAGCTGAGCACAAAATAAACCTAAAATAAATAGATGATAAAGTGAGCCCTGACCTAGGCTAAAAAAGATAAATAAGATGAGATAAACTAGGCTAAAGCTAAATATAAACAAACTAGGCAGAATAAACTAGGCCTGAGCCTAAAGCTTAGGCTAAATGACATAAGATGATTTAAAAAACCTAGACCTAAAAGGATAAGATGTAAAATGATTTAAAGATAAAGGCCTAGAGCCTAAAATAAAAAAGATGAGACCTAAAAAAAAGATTAAACCCTAAACCTAAAATAAACTAAACTGCTTAAGGCTGAGCTAAACTAAGATAAATACCCACACAAAGAATATACTATTAGTTAAACTAAACTAAATGAGATAAAATAAAAATAAAATAAACTATAAATAAATAAAAATAAACTAAGTAAACTAAATAAACCTAAACCTGTCGGGTTGTGTAATTTTTAAAAAAAACCACTAAACCCAAGTAATCCTGAGCCTTGGGCCAGAAGGCCTTGGGCTTAAGCCCTGGGCCCTGATCCTACCTTAAACCCTAAAGCATAAAGCACAAAACCCCTACGAGCCCTGAACCCCTATAACCACACCCCAGACCACAGCTAAAACTAAAGTAACTTAATAAATTAAAAATTAAATATAAACCCTAAAACCTAATAAACCTTAACCTAAACCTAAACCTTAAGAATGGGTATAACCTTGATGGAAGGAATAACACTGTCAACCAGGCTTTGTCTAGATTTAGAAATGGAAGTGAAGGCAGAGGCGGCAGTTATCGTAGTGGTGGTGGGGTATCTAGAGGTGCTGGTGGATATTGATGTGGTGGTTGGAGTAGCGGTGGTTATGTTGAAGAAGCGGAAGGTTACATTGTGGTGGTGGGAGGTAGAGATCGAGGATTTGATGGTGGATCTACTACTCAGTGGTGAGGTTTTATCTAACATGGGCTATGTATTTACGGTATAAGGTTCTAGTTATCTATGGTTTTGATTCACTCTATCGTGCTCATTTTTTTATCTATGTGCATGTGTCTTAGAAAACTTGGTGTGTTACTTGGTTGATGAAATCAAAGAAGAAATATTAAATCTTAATTTGTTCTCACGTTATAAAAAAACCAAAACCACCACAAGCCACTGATAAAAGGATAAATCGAAACCTAAAGCCCTAAAACCCTAGATTCTGTTCCCCAAACCCAATACATAAACTAGAGCCCTAGCCTAAACCACAAACCTCAACCACTAAATGCTAAAACTAAAACCACACAGAAAGCTAAAACTTAAACTTAAACTAAATAAATCATGAAATAAAATAAATAAATAAACATGAGACCAATATAAAATAAAAAAAATAAAAGGGAAATAAAACTTCTAAAGCTTAAACCTAAAATAAAATGTAATATACTAAACCCTAAACTAAAAAAAAAGTGAAATAAAAAAAGCTGAAACCCTAAATAAAGCAAATGAGCTAAAGTAAATCTAAAACTAAACTAAATAATGAACCTAAAAATAATCTAAAAGAGCCTGGAAGAAAATATATTAAAGATGAAAATACAAACCCTGACAAAACATGAATAAAATCAGAATGGAGCCAGAAGAAAGATAAAGATAAATAAAGATAAAGCTAAAGATAGCATGAGCTGAACTGAAAGGGAGAATAAAGATAATGGAGGCCAAGATGGAAGTAAAGATAAAGGCATGAAGCCCTGAAAGATAAAGATAAAAATAAAACTAAATAAACTAAATAAACCTAAACTAGGTTTTCTTTTTTTTTTAAAAAAAAACCCTAAAATAAACCCTAAACCAAATCCCAAAGACACCTTAAACCCATAATTAATCCTAACTTGACTGGCAGTCCTAAACCCTTCTAAACCTGCCCCTTAACCTAGGCTCTAAACCCTAAACCCTACCCCTTAACTCTGGCCATAAACCCTGAGCTAAACCACTAAAACAAATCCTAAATCCACAACCACAGGCCCTAAACAAAACTAAAACCACAAGCCCTACACCTGGGCTAAAACTGACCTAAACCCTGAAGCCCTGACCCTAAACCCTAACCCACCCTAAACCCTGGGCCCTAAACCTATACCATCTCTAAAAAAAAAACAAAATTAAACTAAAATAAATAAAATAAAATAAATAAAAAATCTAAACCTAAATAAAATAAAAACATAAACTAAAACCTAAACCTATAAAAAATAAAAATAAAAAATAAAAATAAATTAAAATAAAGTAAAGAAAAACCTAAAATAAACTAAAAAATAAAATAAGCCTAAGAATAAAAAACAATAATAAAATAAAAACTAAACATAAATTAAAAATAAAATAAACCTAAACTAAAATAAAATAAAACTAAATAAAACTTAAACCAAAATAAACCTAAAATAAATAAAAATAAAACCTAAACCCAAACCTAAAAAAAGCATAAACCTAAAATAAAATAAATAAAATAAAATAAAATAAACCAAAACCTAAATGAAATAAAACTAAAATAAATAAAACCTAATCTTAAATCTAAAATGAACTAAACCTAAACCTTATCTAAATAAAATAAAGTAAACTAAAGAGAACTTAAAAATAAATTAAAAATAAAACCTAAAACCTAAACCTAAAAAAATAAAATAAAACCTAATCCTAAACTTAAAATAAAAGTAAAACATAAACTTAAAAATAAAATAAAAATAAAACTCAACTAAAAAGTATACCTAAACCTAAACTTGAACCTAAAAATAAACTAAAGTAATAAACCTAAATTAAAATAAATAAACCTAAAAGAAAAACAAAACTAAATAAGAAAATAAACCTAAACAAAAATAAAAATTAAAATAAACTCAAATAAATAAAAAATAAACCTAAACCCTAAATCCTAAATCCTAAACCCTAAACCCTAAACCCTAAACCCAAAACCCTAAAACCCTAAAACACTAAACACTCAAACTATAAATCGTAAATGCTAAACACTAAACCCTAAAACATAAAACCTACAACCCTAAACCCTAAACACTAAACCTTAAACTAACTCTAAACCCTAAAGCTAAATTAGCCCTAAACTTGAAACCCTAAACTAACCCTAAATCCTAAAAATGGGCAGAACCTTAACAGTAAGAACATTAATGTCAATTAGGCTCAATCTAGATCTGGAAGTGGAGGCGATGGTGGAGTCGGCAGTTATAATAGTGGTGGTGGGGGATCTGGAAGTGCTGGTGGATATGGAGGTGGTGGTCGGAGCAGTGGTGGCAATGAAGGCTGGAGGTGCAACAGAGGTTACAATCATGGTGGTGACGGAGGGAGAGATCAAGGATAAGATGGTGGATCCTGCTACTCAAGAGGCGGGGGTGGTTCTGATGCGAACTGAAGAAAATGAAGAATGGCCAATCCGATCTACTCCTTATGGAATTGTGACTTTATAGTAGAGAAGGTTCCACTTATCTAGGGTTTTTGATTTGCTCTATAGATGCTCATTTTTTATCTATGGATCACTTGTGTCTTAAATAACATGGGGTAATACTTGGTTCACGAAATCGAAAAGAAGAAATGTTGATTTTGAATTTGTAATCTATTAAAAACAAAAAAACTTTAAACCCTAAAACCTAAACCCTAAACCCAAAACCCTAAACCATAAACTAAAACTTAAACCCTAAACTTAAAACCTAAACCCTAAAACCTAAACCCTAAACACTAAACCCTAAACCTTTAAAAGCTAAAAACCTAAAACTATACTACATAAAAACAAAAAATAAAATAAATAAAAAAATCTAAACCAAAGTAAAATAAAAAAATAAAAAAAAATTAAAACATTAACTAAAACCTAAACCTAAACTAAACCTAAAAAGAAAATAATAAAAAAATAAAATTAAATTAAAATAAAATAATAAAAAAAACTACACTAAAAAAAATAAAAGACCTAAATAAGTATGATAAACCTAAAATAAAATAAATATACCTAAAATATAATAAAACTAAATAAACTTAAACTAAAAAAATAATCTTAAATATAAAACCAAAAATAAAATAAAGGAAAACCAAACTAAACTAAAAGAAAACCTAAACCTAAAATAAATATAAAATAAATAAAATAAAATAAACCTAAACCTACATTAAATTTAACTAACTAAAATAAATCCTAAACCATAAAATGAACTAAACCTAAACCTAAACTACATAAAATAAAATAAAACTAAAAATAAGCTAAACCAAAATTAAAAAATAAACAATAAAATAAACCTAAAATAAAACCTAAAACCTAAACCTAGAAAGATAAAATAAAACCTAAACCTAAATAAAAAATAAAACTAAACATAGAAAATAAAATAAAAATAAAACTCAACTAAAATAAACTTGAACCTAATAATAAACTAAACTCGAACCTAAACTAAAATAAATAACTAAAATAAATAAAAAAATAAAAAAAACCTAAATAAAATATAAATAATATAAATAAAATAAATAAAAAATAAACTAAATAAACCTAAACCAACTTGTTTACTTAATTTTTTTTTAAAAAAAAAAAACCTAAACCCTAAATGCTGCCCAAACCTAAACCACTGAGAACAAACCCTAAACCTAAAACCTAAACCTAAACCACTAAACCATAAACCACAAAAACCTAAACCACAAACCATAAACCACCCTAAACCTGGCCACAAACCCTAAACCATAAACCCTAAAACTTACAACCCTAAACCCTAAATGATAAACTAACCTTAAACCCTAAACCCTATGAATGGCAGAACCTTCACGATTGGAACATCACCATCAACTAGGCTTAGTCTAGATCGTGCGATAGAGGTGAAGGCGGAGGCGGCGATTTTCGTAGTGGTGGTGGGGGATCTAGAAGTGCTGGTGGATATGAAGGTGCTGGTCAGAGCTATGGTGGTTATGGAGGCGGAGGAGAACAGAGGTTCTGACCATGGTGGCGGAGGAAGAGATCGAGGATATGATGGAGATCAGCTACTGAGAGGCGGGGTAGTTTTGATGGGAACTGGAAAAAATTGAACAACGATCCGATCATTTGCTTATGAAAGTGTGTCTTCTGATTAAAGAAGGTTCTACTTATCTAGAGTTTTTGATTAGCTCTATGGGGCTCATTTTTTTCGATAATAGGTAAACGTGTTTTAGAAAACTTGGGGTGCTACTTGGTTCATGAAATCAAAAATAAACATTAAACGCTAAACCCCAAACCCTAAACCCTAAATTAAAACTTAAACCCTAAGCCCTAAATATTAAACCCTAAACATTAAAAAGCTAAAAACCTAAAACTAAACTAAATAAAACCAAAAAATAAAATAAATAAAAAAACATAAACTAAATTAAAATAATAAAATAAAATAAAATAAAAATATAAACTAAAACTTAGACCTAAACATAAGGGTAAACCTAAAAGGAAATTATAAATAAAATATAAAAACTAAACTAAAATAAAATAAATAAAACCTAAACTAAACTAAAATATTTAATTCTAAATAAAATAAAAAAGAAACCTAAAATAAAAATAAAATAAGCTAAAAAAAATAATTAAACTAAATAAAGAAACCTAGGCTAAAGGAATGAGCCTAAGGTCAACCAAGATAGATAAAATGAGACCTAGACCTATACAAAAGGTTAAGATAAAGGCCTTGACACTGAAGACAAATGACACTGAGCCCTAGGCCTGACCCACTGGGCCGGAGCACGGGAGCCACTGAGCTTCCCCTAACCTAAACCTAACCCAAACTAAACCCCTACCCCTCCACAAACACCACCTAAACTACCTCCCTCCAGTGTAAAACCCTGACAAAACCTAAAACTAACCCTGACCCAAAACCTGTGCCACTAAACCTAAACCTAAACACCCCAGATCAACAGACCCTGGGCTCTAAACCTACACCCACCTAAAATCAGGCTTACCAATTTTCCTACTAACCATTAAACCCTAATGACCCTCCATGGTATACTCCCAGACTCCAAACCCAAACCTAACCCACTCTAAACTGACTAAACTTACTGAGCTGACCTAAACCCTAAACTCCTAAACCCATAAACTCTAAATCCTAAATCTTGATCACTAAACTTGACCTCCTAAACTAAAACCCTAAACACTGGGCTAAATAAACCTTAAACTTAAACCCTAAAACCCAAAGCCACCCAAAGCTGAGGCTAAACTATCCTTAAACTTCCCTAAACCCTAAAACCTAAAATCCTAAACAAGCCCTAAACCCTTACACCATAAACCCTAAAACCCAAAACCTTATACCTAAAACCCACAACCTTAAACCCTAAAAACCTAAAACCTAAAAATAAACTAAATAAAACCTAAACCTAGATAAATAAAATAATAAAATTAAATTATAATCTAAATAAAAACTTAAACCTAAACCTAAAAATAAAATAAAATAAATTAGTAGAAATAAACTAAATAAAATAAATAAAAACCTAAACTAAATTAAATAATAAAATAAATATAAGAATAAAAAAGCTAAATAAAATAAAAACTAAACTTAAAATAAAAATAAAATAAACCTAAAATAAAATAAAATAAAAATAAAATAAAAATCTAAACTTAAAAGATAAACCTTAAAATAAAAAAACCCTAAACCTAAAATAAAAAAATAAACAAAATAAAATAAAACTAAACTAAAATAAACTAAACTAAACTAAAATAAATAAAACCTAATCGTAAACCTAAAATAAACTTAACCTAAACCCTAAACTAAATATAATAAAATAAACTAAAAATTAACCTAAACCTAAACTAAAAAATAAAACCTAAATATAAATTTAAAATGAAAACCAAAAACCTAATTCTTAAAAAAAAACCTAAACCTAAACCTAAAAATAAATAATAAAATAAAGTAAAATAAATAAAAAATAAACTAAATAAACGTAAACCTAATAGTTTACTTAGTTTTTTTTAAAAAACCCTAAACACTGAACCGTAAACCCTAAATCCTAAACCCTAAACCCTAAACCTAAAACTCAGAATCCTAATCTCTAAACTCCCACAACCTAATTAAAAGATAAAATCAAATAAAAATACAAAAGCCTAACCCAAAATCCTAAGCCCTAAACTAACCCTACCCTCCTACCCAAAAAACCCTACTAACTAAACTAACTACTCTACTTACACACCTAAACCTCCAAACCCTCTAAACCCACCCAAACCTAACCCTAAATCCAACCACCACCCTAAATCTTCCTTGGCCTAACTTTTAAATTCAACCATAAACCCTAAACCCTAAAACACTAAAACCCTCCTTATACATAAAACTAACTAACCTAAACTTAAACTCTAAATCTTAAACCCTAAACTTACTCTAAACCTAAATCTCTAAACCACAAATCCTAAACTAACTAAACCCTAAATAACCTTTGACCCAAACTCTATGACCCTAACCATGAACTAAACCCCACCACTCCTCAAACCACAAACAAAACCTAAACCCTCTCTAAACTCTAAATCCTAAACTAACCCTAAATCCTACATTAAAATCCATATAACTAAACTAGCCTAATACCAAAAGCCTAAATCCTAAACCCTCTGCCCTAAACCCCCACCTGAATCAGAATCTTAAACATTAAACCTTACTAAACCCTAAACCCTAACCCTAAACCCTAAACCATAGAACCATAAATCCTAAAACCCTAAACCTTATACCCCAAACCTAAAACCCTAAACCCTAAAAACCTAAAAACCTAAAGCAAAACTTAATAAAACATAAACCTACATAAAATAAAATAATAAAATAAAATTAAAAGCTAAACTAAAACTTAAACCTAAACCTAAAAATAAAAGAAAATAAACTAGTAGAAATAAACTAAAATAAAATAAATAAAAACCTAAACTAAACTTAAAAAATAAATCTAAGAATAAAAAACCTAAATAAAATAACAACTAAATATAAAATAAACCTAAAATAAAATAAAATTAAAACAAAATAAAAACCTAACCCTAAAAAATTAAACCTTAAAATTAAAAAACCCTAAACAAAAAAAACCTAAACCTAAAATAAAAAAGTAAATAATATAAAATAAAACTAAACTAAAATAAATAAAACCTAAATGTAAACCTTAAATAAACTAAATTTAAACCCTAAACTAAATAAAATAAACTAAATTAAAAATAAACCTAAACCTAAACAAAAAAATAAAACCTAAAAATAAACCTTAAATGAAAACATAAAAAACCTAAACCTAAAAAAATAAAATAAAAACCTAAACCTAAACATAAAAATAAATAATAAAATAAAGTAAAATAAATAAAAAATAAACAAAAAAACTAAATAAACCTAAACCTACAGGTTTACTTAATTTTTGTTTTTTAAAAAACCCTTAACTTTGAATCATAAACCATAAACTCCAAATCCTAAACCCTAAACTCTAAACCCTAAACCCTAAACTAACCCTAAACCATAAAAAACTTTAAAACCTAAACCCTGAATAGAATAAATAAAATAAAAATATAAGACAAAGAAAATAAAAAAAAAACCCTAACACTAAACCCTGAGCCACCCACCTACTAAACCTAAACCCTAAAACCTGCAACTACCTAAACCTCAACCCTAAACCCTCATAAACCCTAAACCCTACATATCTAACCTCCCACTCTAACCTAACTACACTTAAAATAAACCCTAAACTAAACCCTAAACTGGGCCCTCCACTACCCTACCTCCCTCCCTACCCACCTCCCTCCCTTTCTAAAACCCTAAACCCTAAACTTTAAACTCCTTAAACCACTAAATAAACCTCCCTAAACAAACCCAAAGCTGATCCTAAAACCTAAATTCTAAACCCTACTAACCCTAAACAAATGTAAACCCTAAACTCCTAAACAAATCCTAAACTTAAACTAAACTAAACCATAAACCTAAATGCCCCTAAACCTACTCTAAACTCCACTATCTAAACACACTGACCCTAAAACCTAACTGACTGACCTAACTTAACCCCTCCACACACCCCAACTCACCTAAACCCAAACATCCATACTCCTAAAACCTATCCTGGCTAAACTAAATCCAACTGACCTAAACCCTAAACCTAACCCTAAACCTAAAAACTAAACCCACAAACTAAACAATAAACCTTAAACCTTAAACACTCCATAAACCATAAAATCATAAACACTAAACTCATACCTAAAACCATAAACTCTAAACCCTAAAAACTTAAACCTAAACTAAATAAAACCTAAAAATAAAATAAATTAAAAAACTTAAAACCTAGATAAAATAAAATAATAAAATAAAATTAAAACCTAAACTAAAATTTAAACCTAAGCATAAAAATAAAATAAAATAAGCAAGTAGAAATAAATTAAATAAAATAAATAAAAACCTAAACTAAACTAAAAAATAAAATAAATCTAAGAATAAGAAACCTAAATAAAATAAAAACAAAAAAAATAAAAATAAAATAAACCTTAAATAAAATAAAATAAAAGTAAATAAAAACCTAAACCTAAAAAATAAATCTTAAAATAAAAAAAAATCCATAAACTAAAAAAAAAACCTAAACCTAAAATAAAAAGTAGACAAAATAAAATAAAATTAAACTAAAATAAACTAAAATAAAATAAATAAAATCGAAACATAAACCTAAAATAAACTAAACCTAAACCTAAACTAAATAAAATAGAATAAACTAAAAATAAACCTAAACCTATACTAAGAAATAAAACCAAAAAAAAAACCTAAAATGAAAGCTAAAACCTAAACATACAAAAATAAAAAAAAACCTAAACCTAAACCTAATAAATTAAATTAAATTAAAACTAACCTAAAAAATAAACATAAATCTAAACCTACACTGAACACATAAACTAAAATAAAAATAAACCTAAATTAAAAATAAAAATAAAATAAACTAAAATAAATAAATATAAAATAAATAAACCTAAACTTACTAGTTTACTTATTTTAAAAAAACACTAAATCCTAAACCCTAAACCCTAAACCCTAAACCCTAAACCCTAAATCCTAAACCCTAAACCCTAAACCCTTAACCATAAAACTAACCCTAAACCCTAAATCCTAAACCTAAAATCCCCAAAACCCTAAATCCTAAATCCTAAACCTTAACCCTAACCATAAACCTAAACTTTGAACCGTATTCCCTGAATAGTAAACCTTAAACCCTAATGTAACACTAAATCTAAATTTAAACTCAAAACCTAAACTATAAAGAAACTAAACTCCTAAACTAACCTTAAACACTGTTAACCCTAAACCTAAAACCTAAAACCCTACACTAAACCATAAATTCTAAGCTTAAACCCTAAACTAAACTTAAACTAAATTCTAAACCTAAACTAAACCCTAAACTCTGAGATTCAAATCAACTAAACCCTAAACCTAAAACTATAACCTAAAACCATTAACCTAATTAAATATTAAACGATAAACTAAACCTAAACCCTAGTTCTAAAACCTTAAACCTTAAACTTAACTAACTCCTAAACTTAAAACCTAAATTTAAAGACTAAACTAAACCTAAACTAACCTAAATCTAACCTTAAACTATAATCTAAACCTAAAACCTAAACCTTAAAGCCTAAACCCTAAATCCTAAATCCTAAACCCTAGATTCAAATACTAACCCTAAACCCTAAACCCTAAACCCTAAACCTACAACTCCAAACTTACAACCCTAAATCCTAAGCCCTAAACCATCAACCCTAAACCCTAAACCTAAGCCTAAACCCTAACCCTAACTCTAAAGCCTAAAGCCTAAACCCTAAACCCTAAAACTTTAAACCCTAAACCCTTAATCCTAAACCCTAAAGACCAAAAACCCTAAAAACTAAACCCTAAACCTAAAACCTAAAAACTCGAAACCCTAAAGCCTAAACACTAAACCATAAACCCTAAATCTTAAACCCTAATGCTAAACCCTAAACCCTAAACCCTAAAACCCTAAATTGTAAATTAAACCCTAAACCTTAAACATTAAACTAACTAACCCTAAACCTACAACCCTAAACTCAAAACCCTAAAACACAAAATCTTAAACCTAAACCCTAAACTTAAAACTAACCTAAACCTAAACCTAAACTTAAACCTACAACCTCAAACTAAAACTCTAACCCTAAAACCTAAATCTAAACCTAAAACCCAAAAACCTAAAACCTAAAACTCCTAAATAAAGCTAAACTTAAAATAAACCCTAAACCTTAAAACCTCAAACTATAACCTAACTATAAACCTTTAAACTAAACTTAAACCTTAAACTTTAAACCTAAATAATCCTAAACTCTAAACCCTAAATATTTAAAACCTTAAACTAAAGAAACCTTAAAGCTAAATATTATCCTAAACTAACCTAAACTAAACCCAAACCATAAAACCCTAAACCTTAAAATTGTAAACCTAAAGTTAAAACCCTAAACTAGCTCTAAACCCTTTAACTTAAACTAACTCTAAACCTAACCCTAAACCCTGTTAACACTAAAAACCCTAAACCCTAAACCTTAAATCATAAACCCTAAACACTAAACCCTAAACTAACCCTAAATCCTAAACCCTAAAAGCCCTTAACCCTAAAGTCTAAACCCTAAACCCTAAACTAACCCTAAACCCCAACCCTAAACCCTAAACCATAACACCATAAACCCTAAAACCCAAAACCTTATACCCAAAACCCAAAATCTTAAACCCTAAAAACTTAAACATAAACTAAATAAAATTGAAACCTAGATAAAATAAAATAATAAAATAAAATTAAAATCTAAACTAAAACTTAAACTTAAACCTAAAAATAAAATAAAATAATCTAGTAGAAATAAACTAAAATAAAATAAATAAAAACCTAAACTAAACTAAAAAATAAAATAAATCTAAGAATAAAAAATATAAATATAATAAAAACTAAACTTAAAATAAAAATAAAATAAACCTAAAATAAAATAAAATAAAAATTAAATAAAAACCTAAACTTAAAGGATAAAACATAAAAAAAACCATAAACCTAAAATAAATAAATAAATAAAATAAAACTAAACTAAAATAATCTAAACAAAAATAAATAAAACCTAAACGTAAACCTAAAATAAACTAAACCTAAACACTAAATTAAATAAAATAAAATAAACTAAAAATTAACCTAAACATAAACTAAAAAATAAAACCTAAAAAATAAACTTAAAATGAAAACCTAAAACCTAAACCTTAAAAAAGAAAATATAAACCTAAACCTAAACCTAAAAATAAATAATAAAATAAAAATAAACTAAATAAACTAAAAAACCATAAACATTGAACTGTAAACCATAAATCCTAAATCTTAAACCTTAAACCCTAAACCCTAAACCCTAAACCCTAAAATTAATCGAAAACCTGAAACTCTAAACCCTAAACCCTAAAAATCCCTAAACACTAAACCCTAACTAAAAAAATAAAATAAAATAATAAAAAAAAAACCCTAACCCTATACTCGAAACTCTAACCCTAAACCTTAAAATAAAATAAAAAAAAAAAAAATAAAAAATAAACTAAATAAACCTAAAACTGCTAGTTTACTTAATTTAAAAAAAATTAAAACAAAAAAACCCTAAACCCTAAACCCTAAAGACTAAACCCTAAATACTAAACCCTATATCGTAAACCCTAAAACCCTAAACCTAAACCCTAAACCTAAACCCTAAAATCTATAACCCTAAATCCTACTCCCTAAACCCTAAACCCTAAAATCAACAACCCTAAACCAAAAACCCTAAACCCTAAACCCTAAAAATCTAAAAGCCCAAACCTAAACTAAATAGTGTCATGAATTCTCTCATCCTGATGTGCTTTTGCCCTAATCTTTCAATGGCTTATCTTGTTAATCAATTCGTATCTTTTGCTTTCCTTACTCTTTTATTTTGCTTTTGGTTGTATTTAGATAGGGGATTTACTCTCTAGGATGATTGTAGCTCTTTAAGCAGTAATTATTGAGTTTTTCCCCTTTAAGGACCTTATAACCCTTTTTTTGTGCAATAACATTCCCCCTATATTTCCCAAAAAAAAACCCCCAAACCCTAAACCCTAAAAATCTAAAAACCCAAACCTAAATTAAATAAAACCTAAAAATAAAATAAATAAATAAACTAAAACCAAAATAAAATAAAAAATAATAATAAATAAAAACCTAAACCTAAACCTAAACCTAACCCTAAAAATAAAATGAAACAAAAAATTAAAACTAAACTAATATAAAATAAATAAAAAGCTAAACTAAACTATATAATAAAATAAACCTAAAAATAAAAAACCTAAACAAATTAAAAATAAACTTAAAATAAAAATAAAATAAACCTAAAATATAATAAAATTAAAACCAAATAAAATCCTAAACCCAAAAGTAAATATAAAAATAAAATCCAAATCCTAAACTAAAAATAAAAACTAATTCTAAAATAAAAATAAAATAAATAAACTATAATAAACTTATACCTAAACTAAAATAAACTAAACTAAAATAAATAAATCCAAAACCAAAACCTAAAATATACTAAACCTAAAACTAAATAAAATAAAATAAACCAAGAATAAACCCTAAACTAAACTAAAAATTAAACCTAAAATTAAACTTAAAATAAAAACCTAAAACCAAAACCTAAGAAATTAAAAAAAAAACTAAACTAAACATCAAAATAGAAAATAAAACATAAACCTAAAAAATAAAATTAAAATAAAACTAAAGTAAAAAATAAACATAAACATAAGCCTAAACATAAAAAATAAACTAAAATAAAAAATTAAACTAAAATAAATAAACCTAAATTAAATAAACCAAACTAAACAAAAATAAAAGATAAACTTCAATAAAAATAAAAAATCAAATAAACTATAATAAATAATAAATAAACTAAATAATTAAATAAACCTAAACTTTTTTTAAAAAAAAAAAAAAAGTTTAAACCCTAAACCCTAAACCATAAACTAAATATTAAGCATAAACCTTAAACCTTAAACAGACAACCCTAAATCCTAAACCCTAAACCATAAACCCTAATATTAACCCTAAACCATAAATCTTAAACATACAACCCTAAATCCTAATCCCTAAACCCTAAACCCTAAAACCTAAAAAACCTTAAACCCTAAACCCAAAATTACAATAACCCTAAACCCTAAGGCCTAAACACTAAACCTTAAACCTAAACCCTAAACCCAAACTCTAAACCCTAAACCTTAAAACCCTAAACCGTAAAACCCTAAACCCTAAACCCTAAATCCTAAAAACCTAAAAACTTAAACATAAACTAAATAAAACCTAAACTCAAATAAAATTAAAAAATAAAATAAAATAAAAACCTAAACTAAAACAAAATCTTAAACCTAAAATAAAATAAAATAATATAAAATATAAAAATAAACTAAAATAAAATAAAGAAAAACCTAAACTAAACTGAAAAATAAAATAAACTTAAAATAAAATAAAATAAACTAAATTAAAGCCTAAACCTAAAAAATAGACCTAAAAATAAAGCCTTAAAATAAATAAAAAGTAAAACCTAAACCCTAAACTAAAAAAAAATAAAATAAATAAAATACAATAAACATAAACCTAAACTAAAATAAACTAAACTACAATAAATAAAAGCTTAAACCTAAACCTGGAATAAACTAAACCTAAACCTAAACTAAAATTTAAAATGTAAAAAATAAATTTAAAAAAAAAGCCTAAAACCTAAACTAAAAAAGTAAAATAAAAACCTAAACCTAAAAAAAATTAAACCTAAACCTAAAAATAAACTAAAATAAATACCCTAAAGAAAAATAAATATTCCTAAACTAATTAAACAAAATTAAATGAAAATAAAAATAAAAAATAAAATAAACTAAAATAAATAAAAAATAAACTAAGTAAATTAAAAAAAAACCCTAAACCCAAAAACTAATCCTAAACCCTAAACCTTAAAAAACCCTAAACCCTAAACCTTAAACCCTAAACTCTAATCCTAAACCTTAAACCCTAAAAGCATAAATCCTGAAAGCCAAACCCCAAAACCCTAAACCCTACTCCCTAAACCCTAAACCCTAAACCCTAACCCTAAACCCTAAACCCTAAACCCCAAACCCTAAATCTAAAACTAAAGTAACTTAATAAATTAAAAATTAAATCTAAACCCTAAAACCTAATAAACCTTAACCTAAACCTAAACCCTAAGAATGGGCATAACCTTGATGAAAGGAATAACACTGTCAACCAGGCTTTGTCTAGACTTGAAATGGAAGTGAAGGCGGAGGCAGCTATCGAAGGGCGGGGAATCTGGAGGTGCCGGTGATATCATGTGGTGGTCGGGAGGGTGGTTATGTAAAGGGAGGAGCGAAGGTTACAACATGGTGGTATGAGTGAGATCTGATTTGATGGTGGATCCTCGCCACTGAAAGTGGTCGAGGTCGACCGATCGCTTATGGAACTATGTCTTTACAGTATAGAATGTTCTAGTTATCTAGGGTTTTTGATTCACTCTATGCGTGCTCACTTTTTATCTATGTCTCCTCTTGTGTCTTATAAAACTTGGTGTGTTACTTGGTTGATGAAATCCAAAAGAAAAAATGTTAAATCTTAATTTGTTCTCTGTTATAAAAAAAACCAAAAACCCTAAACCCTAAACCCTATAGCCAAAAAGTATAAATCGCAAACCCTAAACCCTAAACCCTAAAATCTATTCCCTAAACCCTAAACCCTAAACCCCAAACCCTAAACCCTAAAACCTAAACCATCAACTAACCCTAAATGCTAAACCCTAAATCCTGAAAAGCTAAAAACTTAAACCTAAACTAAATTAATCATGAAAATAAAATAATTAAATAAACCTGAACCAACATAAAATAAAAAAATAAAAGGAAATAAAAACATATTCTAAAACATAAACCTAAACCTAAACCTAAACCTAAATAATAAATAAAATATAAAACCTATACCCTAAACTAAAAAAAAACCTAAACCAAAATAAAAAAATAAAACCTAAACCTTAAATAAACTTAAATAAATTAAAAGTAAATCTAAACCTAAACTAAATAATTCAACCTAAAAATAATCCTAAAATAAATATCAAAAACCTAAACAAAAAATATAAAAAAATAAAAACCTAAACCTAACCATAAAAATAAAAAATAAAACCAAAACAAAAAAAAACTAAAAATAAAAATAAACTAAAATAAACATAAACCTAAACATAAAAAAATAAACAAAAATAAATAAACCAAAATAAATAAAAATAAAGCATAAGCTTAAATAAGAATAAAAAATAAAATAAACTAAAATAAAGAAACTAAATAAACTAAATAAACCTAAACCTACGAGTTTTCTTTTTTTTTTTTTAAAAAACCCTAAACCCTAAACCCTAAACCCTAAACCCTAAATCCCAAACCCAAACCCTAAACAATAAAACTAACCCTAAACTTACAACCCTAAACCTTAAAACCAGGCCACAGGCCCTAAACTTACCTAAACCTAGTACTACCAAACTGGGCTCCACTCCAGCCCAGGCTTAAATCTTCTAAACACCCTAAACCTGGGCCCCTGATACTCCTCTAGGCTAAACCTAACCCAGGCACAGGCTAAGCCCTGGGCCACTGACCCCTCCTAAATGACCTGGGCCACTAAACCACAACCCTAAACCTAAACCCTAAACCTGACATGCATCCCTAATCCACCTTATGCCCTACCCAGGCCTAAACCTCTAAACTAAACACCTGGATAATAAGATAATAAATTATTACTATTAACTTACCTAAACCTACTAAATAAGATATAATAAACTAATAAAAAAGATAAAACACTAATAAATAATAAAATAAAATAAATAAAGGCTAAATAAAATAAACTCCTTAAAATAAATAAAATAAACCTAAATAATAAAATAAAATAAAATAAAATCTAAACTTAAAGATAAACCTTAAAATAAAAACCTAAACCTAAAATAAAAAAAATAAACAAAATAAAATAAAACTAAACTAAAATAAATAAACTAAACTAAAATAAATAAAACCTGATATAAATAAAAAAATAAACAGCTTTAAACCACTAAACTAAAATATAATAAAATAAACTAAAAAATTAACCTAAACCTAAAACTAAAAAGAAAACCTAAATATAAATTTAAAATGAAAGAAAACCTAAATCTAAAAAAAAAAAATAAAACCTAAACCTAAAATAAATAATAAAATAAAGTAAAATAAATAAAAATAAAACTATAAAGCGTAAACTGATAGTTTACTTGGTTTTTTTAAAAACCCTAAAACATTGACCGTAAACCCTAAATCCTAAACCTAAAACCTAAACCTAAACCACAAAAGTAGCGTGATCTAATCTCTAAACCCTACAAACTACTAAAACCTAATTAAAAAGATAATGTCGAAAATAGATACAAAAAAGCCTAACCCTAAATCCTAGGCTACAACACTAAACCCTAAAACCCTGAGCCCTGGGCTGCCCTGGGCCTGACCCTGACCACTAAGATACTCCAAGACCTGAGCTCTGGGCCAGGCCAGGGCCACCAGCTGACCTGAGTCCACCTGGAGCCCTGATCTTGGGCTTGTAGACCATGGGCTGTGCGTGGGCCAGGCACCCTCATCCTTGAGCCTAGGCGCAAGGCCTAATGGCGTGAGGCTAGGCTGATCCTGGGCCCAGGCTGGAGTCTTGGGCCACTAGGCTTGCCAGGCCAGCCACCAAGATCTGCAGGCCACAGGCCCTGGGGCCACAAAGGCCTGGGCCCTAAATTGGGGTAAGGCCCTGGCTGACCTGACTGGCTGCAATTTGACCACTGGGCCATGGCCACTGACAGGCCCAGGCTCTCTATCCTGACCCTGGGCTAGGCCACTGAGGGGCTGGGCTCTACAGTCTTAGATCCTAAATGACTGGAGTCCTGGACATTCTAGAATCCATAGGCCCTGAGGCCTAAACCTGTGCCTGGTGAGGCTTACCACTGAGCTACTGAGGCTGCCCTAGGCCCTGGAGCCTAAACTCCTGGACCATAGATCTTAAACATTAAACCTTAAAGGCCAGGCCCTGGGCCCTGAAACTCCTAAAATACATGGGATAAATCCTAAAACCCTAAACCATGTGCAGACCCTGAGACCCTAAACCCTAAAACCTGCAAAAGCCAGCTTAATAAACAAACACCATAAATAAGAATAAACTGGTGAGAATGAAGCTAAAATAAAATAAATAATAACCTAAACTAAACTTAAAAATAAATCTAAGAATAAAAGCCTAAATAAAAGTAAAATAAAAATAAACTTAAAATAAAGATAAAATTAAAATAAAATAATACAACCCTAAAATTAAACCTTAAAATTAAAAAAACCTAAACAAAAAAAAAACCTAAACCTAAAATAAAAAGTAATAATAAAGATAAACTAACTAGATTAATGAAACCTAAATGTAAACCTAAATAAACTAAATCTAAACCCTAAACTAAATAAAATAAACTAAACTAAAAAAATAAACCTATAAAACAAAAAATAAACCTAAAAAATAACCTAAAATGAAATAAAAAAAAAACCTAAAAAAATAAAAATAAAAAACCTAAACCTAACATAAAAATAAAAAGAAATAAACAAAACTAAAAATAAACCTAAACCTGGGGTTTTACTTAATTTTGTTTTTAAAAAAACCCTCAACATTGGATCATAAACCATAAACTCCAGTTCTTAAAACCCAAACTCTAAACCCTAAACCCTAGTCCACAAACCATAAAAACTTTAAAACCTAAACACGGATGGGATAAATAAAATAAAAATATAGATAGAAAATAAAAAAAACCCTGACACTAGCCTAAAGACCTGAGCCCTAAACAGGCCCAGGCCTAAGGCCTAAGACCCTAAACCTACACTGGGCCAGACCCTGGGCCTTCCCCTAAGGCTGAGTCCCAAACCACTGGGCCACAGCCACTGGGTGTAGACCCTGGGCCCTAAAACCTAGCCACTAGACCAAGCCAAACTAATACACTAGCCACTAGGCCACAGGCCTGACTGGGCCACTGGGCCCTAGCCACTGAGCTTAACTGACCAGAGGCTAAACTGGGCCCTGAGAACTGGGCCAGATCCTAGATGGGCCCTGGGCCCTCCCTAGGCACAAAGACCCTAAGCAGTCCATGGGATGGGCCACCAGTTCTTAGCCACTGAGGTGACCACTGGGCCAAGATCTTTGAGATACTGATAAGGCCCTGAGCCCTGACCCAGGCACTGGGCCTGAGGCTGACCTTGACCATGGGCCCTGGCTGCCCTAAACCCTGGATCCTGAGTACAAGCCCCAGACCATGAATACTGGGCCCCTGGGCCACTAAGGCCCTAAAGCTGAGGCCTGGGCCACAACCTGAGCCTGAGCTGGGCCCCATGGCACTTAGCCAGATACACTGACGCCATGACTCCTTGTCACTGGGCCCTAGTCCAAATGACACCCCTAAACCTTGACCTGGGCCATGACCCCAGAGCCCTGATCACCCCTAGCCACTGACTGTGAAGCCTTAATAATAGGCCCAGGCTGGGTTAAACCCTGACCTGAGCCATAGACCATAAAATCATGACCAACCCTAAACTCAGCTCTACAAACCTAAAACCTAAAAAACTTAAACCTAAAACTAAATAAAACCTAAAATAAATTAAAAACTTAAACCTAGATAAAATAAAATAATAATAAAATTAAAACCTAAACTAAAATTTAAACCTAAGCATAAAAATAAAATAAAATAAGCAAGTAGAAATAAATTAAATAAAATAAATAAAAACCTAAACTAAACTAAAAAATAAAATAAATCTAAGAATAAAAACCTAAATAAAATAAAAACAAAAAAATAAAATAAAATAAACCAAAATAAAATAAAATAAAAGTAAATAAAAAACCTAAACCTAAAATAAATAAAATAAAAAAATCCTAAACTAAAAAGAACCTAAACCTAAAATAAAATAGAAGATAAAATAAAATTAAAATAAAATAAACTAAAATAAAATAAATAAAATCGGACATAAACCTAAAATAAAACCCAATAAAATAATAAACTAAAAATAAACCTATACTAAAAGAAAAAACCTAAAATGAAAGCTAAAACCTAAACATACAAAATAAAACCTAAACCTAAACTTAAATAAATTAAATTAAATTACTAACCTAAAAGATAAACATAAATTTAAACTTTGACACATAAACTAAATAAACCTAAATTAAAATAAAAATAAAATAAACTAAAATAAATAAAAATAAAATAAATAAACTAACTTACTGGTTTGCTTGTTTTAAAACACTAAATCCTACCACCTAAACCCTAAACCCTAAACCACTAAATCCTGAGACAGGCCCTGAGCCTGACAAACCAACTGACCCTAAACCCTAAATCCTAGGCCCTGGATCCCCTGACCCTAAATCCTGGAGTCCTGGGCGCCTGACCATGAGCTGAGCTTTGGACCTGTTCACTGGGGCTGGGCCTTGAGCCCTAGTGTGACTAGTCTAAGTTCAGGCCAGGAGATCCTGGGCCATGAGGCTAGGCCCTGGGCCCTAGGCTGAAGAGGCACTGTGACCAGGCCCAGGCCCTAAGGCCACTGCACTGGGCTCTAGCCATGAGTCTACAGGCCACAGGCCTGGGCCCTGGGCCACAGGTCCAGGCCACAGGCCTGAGCCACTAGGCACGGGGATCTGAGGGACCTGGGCCCTGGCCTGGCTATGAGCCAGACAAATCACCTCTCTCAGGCGTTAGCCATGACTGCAGTCCCTGGCCACTGGGCCAGACCTTTAGGCCTGACTCAGGACCAGGCCTGGCCCAAAGGCCACACAAAATCTGAGGGAGCCACTAACTAAACTTGCACAATCTGGGGTTGACCTGAGCCATGATCAGCAGGCCCAAGACCCTGAGCCTTAAAGGCAGGAGCCCTGGAGTCCTGATCACACCACTGGTTCAGATCTTGACCCTGAGCCACAGGCAGCTGAGCCTGACTCGGGGCCTGCAGGCCCTAGATCCTACAGGCCTGGCTCAGGACTGCCTCGGCCCTAGGCCCTGAGCTGAGCTGAGCCTGGCCCTGACTCCAGGCACAGGCTGAGCCATGACCTGGGCTTTTGAGCCTGGGCCATGATCACAGGCCACAGGACCAGGCCACTGAGGGGCACTGGAGCACAGGCTGAGGCCACAAGAGGCTGGGCCATGGGCTTAATGAGCCCTGATCTTGGGCCACAGGCCCTGGGCCCTCCCAGGTTGTGAGGCTTTGGGCCCCTGGGCCAGCCAGGCGTTGACCTGGGCCCAGGCCTGCCCTGGGCTCAGGCCCTGGGCACAAAGATCTTGGGCCTGACCTGGGCTCTTTGACTGGGCCCTGGGCCTGCTGCCCTGATCCTGCACCCTCACACTGGGCTGGGACCTGGGCCCTAGTCCTGGGCCCCAGGCCCAAGACCCAAACTTGGACTAGATAAGGCCAGATCCACAAAGGCCCTGGGCCAGGCCAGGCAAGACCCTGACCATGGGCCACCATGCCTGGGCCAGGTCTGGGCTTTGGGCCCCAGATCCCTGGGCCCTGGGCCCTAACCCAAGCTGGGCACCTTGAGGCTGAGTATTGATCTCTGACCCACACTGGGCCTGAGCCTGACCATGAGGCCTGGCCAGCCCAAGGGTTGAGCCCTGAGGTTTAAAGACACTAACTAACCTGTGACCTGACCCACTCTGGGCCCTGGACCCTAAGACCACTGACTGGCAACCCTGAGCCCAGGCCTGGAGTCATGGATCCTGAGCCACCCCAATTGACCCTGGAATCACTCTGAGACCTGGGGTCTGGGCACTGGGCCCTGGCTGACCCTGGCCCTAGCCTTGGGCCCTAAATCTGAGCCTAGGCCCTGGGCCACAGGCCACAGGCCCTTAAACCCACTGGCGAATAATGACCATAAACCCTAAAACCTTTAAGGCCAAAGATCTTCCCACAAACCTACATCTAAATAAAACTAAACCTGGATAGATAAAATAATAAAATAAATTAAAATCTAAACTAACACTTAAACTAAAAAATAAATAATAATCTAGTAGAATAAAATAAGATAAAATAAATACCTAAACTAAACTAAAAAATAAAATAAATCTAAGAATAAAAACATAAATATAATAAAAAATAAACTTAAAATAAAAATAAAATAAACCTAAAATAAAATAAAATAAAAATTAAATAAAAACCAAAACTTAAAGGATAAAACATAAAAAAAAACCATAAACCTAAAATAAATAAATAAATAAAATAAAACTAAACTAAAATAATCTAAACAAAATAAATAAAACCTAGCGTAAACTAAAATAAACTAAACCTAAACAATAAATTAAATAAATTAAAATAAACTAAAATTAACTAAACCTAAACTAAAAATAAAACCTAAAAATAAACTTAAAATGAAACCTAAAACCTAAAACTTAAAAGAAAAAATAAACCTAAACTAAACCTAAAATAAATAATAAAATAAAAAATAAATAAATAAAAAATAAACTAAATAAACTAAAAAACCATAAATTGGGCTGGACCCTAAATCCTAAATCTTAACCTACCCTAACTAAACCCTAAAATTAATCAGAAACTCTAAACCTAAACCCTAAATCCTAAACACTAAACCCTAACTAAAAATAAAATCAAATAAAAAAAAAAACCCTGACCCATGAATTCTGACCCTACCTTAAAACAAAATAAAATAAAAAATAAAATAAACTAAATAAACTAAAGGTTTGTATTTAAAAAAAAACAAAACCTACCCTAAACCCTAAGACTAAACCCTAAAATCTACCATGCCATAAACCTAAAATACTAACCCTAAACCTAAACCCTAAAATCTATAACCCTAAATCTACTCCTAAACCACACCCTAAAATCAATAACTCTACCATAAACCCTAAACCCTAAACCTAAAATCTAAAGCCCACCTAAACTAAATGGTGTCATGCATTCTCATCACTGTGCCTTTGCCCTAATCTTTCAATGGCTTATCTTGTTAATCAATTTGTATCTTTTGCTTTCCTTACTCTTTTATTTTGCTTTTGGTTGTATTTAGATAGGGGATTTACTCTCTAGGATGATTGTAGCTCTTTGAGCAGTAATTATGGAGTTTTTCCCCTTTAAGGACCTTGTAACCCTTTTTTGTGCAATAAAATTCCCCCTATATTTCCCAAAAAAAAAAAACCCCAAACCCTAAACCCTAAAAATCTAAAAACCCAAACCTAAATTAAATAAAACCTAAAAATAAAATAAATAAATAAACTAAAACCAAAATAAAATAAAAAATAATAATAAATAAAAACCTAAACTTAAACCTAAACCTAACCCTAAAATTTAAATGAAAAAAAAATTAAAACTAAACTAATATAAAATAAATAAAAAGCTAAACTAAACTATATAATAAAATAAACCTAAAAATAAAAAACCTAAACAAATTAAAAATAAACATAAAATAAAAATAAAATAAACCTATAATATAATAAAATTAAAACCAAATAAAATCCTAAACCCAAAAGTAAATATAAAAATAAAATCCAAATCCTAAACTAAAAATAAAAACTAATTTTAAAATAGAAATAAAATAAATAAACTATAATAAACTTATACCTAAACTAAAATAAACTAAACTAAAATAAATAAATCAAAACCAAAACCTAAAATATATCTAAACCAAAAATAAAATAAAATAAACCAAGAATAAACCAAACTAAACTAAAATTAAACCTAAAATTAAACTTAAAATAAAACCTAAAACCAAAACCTAAAATTAAAAAAAACTAAACCTAAACATCAAAATAGAAAATAAAACATAAACCTAAAAAATAAAATTAAAATAAAACTAAAGTAAAAAATAAATATAAACATAAGCCTAAACATAAAAAATAAACTAAAATAAAAAAATTACACTGAAATAAATAAACCTAAATTAAATAAACCAAACTAAATAAAAATAAAAAATAAACTTCAATAAAAATAAAAAATAAAATAAACTAAAAGAAATAATAAATAAATTAAATAATTAAATAAACCTAAACCTACCGGTTTACTTAAGTTTTTTTTAAAAAAAAAGTTTAAACCCTAAACCCTAAACCATAAACTAAATATTAAGCATACCTTAACCTTAGCAATGACCCTAAATCCTGACCTACCAAAACCATACCCTATATTAACCCTAAACCATAAATCTTAAACATACTCCCTAATCTAATCACAACCCTAAACCCTAAAACCTAAAAGGCCAAACCCTAGGCCAATTACAATAACCCTGACCACCTGAGCACTCCACCCAGGCCCTGAGCCCTAAATCTCTCTAAACCCTCCACCCACCTTAAACCCTACCACACCTATCACAAAAACTTACATAAACTAAATAAAACCTAAACTTAAATAAAATTAAAATAAAATAAAATAAAATAAAATAAAATAAAACCTAAACTAAACCAAATCTTAAACCTAAATAAAATAAAATAATATAAAATATAAAAACTAAAATAAAATAAAACCTAAACTAAAAAAAATAAAATAAACTTAAAATAAAGAAATAAACTAAATTAAAGCCTAAACCTAAAAATGGACCTAAAATAAAGCCTTAAAATAAATAAAAGTAAAACCTAAACCCTAAACTAAAAAAATAAATAAAATAATACAATAAACATAAACCTAAACTAAATAAATAAACCAAAATAAATAAAAGCAACCTAAACCTGATAAACTAAACTAAACTAAACTAATATAAAATGTAAAAATAAATTTAAAAAAAAGCCTAAAACCTAAACTAAAAGTAAAATAAAACCTAAACCTAAAAAAAATTAAACTAAACCTAAAATAAACTAAAATAAATACCTAAATATTCTAAACTAATTAAACGAAATTATAAATAAAATAAAAATAAAATAAACTAAAATAAATAAAAAATAAACTAAGTAAATTAAAAAAAACCTAAACCCAAATAATCTAAACCCACCACCTAAACCCACCACAAAATCTAATCCTAAACCTTAAACCCTAAAGCATAAATCACAAGACCCCAAAACCTAAACCTGCTCCTAAACCCTAAACCCTAAACCCTAACCCTAAACCCAACCCAAACCCCAAACCCAAATGTAAAACTAAAGTAACTTAATAAATTAAAATTAAATCTAAAATAAAATCTAAAACCTAAACCTAAACCCTAAGAATGGGCATAACCTTGATGGCAGGAATAACACTGTCAACCAGGCTTTGTCTAGACTTGAAATGGAAGTGAAGGTGGAGGCGGCAGTTATCGTAGTGGCGTGGGGAATCTGGAGGTGCTGGTGGATATTGATGTGGTGGTTGGAGTAGTGGTGGTTATGTAGGCGGGAGGAGCGATGAAGGTTACAGTCATGGTGGTGGCGGAGGTAGAGATCGGGGATTTGATGGTGGATCCTGCTACTCGAGTGGTCGGGGTTGATCCGATCTGCTGCTTATGGAACTGTGTCTTTATAGTATAGAATGTTCTAGTTATCTATGATTTTTGATTCACTCTATGCGTGCTCATTTTTTATCTATGTCGCCTCGTGTGTCTTATAAAACTTGGTGTGTTACTTGGTTGATGAAATCCAAAAGAAAACATGTTAAATCTTAATTTGTTCTCTTAAAAAAACCAAAACCACAAACCCAACCAAAGAAATATGTAAACCCTAAACCTAAACCCTAAAATCTATTCCCTAAACCCTAAACCCTAAACCCCAAACCCTAAACCCTAAACCTACATCATAACCTAAATCTCTAAACCTATCAAAGCTAAAAAAAACTTAAACTAAATAAATCATGAAAATAAAATAATTAAATAAACAACCAACATAAAATAAAAAAATAAAGGAAATAAAACATAATCTAAAACATAAACCTAAACCTAAACCTAAACCTAAACAATAAATATAAAACCTAAACCCTAAAAAAAAAAAAAACCTAAGCATAAAAAAATAAAACCTAAACCTTAAATAAACTTAAAATAAAATTAAAAGTAAATCTAAACCTAAACTAAATAATTCAACCTAAAATAATCCTAAAATAAAATATCAAAGCCTAAACAAAATATAATAAAATAAAACCTAAACTGACCATAAAATAAAAATAAAAAAAAAAAATAAAATAAAAATAAAATAAACTAAAATAAACATAAACCTAAACCTAAAAAAATAAAAAAAATAAAAGATAAAATAAAGATAAGCATGAAATAAGATAAAAAATAAAATAAATAAAGATAAGATAAACTAAATATAAACCTCTCGGTTTTCTTTTTTTTAAAAAAACTAAACCCTAGGCCCTAAACCCTAAACCCACAGGCCCAGACCTTGACAGGCCACTGGGCTGATCCTGAGCCAGATCAGGCCTAGGCCCTGGGCCCTGGGCCACTGAGCCACCCCCACTGGCTGACCTGGGCCATGAGCCCTGGCCAGCCCTAAACCATGGATCCAGGCCCTAAAGACCCTGGGCCCTGAGCCCTGGGCCAAACCCTAACCACACAGGCTGAGCGCCTGGCTGGGCTGAGCCAGAACTGGACAGGCCACAAATACTAGACAAAGCAAATACAAACCACATCTCATTCTAAAATAAAAACAAAGCCTAAAACTAAACTAAAATAAAGACCTAGATAAAGATAAATAAAAAAATCTAAACCTATAAGATAAAGATAAAATAAAAACATGACTAAAACCTAAACTGTAAAGATTAAGATTAAATAAAAAATAAACTAAAATAAAATAAAGAAAACCTACTAAACTAAAATAAAATAAACTGGAATAAAAAACATTAATAAAATAAAATAAACATAAATTAAAAAAAAACTGGCTAAATAAAATAAAACTAAATAAAACTTAAACCTAAAAAATAAACCTAAAAAAAAAAAAAAACCTAAACCTAAAAGCATAAACTTAAAATAAAATAAATAAATAAAATAAAATATAAACCTAAACTGAGAATAAAATTAAACTAAAATAAATAAAACCTAATCTTAAATCTTAAATGAACTAAACCTAAACCTTAACTAAATAAAATAAAGTAAACTAAAATAGAACTTAAAATAAATAAAAATAAAACCAAAACCTAAACCTAAAAAAAAAATAAAATAAAACCTAATCCTAAATTTAAAATAAAAAGTAAAACTAAACTTAAAAAATAAAATAAAATAAAAAACTAAAAAAACTGAACCTAAACTTGAACCTAAAAATAAACTAAAATAATAAACCTAAACTAAAATAAATAAACCTAAAATAAATAAACTGAATTAAATAAGAAAATAAACCTAAACAAAAATAAAAATTAAAATAAACTCAAATAAATAAAAAATAAACCTAAACCCTAAATCCTAAACCGTAAAACCTAAACCCTAAACCCTAAACCTAAAACCCTAAACCCTCAAACTATAAATCGTAAACCCTAAACACTAAACCCTAAAACAAAAAACCTACAACCCTAAACCCTAAACACTAAACCTTAAATTAACCCTAAACCACTAAAGCTAACCACACAAAACCCAACCCTAAACCTAAAATGGGGAACCTTAGATGAACATTAGCGTAGGCTCAATCTAGATCTGGAAGTGGAGGCGATGGTGGAGGCGGCGGTTATCATAGTGGTGGTGGGGATGGGAAGTCTTGATGGATATGGAGGTGGTGGTGGAGGCGATGGTGGTAATGGAGGCTGGAGGTGCAGAGGTTACAATCTTCATTGGTGAGAGGGAGAGATCAAGGATATGATGGTGGATCCACTTCGAGAGCGGGGTGGTTCGATGGGCGAAGAAAATGAAGAATGGCCAATCGATCTACTCTTATGGAATTGTGTCTTTATAGTAGAGAAGGTTCCACTTATCTAGGCTTTTTGATTTGCTCTATAGATGCTAATTTTTGATCTATGTCATCACTTGTGTCTTAGATAACATGGGGTAATACTTGGTTCAAGAAATCAAAAAGAAGAAATGTTGAATTTGAATTTGTAATCTATTAAAAATAAAAAAACTTTAAACCCTAAACCCTAAACCCAAAACCCTAAACTATAAACTAAAACTTAAACCCTAAACTTAAAACCTAAATCCTAAACCCTAAACCCTAAACACTAAACCCTAAACCTTTAAAAGCTAAAAACCTAAAACTAAACGAAAAAATAACTAAATAAATAAAAAAACCTAAACCAAAGTAAAATAAAAAAATAAAACAAAATTCAAACATTAACTAAAAGTTAAACCTAAACCTAAACTTAAACCTAAAAGAATAAAATAAAATAAAAATTAAACTAAAATAAAATAAATAAAACCTAAACTAAACTAAAAAAAAAAAAATAAATAAATAAATTAAAACTAAATCTAAAATAAAAATAAAATAAACCTAAAATAAAACAGAAATTAAATAAAAACCTAAACCAAAAAAATAATTTTAAAAATAAAACAAAAAATAAAATAAAGGAAAACCTAAACTCTAAACGAAAAAGAAAACCTAAACCTAAAATAAATATAAAATAAATAAACTAAAATAAACCTAAACCATTAAATTTAAGAAACTAAAATAAATAAATCAAACCTAAACATAAAATGGGAAACTAAACTAAACCTAAACTAAATAAAATAAAATAAAACTAAAAAATAAGCCTAAAACTAAAAATAAAACATAAATATAAACCTAAAATAAAACCTAAAACCTAAACATGAAAAATAAAATAAGAACCAAAACCTAAAATAAAAATAAAACTAAACAAAATAAAATAAAATAAAACTCAACTAAAAAATGAACCTAAAATAAACTAAACTAGAGACCTAAACTAAAATAAATAAACCTAAAAATAACTAAAATAAATAAAATAAAAAGACCTAAATAAATAAATAAATAATATAAACTCAAATAAATAAAAATAAACTAAATAAACCTAAACTGCTTGTTTGCTTTTTTAAAACATAAGCCCTAAATCCACACTAAACCCTAAACCCTACCCATAAACCCTAAACCCTAAACCTGACCCTGGGCCCTAAACCATAAACCCTAAAACCCTAAAGCTGACCCTAAACCATAAACCTCAAAACCCTAAAACCATAACCCTAAACCACCCTAAACCCTAAACCCTAAACCATACCCTAAACCCTAAACCCTAAACTAACCTAAACCCTAAATGATAACCACACCTAAACCCTAAGAATGGCAGAACCTTCACGATTGGAACATCACCATCAACTAGGCTAAGTCTAGATCTAGCGATAGAGGTGAAGGCGAATGCGACGATTATCGTAGTGGTGGTGGGGTATCTAGAAGTGCTGGTGGATATGAAGGTCTTTGGTCGAGGCTGGTGGTTATGGAGGTGGGAGGAGCAAGCGAGGTCCTTGTGAGTGGTGGTGGCGGGAAGGAAGAGATCGAGGATATGATGGCAGATCCCGCTACTCGAGAGGCGGGGATAGTTTTGATGGGAACTGGAAAAATTGAACAACGGTCGATCCGATCTGTTGCTTATGAAAGTGTGTCTTTACAGTAGAGAAGGTTCTACTTATCTAGATTATTTGATTAGCTCTATGGGGGCTCATTTTTCATCAATGTCGTCGCTTGTGTCTTGGAAAACTTGGGGTGCTACTTGGTTCATGAAATCGAAAATAAACATTAAACGCTAAATCCTACACCCTAAACCCCAAACCCCAAGCCCCAAACCCTAAAGTAAAACTTAAACCCTAAGCCCTAAACTTTAAACCCTAAACTAAAGCTAACTAAACTAAACTAAATAAAACAAAAAAAATAAAATAAATAAAAAAATAAATAATAAAATAATAAAATAAAATAAATAAAACACTAAAACTAACTAGGCATGAACTAGGAAATTATAAATAAAATATAAAACTAAACTAAAATAAAATAAATAAAACCTAAACTAAACTAAAATATTTAAATCTTAATACCAAATAAAATAAAATAAGACTAAAGATAAAATAAAACTAAATAAAAACCTAAAAATGAGCCTAAAATTGACCAAATGATAAAGATAAAAGACCCTAAACCCTAGGCCCTAAAATAGATAATAAAGGCCCTGACCTGGCCCTGAACCTAGGCCCTAGGCACCGGCCACTGGGCCAGGAGGCACACCCTGAGCCCAGGCACTAGATCTTGAGCCTAGGCCCTGGGCCGAAACCCTGGGCTGAGGCCTCTAGGCCTGACCCTGGGCCACAGACTGGGCCTTGGGCCCTAAATATGGGCCCTGAGCCAAGCCTAACTGACCCTGGGCCTGGGCCTAGGCCCTGAGCCCAGCCTGAGACCTGGGCCAGGCCCAGGTTTTGGGCCCTGGTGACCTGACCATGGGCCAGACAGAAAGGCCACATGACACAGGGCCAGGTGAGCCCAGGACCCAGGGCCCAGGCCTGGGCCTAAAACTGACAGCTGACCTGCCCTGAGTGACCCACTGGCCCTGAACAATAGACCCTGGGCTTGGGCCCTGGGCCTTGGGCCAGAGACCTGGGCAGCCCTGACAGGCCCTGGGCCCTAGCCCTGGGCTCTAAGAGCCTGAGCCTGGGCCCTGAGCCAGGCCACAAACCTGAGGCCTGACCCTAAGGCCAGCTGAGCCTGGATGGCATGGGCCTAATCCTGAGCCTAAACCACAGGCCCTCCGCACACCATGAAACCCTAAAGCCCCAAAACCTTGTGCCCCACTCTGCCAAACCTAAAAACCTAAAACCTAAACATAGTAAATAAAACCTAAACTGGATAAATTAAATAATAAAATAAATTAAAATCTAAATTAAACTTAAGCTGGACAAAAATAAAATAAAATAAACTAGTGAAATAAACTAAAATAAAATAAATAAAACCTAAACTAAATTAAAATAAAATAAATCTAAGAATAAAAACTTAAATAAAATAAAACTAAACTTAAAATAAAATAAAATAAACCTAAAATAAAAAAAGAAAATTAAAAAACTAAACTTGAAGATAAACCTTAAAATAAAAAACCACTAAACCTAAATAAAATAAATAAACAAAATAAAATAAAACTAAACTAAAATAAATAAAACCTGATAAACAAAACCTAGATAAACTAAACTAAACTAAATATATAAATAAAATAAACTAACTTAACCTAAACTAAAGATAAAACCTAAATATAAACTTAAAATGAAAACCTAAAACCTAAACCTAAAAGAAATATAAACCTAAACCTAAATCGAAGATAAATAATAAAGATAAAATAAATAAAAAATAAACTAAATAAACCTAACTCGGGTTTGCTTGGTTTTTAAAACCCTAAACACTAAATCATGAGCCCTAAATGCTGAGCCACTGAGCCTGCCCAGACCCTGACTCTCAAATCCTGATCTCTGAGCCCTGAGCCCTGACCTATTAAAGTAGATAAAATAAATGCTGACCTGAGCCCTGGCCTGGGCTGACCAACCTGAGGCACCCAGGCCCAGGCTGGAGCCCTAGTCTTAAGACCCTGAGCCCTGGGCCCTGGGCCACTGGGCCATGCCTGATACTGCCCTGGGCCTGCTGCCCTGAGCCACTGGGCCCTGAGCCCTAAGACTAGGCCATGAGCCCAGATCCCAAGGCCTAGATCTGGTACTGACTGAGAGTCTTGGCCAGGCCCTCTATGGGCTTTGGGCACCTGGTGACCTGCCTGAGTCAGGCAGAGGCCCTGCAGGGCTGGGCCCTGGGCTTTGGGCTCAGATCTTGGAGACTGAGGCTTGCCTGGGCACTGAGCCATGGGCCAGGCCATAGATCCTAGGCCACCAGGAGCTGGCCTAAAAAGGCTTAGGCTAAATGAGGCCCTGGCCTGACACTGAGCTGACACTGAGACTCACAGGCCATGACCTGGGCCCCAGGGCCAGCCAGGCTGGGCCGGGACCCAGGCTACAGGCTCACAAGGCTGGGCTCAAGACTGGGCTTTGGAGTAGGCTGACCTGGGCCACAGGCGTTAAGATCCTCCATGAGGCCCTAGGCCTGGGCTAATACTGAGCCTGGCCAACCACTGGGCCACTGGGCTGCCCTGAGCCCTGAACAGGCTGGGACCACAGTAGGCGTTGGCCAGCCAGGCTCTGGACCCTGAGCCTGACCTGGGCTGAGCCCGTTGGACCATGGATCCTAAGACCTAGCTTATGCCCACTGAGCCTAGACCACAAAACAAAACCTAAAACTGATGAAGCAATAAAATAAACTTCAGTAAGATAAAATAATAAAATAAAAGCCTAAAATGAGCTTAAACCTAGGCACAAAATGAAATAAAATAAACTAGTGAGAATAAACTAAGATAAATAAAACCTAAAACTAAACTAAAAAATAAATCAGAATAAAAAAACCTAAATAAAATAAACTACATATAAATAAAAATAAACCTAAAATAAAAAATAAAATAAAACCTAAAAAATAAAATAAAAAAATGAAATAAAACCTAACCCTAAAAATTAAACCTTAAGATAAAAAAGACAAAAAAAAACCTAAACCTAGATAAAATTAAATATAAAATAAACTAAAGTAAATAAATAAACCTAAGATAAAATAAACTAAATCTAAACTACTAAATAAAATAAGACTAAAACTAGCTAAACTAAAAAAATAAAACCTAAAATACACCTAAAATAAAACCTAAAACCTAAACCTAAAAACATAAACCCAAACATAAAAAATAAATAAGATAAATTAAAATAAATAAATAAATAAACTAAACTGACCTACATGTTTTGATTTTTGTTTTAAAACCCTCGTTGGATCATACCATGGGCCCAGATCCTGAGCCCTGATTCTGGGCCTATGACCCTAGGCCAAAGGCCCACTTACCCTGATAGATAAATAAGATCAAAAAAGATAGAAGATAAAAGGCCACTGACCCTAGGCTACTGAGCCTCACTGATCTGCCCAGGCCTGGGCCCTGGGCCCTGCCTGCAGGCTGAGCCATGAGCCACAAGATCCTGGGCCTAGGCCCTGGGCCTACTGCCTGGCGCCCTATCTAAAACTGGGCCACAGGCCACAGGCACTCACTAGGCCACCAGGCTAAATATAATAAAGACTGATTGGCCTAGGCTGGGAAATGAGCCTGATATGCTTAGGGAGGCCACTGGGCCTGAAAATAAAACCTGAGCCCTAGGCTGAGCCAAAGACAGATAATGAGCTAAAGGTAAGATGATAAAATGAAATAGATGAGCTCTGCTGGGGTTTGCTAGATAGGCTAAATGAGCCTCTGCAGGCACTAGGCCCTAGGCCCTAAACTGGGGATGGGTGAGCCCTAGTCCTCCCTGGGCACTGAGCCCTGAGCCACTGGTTAGATCCTGATCTCAGGCCCTGAGCCTGAGCTAAATGAAAGTGGAGATCAAAGATGAAAGACAAAGAAAGGCAGGCAGCCAAGAGGCCCGGCCCTAGGCCCTGAGCTTGACTGGGCTGGGCCCTAGGCACCAAGACCTGGGCAGGTGGGCTCTGCCCTGAGCCTGACCCTAGGCACTGGACCCTGGGCCTGTGACCAGGCGTGACCCCAGACCACAGGCCTGGCAGACTAGATCACCTGAGCCCTGATACCTTTAGGCTTTGGGCAGCTGGGCCCTGGGCCCAAGGCCCAGGCCACAGGCAAGACCCTGGGCCTGGGCTGAGCACTCTGGGCTTTGGCTCTGATCTTGGGCCCTAGGCTTGCCTGGGCCCAAGGCCTGGGCCTGACCCTGAGATCCTGGGCCACACAGGCACTAAAGGCTGGGCCTGGAGGCGTTTGCCTGGTGACCTGGTGACTGAGGTGACCTGAGCCATGACTCTGGCCCCAGGGCCAGGCTCTGGATCTTGGGACCCTGACCTGAGCTCTAGGCCCTGGGTGTGTTCTAGCCAGCCCAGATCCTGGGCTGAGCTGAGGCATTTAAGATCCAGGCCACAAAGCTGGGCACTGCTGGGCCCTGGGCCCTGGTGACCTGACTGGCTGCCCCACAGGCCCTAGGCCACTGAGCCTGGGACCCAGATCTAAACCTTAGGCCAGCCAGGCGTAGAACTACTGACCACCAGGCCTTGAGAATCACCCTGGGCATGCGCCAGGCTGGGCCTACCCTAAACCTAAAGGCTACTAAAGCATAAAGGCCTGGATAGATAAAATAATAAGATTAAATTAAAACCTAAATTAAACTTAAACTAAACCTAAAAATAAAATAAAATAAAGTGAGACTAAACTAAAATAAAATAAATAAAAACCTAAACTAAATAAAATAAAATCTAAGAATAAAACCTAAATAAAATAAAACTAAATATAAAATAAAAATAAAATAAACTTAAAATAAAATAAAATTAAAATGAAATAAAACTTAAAAAATTAAAAAAAATAAAAAATACAAACAAAAAAACCTAAACCTAAAATAAAAGTAAATAATATAAAATAAAACTAAACTAAAATAAAACCTAAAGCGTAAAACCTAAAATAAACTAAATCTAAACCCTAAATTAAAGAAAATAAACTAAACTAAAAATAAACCTAAACCTAAACTAAAAAATAAAACCTAAAAATAAACTTAAAATGAAAACCTAAAACCTAAACCTAAAAAAATAAAAAAAAACCTAAACCTAAACATAAAATTAAATAATAAAATAAAATAAAATAAATAAAAAATAAACAAAAAAATAAAACCTAAACCTGGGTTTGCTTAATTTTGTTTTAAAACCCTCGACATGGCCATAAACCAAATCCATACCTAGGCTCAAACCCTAGGCCTGACCACAAAATACAAAGGCAACCCAAGCCAAATAAGATAAATAAATCAGAAAAATAAAATAGATAAGAAAAACCCAACCACTGAGCCCTGGCTTGCTGGCCACTAGGCCTACACCTGGGCCTGGGCCTGAGCCTGGGCCTAAACTGAGAGGCCACAGGCCTCCACAAGCCTGAGCTAAATCTGACCTGAGCCCCAGCCTCTTGCCCTGGTGCAACCTGACCACAGCCCAGGCCACAGGCCTGAGCCCTGACCCCTAAACCTGGCCTAAACCATCTGGGCCCTGGGCCTGGCCCTGACCCTAGCCCTGGGGTTTGCCACTGGGCAGGCCACTGACACACTGAAACTGGGACTGAGCACTGGGCCAGGGCCATGATACAGGCTAGACCCTAATGGCCCTAGATACTGGGGACCCTAGACTGGGGCCTGGTGACCCTGACACAAGACCCTGAGTGACGCTGAGACCCTGGGCCCTGAGATGGGTGAATACAGGCACTGCCCTGGGCTGACCTGACGGCCTGAGATGTAAGGCTAGGCTCTAAGACCTAGGCACTGGGCCCTGGGCTGACCTGAGCCACTGAGGCTAAGGCCACTGACCCTGAGGCTGAGAATACTGGTGACCTGGGCAGCAGGATGATGCTGGGCCCTGGGCCACAGGGCCAGACCAAGATCCTGGGCCTGGGCCCTGGGCTTGGGCCCTGGGCCACAGGCCCTGACCCTGGGCCCTGCCATGACATGGGCCAAAAGACCCAGGGCCCAGACCCAAGCAGGCCAGCCAGAGGCCTGAGCCTGTGGATGAGATCAGGGCCTAGTAAGATGATATAGATTAAGATCTGAGCAAGGCTTAGGCCTGAAGATAAGATAAGATGGGCTTGTGGGGAATGGGATTAGATGAAGATATAAAGGCCTGGCTATCTTAAATGCTGCGGAGAGACCAGGCCCAGGCCATGGGCCCAGGCCCTGGGCCCTGGGCCCTAGCCCTGGGCCAGGCCCTGGCCCAGACCATAAAGGCTGGCCAGGAGCCCTGGGCTTTGGGCACTGGGCCCAGGCCCTTACCTGGGCCACTGGGCCCCAGCGTTAAAGACCCTGGGCCAACAAACCTGAGGCTCCCTAGGCTGGCCCTGGGCCTGGGTGACCCTGGCTGACCCTAGGCCCTGACTGACCTCTGACCTGACTGGCTGACACTAAGCCCTCCCAGGCGCAGATCATGGGCCACTGAGCCTGACCACAGGCTGACCTGACGGCAGGCCAAGATGTAAGGAGGCTCAGACCCTGAGCCTGGGCCCTAAACCCACTGGCCCTGAGAGGCCCCTAACCTGAGCCACTGACCCTGGGCTTTGGATGATGGCACAGGCCTAAACCACAGGCCAAAGAATCCAAGCCTGGGCCCTGGGCCCTGGGCCCTGGCCCTGACCTGACCCAAACCATGGCACCATGAGCCCTGGCCAACCTTGCACACAAACCAGGCCACAAAACCTGAGCATAAAATAGTAAAGTGGAACTGGGTTGATAATAAAGATGATTAAGATCTAAACTAAAGGCTTAAACTTACCTAAAAATAAAATAAAATAAACTTGTGAGAATAAATAAAAATAAAATAAATAAAAACTTAAACT
Source organism: Cymbidium sinense (assembly GCA_021442155.1). NCBI lineage: Eukaryota > Viridiplantae > Streptophyta > Magnoliopsida > Asparagales > Orchidaceae > Cymbidium > Cymbidium sinense. The sequence goes on along the minus strand of CM038214.1, from coordinate 105,272,673 downwards.
AAACTAGAAAAATAAATTAAATCTAAGAATTAAAAACCTAAATATAATAAAAACTAAACTTAAAATAAAAATAAAATAAACCTTAAATAAAATAAAATAAAAATTAAATAAAAATCTAAACTTAAAAGATAAAACATGAAAAAACCCTAAACCTAAAATAAAAAAAATAAATAAAATAAAATAAAACTAAACTAAAATAAACTAAACAAAAATAAATAAAACCTAAACGTAAACCTAAAATAAACTAAACCTAAATAATAAACTAAATAAAATAAAATAATCCAAAAAATTAACCTAAACCTAAACTAAAAAATAAAACCTAAAAATAAACTTAAAATGAAAACCTAAAACCTAAACCTAAAAAAAGAAAATATAAACCTAAACCTAAACTAAAATAAATAATAAAATAAAATAAATAAATAAAAAAATAAACTAAAACCTTAAACATTGGACTATAAACCCTAAATCCTAAATCCTAAAGCTAAACCCTAAACCCTAAACCCTAAAATTAATTGAGCGGACTCTAAAACCCTAAACCACAAAAGGCTACACAAACACTAAAACCAAATAAAATAAAATAAAAAAAAAAAAATAAAACCCTAACCCTAAACCCTAAATCGTAAAACTAACCCTAAACTCGAAACCCTAAACCTAAACCCTAAAAAAATTAAAAAATAAAAAATAAAAAATAAACTAAATAAACCTAGGACTGCCAGTTTACTTAATTTTAAAAAAATAAAAAAAATTAAAAACAAAAAAAACCCTAAACCCTAAACCCTAAAGACTAAACCCTAAATACTAAACCCTAAAACCCTAAACCCTAAATCCTAAACCTAAACCCTAAAATCTACAACCCTAAATCCTACTCCTTAAACTCTAAACCCTAAAATTAACAACTCTAAACCATAAACCCTAAACCCTAAAAATCTAAAAACCCAAACCTAAACTAAATTGTGTCATGCATTCTCTCATCCTGAAGAGCTTTTGCCCTAATCTTTCATTGGCTTATCTTGTTAATCAATTTGTATCTTTTGCTTTCCTTACTCTTTTATTTTTCTTTTGGTTGTATTTAGATAGGGGATTGTAGCTCTTTGAGCAGTACTTATGGAGTTTATCCCTTTTAAGGACCTTGTAACCCTTTTTTGTGGCAATAAAATTCCCCGTATATGGGGTTTCCCAAAAAAAAAAACCCTAAACCCTAAAAATCTAAAAACCCAAACCTAAACTAAATAAAACCTAAAAATAAAATAAATAAATAAACTAAAACCAAAATAAAATAAAAAATAAACTAAACACTAAACTCTAAACCTTAAAATCCTAAACCGTAAAACCCTAAACCCTAAACCCTAAATCCTAAAAACCTAAAAACTTAAACATAAACTAAATAAAACCTAAACCTAAATAAAATTAAAAAACAAAATAAAATAAAATAAAAAACCTAAACTAAAAACAAAACTTAAACATAAAATAAAATAAATAAAATAAAATATAAATATAAACTAAAATAAAATAAAGAAAAACCTAATCTAAACTGAAAAATAAAATAAACTTAAAATAAAATAAAATAAAAACTAAATTAAAGCGTAAACCTAAAAAGTAAACCTAAAAATAAAGCCTTAAAATAAATAAAAAGTAAAACCTAAACCCTAAACTAAAAAAAAATAAAATAAATAAAATAGAATAAACCTAAAATCTAAACTAAAATAAATAAAAGCTTAAACCTAAACCTAAAATAAAATAAACCTTAACCTAAACTTAAACTAAATAACATATAAATAGAATAAACCTAAACTAATAAAATAAAGCTATAAACCTAAAATAAAATAAACCTTAACTAAACTTAAATAAAGCATAAAATAAAATAAAATAAACCTAAACTAAATATAAAATGTAAAATTTTAAAATAAAGCTAAAACCTAAACTAAAAAAGTAAAATAAAACCTAAACCTAAAATTAAACCTAAAATAAACTAAACTAAACCTGATAAAATAAACTAAGATGGATGCCAAAATAAATATGCTAAACTAATTAAGCCGACTAAATGAATGATAAATAAAGATAAAATAAAATAAATAAAAAATAAACTTACTGAACAGCTTAATTTTAAAAGAAACAAACCCAAAACTAATCCTAAACCTAGGCAAAGGATAAGACCACCTGAGCTAGGCACTGACCTTCTGATCTGGGCACCCCAGGCCACTAAAGCATGACTGGGCTCAAAACCCTAAACCCTAAACCCTACACCCTAAACCCTAAACCCTAAACCCATCCTTAAACCCTAAACCCTAAGCCCCAAACCCTAAACTACTAAAGTAACTAATAAATTAAAAATTAAATCTAAATAAAACCTAATAAACCTTAAACCTAAACCTAAACCCAGAATGGGCATAACCTTGATGGCGGGGAATAACAATGCTTTGTCTAGATTTGGAAATGGAAGTGAAGGCAGAGGCGGCAATTGTCATAGTGGCGGTGGGGAATCTGGAGGGGCTGGTGGATATTGATGTGGTGGTTGGAGTAGTGGTGGTTATGTAGGCGGGAAGAGTGATGAAGGTTACAGTCATGGTGGTGGCGGAGGTAGAGATCGGGGATTTGATGGTGGATCCTGCTGCTCGAGTGGTCGGGGTTGATCCGATCTACTTCTTATGGGCTGTGTCTTTCTGATTATAGAATGTTCTAGTTATCTAGGGTTTTTGATTCACTCTATGCGTCCTCATTTTTTATCTATGTCACCTCGTGTGTCTTATAAAACTTGGTGTGATACTTGGTTGATGAAATCCAAATGAAGAAATGTTAAATCTTAATTTGTTCTTTGTTAAAAAAAACCAAAAACCCTAAACACTAAACCCTAAACCCTATAGCAAAAAACTATAAATCGCAAACCCTAAACCTAAAAATCTATTCCTAAACCCTAAACTAAACCCCAAACCCTAAACCCTAAACCCTAAACCCTTAACTAACCTAAATCTAAACCCTAATCACGAAAAGCTAAAACTTTAAACTAAATAAATCATGAAAATAAAATAAATAAATAAACCTGAACCAACATAAAATAAATAAATAAAAAGAAATAAAAACCTATTCTAAAACCTAAACCTAAACCTAAACCTAAACTTAAAAATATATATATATATAAAACCAAAACCCTAAACTAAAAAAAAAACCTAAACCGAAATAAAAAAAATAAAACCTAAACCCTAAATAAACTTAAATAAACTAAAAGTAAATCTAAACCTAAACTAATGCAACCTAAAATAATCCTAAAATAAAATCAAAACCTAAACAAAAAAACATAATAAAATAAAAAAACCTAAACTAAAATAAAAAAAAAATAAAACCAAAATGAAAAATTAAATAAAAATAAAAATAAATAAAAAAATAAACATAAACCTAAACCTAAAAGATAAACAAAAATAATAAACTAAAATAAATAAAAATAAAACATAAGCCTAAATATGAATAATAAATAAAATAAACTAAAATAAATAATCTAAATAAACTAAATCCTACCTTTTTTTTTTTTAAAACCCTAAACCTAAACCCTAAACCCTAAAACCCCCACTTAAACTAAACCTAAATCCTCACCCTAAACTCAACCTAAACCCCAAACTAAACCCACCACCTGGCTAAAACCCTAAACCCTAAACCCAAATACAAACCCTAAACCAACACTAATGCTAAATACAAACCACAAAAAGCTAAAACTTAAACCTAAACTAAATAAATCATGAAAATAAAATAAATAAATAAATCCCAACAACATAAAAAATAAATGAGAAATAAAACCATTCTAAAACTTAAACCTAAACCTAAACCTAAACCTAAAAAAAATATAAACCCTAAACCTAAACTAAAAAAAAAAAACCTAAACCAGAATAAAAAAATAAAACCTAAACCCTAAATAAATAAACTAAAGTAAATCTAAACCTAAACTAAATATACAACCTAAAATGATAAATAAACTCAAACCTAAACAAAATATAATAAAATAAAATCCTAAACCCCAAAAAAAAAATAAAATAAAATAAAAAAAAGAAATAAATAAATAGAAAAATGATAAACTAAATGATAAACTAAAATAAAATAAACTAAATAAATTAAACATAAACCTAAATAAGAATAAAATAAATAATAAATAATCAAATAAACTAAATAAACCTAAATGAGTTTTTTTTTAAAACCCTAAACTAAACCCTAAACCCAACCCGATTACCCAAACCACCTAAACCTAAAACTTGAAACTGAGCTAATCTAAAACTGACTAAAGCCCTAAACCCCAACCCTAAACCCTAAACCCAACCCTAAACCCTAAAACCCTATAAACCCTAAACCCTAAAATCCTGAGCCGTAGCAACACACTACACTAAACACTAAACCCTCCACACTAAGCTAAACCATAATCCTGACCCTCTAAAAGTGATCACACCCTGAAAACCTAAAAACATAAAACTAAACTAAATAAAACCTAAAAATAAAATAAAAAAAATCTAAACCTAAATAAAATAAAATAAAATAAAAACATAAACTAAAACCTAAACTAATAAAAAAAATTAAAATAAAAAATTAAAATAAACTAAAATAAAATAAAGAAAAACCTAAACTAAATTAAATAATAAAATTAGTCTAAGAATAAAAAACATTAATAAAATAAAAACTAAACATAAATTAAAAATAAAATAAACTAAAAATAAAATAAAACTAAATAAAACTTAAACCTAAAAAATAAACCAAAAATAAAGCCTAAATAAATAAAATAATTAAAAAAATAAAATTAAATAAAATACTAAAATAAATTAATCTAAATCTAAATGAACTAAACCAAACCTTAAATAAAATACAAACTAAATAAAAGAACTAAAATTTAAACTAAAAACACCTAAAATAAAACCTAAATCCTAAACTAAAAAAAATAAAAAAGTAAAACCTAAACTTAAAAATAAAATAAAATAAACTCAAAGTAAACCTAAAATAAACTAACTAAATAAACCTAAACTACCTAAACTAAATACCACTAACAACCTAAAACCTAAACAAACCATAGACTTAAACCTTCTCAATCATTAACCCTAAACACTAATCCTAAATATTAAACACTAAACCTAAACCCTAACACTAAACCTTAACCTTCCCCAACTAAACCCTAAACCCTAAACTAACCATAAACCCTAAAATGGGAAGAACCTTAACAAGTGAACATTAACATCCTAGGCAATCCTAGATCTGGAAGTGGTGGAGGCGTGGGCTATCATAGTGGTGGTGGGGGATCCAAAGTCTTTGGTGGATATGGAGGTGGTGGTCGGAGCAGTGGTGGTAATGGAGGCTGGAGGTGCAACAGAGGTTACAAACATGGTGGTGACAGAGGGAGAGATCAAGGATATGATGATGGATCTCGCTACTCGAGAGGCGGGGATGGTTCTGATGGGAACTGAAGAAAATGAAGAGTAGCCAATCCGATCTACTCCTTATGGAATTATCTCTTTATAGTAGAGAAGGTTCCACTTATCTAGGGTTTTTGATTTGCTCTATAGATGCTCATTTTTTATCTATGTCATCACTTGTGCTTAGATAACATTGGGTAATACTTGGTTCACGAAATCGAAAAGAAGAAATGTTGAACTTGAATTTGTAATCTATTAAAAAAACCTTAAACCCTAAACCCTAAACCCTAAACCCAAAACCCTAAACCATAAACTAAAACTTAAACCCTAAACTTAAAACCTAAACCCTAAACCCTAAACCTTTAAAAGTTAAAAACCTAAAACTAAACTAAATAAAAACAAAAAATAAAATAAATAAAAAAACTAAACCAAATAAAATAAAAAAATAAACATTAAAACCTAAACTAAACCTAAACTTAAACCTAAAAAGAAATAAAATAAAATTAAAAATTAAACTAAAATAAAAAAAATAAAACCTAAACTAAACTAAAAAAAATAAAAGACCTAAATAAAGTAAAAACTAAACCTAAAATAAAAATAAAATAAACCTAAAATAAAATAAAAACTAAATAAAAACCTAAACCTAAAAAATAATCTTAAAAATAAAACCAAAAAATAAAATAAAGGAAACCCTAAACCTTAAACTAAAAAAAAACCTAAACCTAAAATAAATATAAAATAAATAAAAAAATAAACCTAAACCTACATTAAATTTAACTAAACATAAATAAATAAATCATAAACCTAAACATAAAATGAACTAAACTAAACCTAAACCTAAACTAAATAAAATAAAATAAAACTAAAAAAAGCCCCAAACTAACTAAAATAAACATAAACCTAAACCTAAAATAAAACCTAAAACTAAACCTAGAAAAATAAAATAAAACCCTAAACCTAAAAAATAAAAAAAATAAAACTAAAATAAAAAAAAATAAAAAAAACTCAACTAAAACTAAACTTGACCTAAAATAAACTAAACTAGAAACCTAAACTAAAATAAATAAACCTAAAACAAATAACTAAAATAAATAAAAATAAAAAGCAAATTAAATAAAAATATAAAATAATGTAAACTCAAATAAATAAAAAATAAACTAAATAAATCTAAACCTACTTGTTTACTTAATTTTTTAAAAAAAAACCTAAACCCTAAATCCTAAACCCTAAACCCTAAACCCTAAAACCTAAACCTAAACCCTAAACCCTAAACCCTAAACCCTAAACCTTAAACCATAAACCCTAAAACCCTAAACCTAAACCATAAACCCTAAAACCCTAAACCATAAACCATAAACCCTAAACCCTAAGCCCTAAACCCAAAACCCAAAACCCTAAACCCTAAAACTTACAACCCTAAACCCTAAATGATAAACTAACCCTAAACCCTAAACCTAAAGCAGAATTGGAACAACACCCATCAACCCATCAGTCTAGATCTGATAGAGGTGAAGCGGGCGGATATAGTGGTGGTGGGGATCTAAGTCTTGTGGTGGATATGAAGGTCGGTCATGTGGTGGTTATGGAAGTGGGAGGAGAAACGGAGGTTATAGCCGTGGTGGTGGCAGAGGAAGAGATCGAGGATATGATGGTGGATCCAGCTACTGGAGAGGTGGGGGTGGTTTTGATGGGAACTAGAAAAATTGAAAAATAGTTGATCCGATCTGTTTCTTATGAAAGTGTGTCTTTCTGAGAAGGTTCTACTTATCAGTTTTGATTAGCTCATGGGGCTCATTTTTTATCAGTGTGGTAACTTGTGTCTTAGAAAACTTGGGGTGCTACTTGGTTCATGAAATCAAGAGAAACATTAAATGCTAAATCCTAAACCCTAAACCCTAAACCCCAAACCCTAAACTAAACTAAACCAAGCCCTAAACTAAACATTAAACCCTAAACACTAAAAAGTAAAAAACCTAAACCTAAACTAAATAAAACCAAAAAATAAATTAAATAAAAAAACCTAAACTAAATTAAAATAATAAAATAAAATAAAATAAAAACATAAACTAAAACCTAAACCTAAACATAAGGCTAAACCTAAAAGGAAATTATAAATAAAATATAAAAACTAAACTAAAATAAAATAAATAAAAATCTAAACTAATCTAAAATATTTAATTCCTAAATAAAATAAAAAAGAAACCAAAAATAAAAATAAAATAAACCTAAACTAAGAAATAAAACCTAAAAATAACCCTAAAATAAAAACCTAAAACCAAAACTTAAAAAATAAAATAAAAATCTAAACCTAAACCTAAAAGTAAAAAATAAAACCTAAACATAAAAAATAAAACAAAAATAAAACTGAACTAAAAAATAAACTAAAATAAAAACCTAAACGAAAATAAATAAATAAAAAAACAAACCGAATGAAATAAAATAAAATGAAACTTAAATAAAGAAAAATAAATAAACTCAAATAAATAAATAAATAAACTAAATAAAACTATGATTTAATTAATTTAAAATAAAACCCTACACCCTAAATCCTGGCCCTAAACCCTAAACCCTAACCCCTAAACCTGACACTAAACATAACCCTAAATCCTAAACCCTAAAATGCTAAACCCTAAACCCTAAAACCTAAAATCCTAAAACCCTAAATCATAAATCGTACCTTAAAACCTATAACAACCCTAGACCCCAAATCCTAAACACTAAACCATAAACCTAAACACCTTTAATGGGAAAACCTTGGGATGACGGAACATCACCGTCAACTAGGCTCAGTGTAGATATGGCGGTGGAGGTAAGGGCGGAGGTGGTAGTTATCAAAGTGGTGGTGGGGGATCTAGAGGTGTTGATGGATATGGAAGTCATGGTCAGAACAGTGGTGGTTATAGAGGTGGGAGGAGTGATAGATGTTATGGCTGTGGTGGTGGCAGAGGAGAGATCAAAAATATGATGGTGAATCCCACTACCCGAGAGGCGAGAGTGGTTCTAATGGGAACTGGAAAAACTGAAGAATGGTCGATCTAATCTGCTACTTATGGAACCGTGTCTTTATAGTAGAGATAATTTTACTTATCTAGGGTTATTAATTTTCTCTATGGCTGCTCATTTTTTATCTATGTCATCACTTGTGTCTTAGAAAACTTGAGGTGCTACTTGGTTGATGAAATTGAAAAGAAGAAATGTTGAATCTGAATTTTTTCTCTATTAAAAAAAACCTTAAACCCTAAACCCTAAACTAGAACTTAAACCCTAAAGTAAAACCTAAACACTAAGCCCCAAACCCTAAACCCCAAACCCTAAACCCTAAACCCTAAACTAACTCTAAACCATAAAAAGCTAAAAACCTAAATCTAAATACAACTTAAAAAGTAAATAAATAAAAAACCTAAACCAAAATAAAATAAAACTAAGCATAAACAAAACCTAAACCTAAACCTAAACCTAAACCTAAACCTAAAAAGAAAATAAAAATAAAAATAAAAAACTAAACTAAAATAAAATAAATAAATACCTAAACTAAACTAAAAAAAATAAAAAACCTAAATAAAATAAAAACTAAACCTAAAATAAAAAAATAAAACCTAAAATAAACTAAAATAAAAACTAAATAAAAATCTAAACCTAAAAATAAATAAAAAATAAAACCTAAACCCTAAACTAAAAAATCCTAAACTAAAATTTAAAATAAAATAAACAAAATAAAATAAACCTAAACCTAAATTAAAATAAGCTAAACTAAAATATATAAAACCTAAACCTAAACCTAAAATAAATTAATCCTAAACCTAAACCAAAATAGATAAAATAAAATAAACTAAAATAAATCTAAACATAAACTAAAATAAAACCTAAAAATAAACTAAAATAAAACCTAAAACTTAAACCTAAAAAACTAAAATAAAACCTAAACTTAAACCTAAAAATAAACCCTCAACTAAAATAAACTAAACCTAAAAAAAACTAAAATGAAAACCTAAACTAAAATAAAAAACTTAAAATAAATAAACTAAACTAAATAAAATAAAAAAATAAACCTAAAATAAAACATAAAACAAACTCAAATAAAAAAAATAAACTAAATAAACAATGATGGGTAAAAAAACTTAACTAAATCCTAAATCTTGAATTCTAAACACTAAACCCGAAACGTACAACCTACAACTCTAAACCCTAAAACCCTAAACCATAAACCCTAAAACCTAAACCATAAAACCACCTAAACTCTTAAAAAATCCTAAAACCCAAAACCCACAACAATAAACTCTAAACCCTAAAACTACAACCCTAAACCCCACAAACACCAAACCCTATATCCTAAACCCCAACCTAAACCCAGCAACCTAAAGCCTAAGAATGGGCAAAACCTTGGCAGCATGAACATCGCCTCAACTAAAGTCTGGTGGTGGAGGCGAAGGTGATAGTTATCATGGTGGTGGTGGGGGATCTAGAGGTGCTGGTGGATATGGAGGTGGTGGTCGGAGGAGTGTTGGTTATGGTGGAGGAGGAGGCGAGGTTATAGCAGTGGTGGTGAGAGGCGAGAGATCGGGGATATGATGGCGGTCCGCTACTCAAGAGGTGGGGGTGGTCATGGGAGCTGGAGAAATTGAAGAATAGATTCGATCTGTCTTATGGAACTGTCTTTTCTAGGGTGACCAATTTATTTATCAATTGTTTTTAATTTTCTCTATGGGTGCTCAATTTTTATCTATGTCATCGCTTGTGTCTTAGAAGACATGGGTGATTCTTAGTTGATGAAATCAAGAAGAAGAAGTGTTGAATCTAAATTTGTTCTCTTTTTAAAAAAAACCTTAAACCCTAAATTAAAACTTAAACCCTAAACCTTAAACCATAAACCCTAAACCCTAAAAACCCTAAACCTAAACAATAAAATAAGAAACCCTAATCCCTAAACCTTACAACCCTAAACCTATAACCCTAAACCCTAAACCCTAGACCCTAAACTAACCCTAAACTCTAAACTAAACAAACCACCCCAAACCCCTAAACCTTGAATAAAGATGTCATTATTAGTGGATATAAAGAATGACCAAATCCTACCATAATTATGGTAGCTAAAGAAAATGTCTTCAAGATACTTTTACCTTAACTATTGAGATTTGAATACCTAAACCCTAACCCTAAATCACATTATATAATACCATATATATAATGTGTACATCATATGTTTGAACATGTAGTGATGTGTTTTTGGATGTTACAAAATGTTTTGAAATATTTTAGTATATTATGGTATTGTACCATATAGTCTATATTAATATAAATCATAAAAATATTGATTTAAAAAAGCAGATGATGAAATTTATTAAATTTCAAGTGGGAATTAGGTTGTAGTACCAAAGGTGTGCTACGGCACTTGTAGTCTTAAAAGTAAGATTTTATGTTCAAAAGAAATATTCTATGTTGTTGCATAGTATAACATCATATATTATAATATATTTTTCTACGCATTATAAATTCTTTTAGTATTTTACAATCATACAGTCAAGCCTACACTAGAATTATTTATAAAAATGTTGGTTTAGACTTTAAAATGGTGGAATTTGGCCAAATTCATAATAGGTAGAGCATGACATCATAATATATTTTTCCCAATTCAAAATATGTAAGTGATACAACTAAAATATATAATTTTTTCTTTTTAGACTAATTTTATGATTTTTTTATCTTAAGCAATTCCTTTTGATTTGATATTCAATATAATATAATATAATATGTTATAGTGTATTATAATATAGGATGCCATAATATAGTGTAGCATCATACATTATAGCATACTATTGTGTATTACTACTTGTTGTTTCGCTTATTTTACTTTCTTATAGTATGATGTAGAAGAGTTTGTACTAGTATAATTCATAAAAATATTGATTTCTAGGCAGATGATTATGGGATTTGGCCAAATTTAAGGTAAGCTTTAGGGAACATCATTGGGGTTGTGCTACTGTGTCATTTAATCGAAAGAATGGAATTTTACATCCAAAATAAATGTTCATTTTTCAACCAAATTTTATAAATTTTTTTCTTAAAGTTATTCATTTTAAGGTGTAATGTAATATAATATATTATATGAAAGCATATTGAAATATAATGTACATAACAATATAACTTCACATATATATGAATTTCATGGTGTGTTATTAAATGTTATTGTACATTTTAGTATGTTTTACTTTAGTTATAATACATTGGGTCAAAACTCATAAAATGTTAATTTGAAGGTTGAGATGGAAGAATTTGGCCAAATTCATGGCAGGAAGCAACACCAAAAAATTATGCTATTTTGTACCATTTTTAATAGAAAAATAACAATTTTACATCCAAAATGAACATATTTCATATTTTGAGAAAATTTTGTTTTTTCCCTTTTAAATGATTTTAATGACCTGTATGTTAGACAATATATTATATTATAGCAAATTATAAAATGACATCATATATTATAATATAATATAGTGTGCTAATTCATACTATAATATGTTTAGCATGATACTGAATAGTTAGTTTGAGCTTGCAGCATCATAAATCATATAATGTTGATTACAATGTTAAGATGATGTAATTTGAATTAATACACTGTTAGGCTTTTGGTTGAAGCATTAAAGGTGTGCATATGAGAAAAAAATAAGATTTGATGGGAATTCCATGTCAAGGACATGGAGGCAAATCCACTAGGGGATCACACATACATTGGACATGACATGTGAGAGGTTTATGTCGAGGGCATAGAAGAAGAAAATATGTTGGGATAGGTTTGAATTTGATTTGATTATATGATTTGTGGAAGAAGATACATTGGGGATAAGAATCTATAGAGATTATGATAGAATCAACTTTAATTTATTTTATTTTAATTGATGTGGAGGCATATCTACTAGAGAATATGGGCTCAGTCGGGATCGTATATGAACCTTCCACTAGGGAAGCAAGTTTGGGCTATTCCCTGGTGATTAAGATTTATGTTTAATTTCATAGATTTATTTGTGGATGTATCTGCTGGGAATAAGAGTTTGGTTGGATTTCTTTGATTTAGACTCTTTTGGGGGAGTTGGTTTTGAATTTAATTTGTTTGCTTGACTTGTTTATATATGATTTAGGGTTATACTAGGGAGAAAGGTGTAATTTAACTCCACAAGGGAAAATCAGATTTGGTTTGATTTAATCTGAGTTAATGTATGGACCTTGTCTATGTCCAATGGACCCACTGAGAAGGGGCTATATCAGTCTTGACCTATCTCAAGTTTGCAAATCCAAAGAGATTGTCTACCAGCTGCAGGGTAGAGCTAGCCAACCCAAGGGGTTTTCTTTTGGTGTGCAATAGTTGTGCTAGGAAGAAGGCGCGATAGACTTACATCTTCCAACGCGAGGAACAACCGCTAGGGTGACCTATTGAATGGACAACCAATCGAATTTGACCTAGGGTGACTACTGAGTGATTGTCACCGGGGACTTATGTCAACTCAAAGTAGTCAGGGTTAATTTTATCTTAATTTCATGTGAATTGATTTGGTTTGTTTCGTTTAGTTTGATTTTGAATTGAGGGCATATCTGCTGAGGATATGAGCTCGGTCAAATTTGATAGATTTAGTTTTGGACCATGTCGGTGTGTGATGGACCCATCGAAAAGTGGCTATATCGGACTTGTCCTATCTTAAATTTTAAAATCCAAATGGATAGTCTACTGGTCGCGAGCTACAACTAGCCAACCTAAGGGGTTGCCTTTCGGTGTGAAACGACAATGCTGGAAAGATGGCGTAATCCCTAATTTTAAAATAAAATAAAGACTAAATGTAAAATAAAAAAAATAAACTTAAAATAAAATAAAATAAAATAAAATCAAAATAAAAACCTAAACCTAAAAAATAAACCTAAAAATAAATAATAAATAAAACCTAAACCCTAAACTAAAGACACATTAACCTATAAAAAAATAAAATAAACAAAATAAAGTAAACCTAAACCTAAATTAAAATAAATAAAACCTAAACTTAAAATAAACTAAACCTAAACCTAAACCTAAATAAAATAAAATAAACTAAAATAAACTTAAACCTAAACTAAAAATAAAACTTAAAAATAAACCTAAAATAAAAACCTAAAACCTAAACCTAAAAATATAAAATAAAACACTAAACCTAAACCTAAAAATAAAAAATAAAACCTAAAACTAAAAAATTAAATAAAAATAAAACTCAACAAAAAAATAAACCTAAACCTAAACCTAAACCTAAAAGATAAACCAGAACTAAAAACCTAAACTAAAATAAATAAACTAAACTAAATAAAAATAAAAAATAAACTTAAATAAAAATAAAAAATAAAGTAAACTAAAATAAATAATAAATAAACTAAATATACTAAATAAATCTAAACATATCAGTTTACTTAATTTAGAAAAAAAAACTTAAACCTTAAATCTAAAGCCCTAAACCCTAAACCCTAAACCCTAAACCTATAACTAAACCCCAAACCCTAAAAAACCCTGTAAAAATAAAAATTAATAAATAAAAATTTTCCCCTAAACCCAAAAACTAACCCTAAACCCTAAACCCTAAACCTAGACTTAATAGTTTAAACAACTAAAAAAAACCTAAACAAACACTAAACTAAACTAAACTAAACACTAATCATAACTCTAACCCTAAACCAAACTAAAACCTAAACTAAACCCTAAACTAAAAACCTAAACTAATAATAATTTAAAACCTAAAAACTAAACTTAAACCCTAAACCTAATTTACACTAAACTAAACTAAACCCTATACCTAAACCTAAACAAAAAATCCTAAACCCTAAACTCTAAACCTTAAACGAACCTAAACCCAAAACCCAAAACCCAAAACCATAAACTCTAAACCATAAAAACCTTAACACCTAAACCTAAACTAATTAAAACCAAAAAATTAAATATATAAAGAAAACCTAAACCTAAATAAAATAAAATAAAAACCTAAACTAAAACCTAAACTTAAACTTAAAAAAAAAACTAAACTAAAATAAAATTAAAAAAAATGTAAACTAAGCTAAAAGATAAAATAAGCCTAAAAATAAAAAACCTAAATAAAATAAAACCCAAATGAAAAATAAAAATTGAATAAACCTAAAATAAAACAAAAACTAAATAAAAAGAACCTAAACTCTAAACTAAAAAAAAATAAACCTAAACATAAAATAAACCTAAACCTAAAATAAAATAAAGTAAATGAAAATAAATTAAACCTAAACCTAAACCTAAAAAAAACTAAACCTAAACCCTAAACAACATGAAATAAAATAAAATAAAAATAAACATAAACAAAAAATTAAAACCCTAAAATAAACCTAAAATAAAACCTAAAAGCTAAACTTAAAAAATAAAATAAAACCTAAACTTAAACTTTAAAATAAAAATAAAACCTAATCCTAAAGTATAAAATAAAAAATAAAACTAATCAAAAAAAATAAACATAAACCTGAACCTAAATAATAGACTACAATAAAAAACCTAAACTAAAATAAATTAACCTAAAAAAATATACTAAATAAAATAAAAAAATTTAACTTAAATAAAAATAAAAAATAAAGTAAACTACAATAAATAAAAAATAAACTAAATAAACTAACTAAACATAAATCCACTAGTTTACTTAATTTATTTAAAAAAAAACTCTAAACACTAAACTCTACACCCTAAACCATAAGTCCTAAACCCTAACCCCTAAACCCTAGACCCTAAAACTAACCCTAAACCCTAAACCCTGAACCTGCAACCCTAAATCCAAAACCCTAAACCTAAACACTAAACGCTAAATCATAAACCCTAACCCTAAACTCTAAAACCCTAAAACATGAAACCCTAAACCCTAAACCTTAAACCCTAAACCAAAAACCCTAAAATAAACTAAATTGAAACCCTAAACTAAATAAAATAAAATAAACTAAAAATAAACCTTAACTTAAACTAAAAAAATAAAACCTAAAAATAAACCTAAAATAATAACCTAAAACCTAAACCTAAAAAAATAAAATAAAAACCTAAACTTAAACCCAAAAATTAAAAATAAAACCTAAACTTAAAAAAATAAAATAAAATTTAAGCTAAACTAAAAAATAAGCAGAAACCTAAACCAAAACATAAAAAATAAAATAGAATAAAAAACTAAACTAAAATAAATAAACCTAAAATAGATAATCTAAACAAAATAAAAATAAAAAATAAAAAATAAATCTAAATGAAAATAAAAATAAAATAAACTAAAATAAATAAAGAATAAACAAAATAAACCTAAACCTTTCGATTTACTTAATTCTTTTTTTAAAACCAAACCCTAAACCCTAAATCCTAAACCCTAAACCCTAGATCTGAAAACTAATCTAAACCCTAAACCCCAAAATTACAACCCTAAACCAACAACCTAACTCTTAAACATTAAACCATAAACTAAAAAACCCTAAGTTAACCTAAATCATAAACCTAAACCCAAAACCCTAAACCAAAGTAAACCCTAAATCCTAAATCTAAACCTTAAACTAACTAACCTAAACCTAAACCTAAACCTAAACTAACTCTAAACTCATAAATCTAAACCTAAGCTAAACCCAAACCTAAACTAAACTCCTAAACCACCCTAAACTTAACCTAAACTAAACTAAACCTAAACCTAAAACTAACTCTAAACTAAACCCTAAAACCTAAAACCCAAAACTAAACTCAAAACCTAAACCTAAACCCTAAACACTAAACCCTAAACCCAAAACCATAAACCCTAACGTTAAACCCTAAACCCTAAACCTTAAAACCCAAAACCCTAAAATTGTAAACCCTAAACCTTAAATCTTAAACTCTAAACCCTAAACCCTAAACTCTAAAAATCTAAAAAAGTTAGCCTAAACTAAATAAAACCATAAAATAAAATAAATAAATATGTTAAACCTAAATAAAATATACAAATAAAATAAAATAAAAAACTTAAACTAAAACCTAAACCTAAACCACAAAATAAAATAAATTAAAAAAGAAAAAAATGAAAATAAAATAAATAAAATCTTAAATTAAACAAAAAGATAAAATAATCCTAATAAAACCTAAAACCTAAAAAAATTAAAACTAAATAAAAAATAAATAAAATAAACCTAAAATAAAATAAATAAAAACTAAATATAAACCAAAACCTAAAAAAAACACAAAAATAAAACCTAAAAATAAATAAATAATAAAACCTAAACCTTAAACTAAGAAAAAAAACTTAAACCTAAAATAAAAATAAAATAAACCTAAACCTAAACTAAAATAAATGAAAATAAAAAAATAAAACATAAACCTAAACCTAAAATTAACTAAACCTAAACTAAATAAAATAAAAGAAACCAAAATTAAACCTAAACATAAACTAAAAAATAAAATGTAAAAATAAAACTAAAATAAAAACCTAAAACTTAAAGCTAAAAAAATAAAATAAAAACCTAAACTTAAACCTAAAAATAAAAAATAAAACCTAAACCTAAAAACTAAAATAAAAATAAATCTCAACTAAAAAATAAACATAAACCTAAACCTAAACCTAAAAAATAAACTAAAATAGAAAACTTAAACTAAAATAAATAAACCTAAAGTAAACAAAATAAACAAACTAAAACTAAATAATAAACTTAAATAAAAATAAAAGATAAAGTAAACTGAAATAAATAAAAAATAAACTAAATATACTAAATAAACCTAAACCTACCAATTTACTTAATTTAAAAAAAAAACTTAAACCATAAACCATAAACCCTAAACATTAACCCTATAACCCTTAACCTTCAACTATAAACCTACAACCCTAAACCCTAAACCCTAAACCCTAAACCCTAAAAGCTAAAACCATAATCCCTAAAACCTTAAACCCTAAACCCTAAACCCTAAACCCTAAACCCTAAACCCTAAACCCTAAACCTAAACCTAAACCTAAAGTAACTAAATAAATTAAAAATTAAATCTAAACACTAAAACCTAATAAACCTAAACATAAACCAAAATCCTAAGAATTGGCAGAACCTTGATGACTGGAACATCACCGTTAACTAGGCTTAGTCTAGATCTAGAGGTGGAGGTGAAGGCGGAGGTGGCCGTTATCATAATAGTTATGGGGGATCTAGAGGTGCTGGTAGATATGGAGGTGATGGTCAGAGCAGTGACAGTTATGGAGGCGGGAGGAGCGAAGGAGGTTAAAGCCGTGGTGGTGGTGGAGGGAGATATCAGGGATATGATGGTTGATCCGCTAGTCGAGAGACCAAGGTGGTTCTGATGGGAACTGAAGAAACTAAAGAATGACCGATTCGATATGCAAACTATGTTATATAGAGAGCGGTTCTAGTTTATGGATTTTGATTTGCTCTATGCGTGCTCATTTTTGATCTATGTCGTCACTTGTGTCTTAGAAAACTTAGTGTGTTACTTGGTTGATGAAATCGAAAAGAAGAAATTTTGAATCTGAATATGTTCTCTATTAAAAAAAACCAAAAACCCTAAACCCTAAACTAAAAAAAAAACCTAAACCCTAAACAAAAAAAAACCTAAACCATTAATAAAAATAAAATAAACCTAAACCTACACTAAAATAAACTAAACTAAATTAAATAAAACTTAAACCTAAACCTAAAATAAACCTAAACGTAAACCTAAACTAAATAAAATAAACTAAACTAAAAATAAACCAAAACCTAAACTAAAAATAAAATCTAAAAATAAATCAAAAGTAAAAACCTAAAACCTAAACCTAAAAAAAATAAAATAAAAACCTAAATATAAACCTAAAAATAAAAAATAAAACCTTAACCTAAAAAATAAAATAAAAATAAAACTAAATAAAAAAATAAACATAAATCTAAACCTAAACCTAAAAAATAAACTAAAATAAAAAACCTAAACTAAAATAAATAAACCTAAAATAAATAAACTAAACTAAATAAAAAATAAAAAATAAAATAAAGTAAAATAAACAAAATAAACTAAAACTAAATAAACCTAAACCTATAAATTTTTTTTAAAACTCTAAACACTAAACCAAAACCCTAAACCCTAAACCTAACTTAAACCCTAAACCCTAATCCTAACTACCCTAAACTTAAACCCAAACACTAAACTAAAAAAAAAAATTATAATTAAAATAAAATAAAATAAAATAACCTAAACCCTAAACCTATAACCTAAACCAAACCAAACTAAACCCTAAAATACTAAACTAAAACCTAAACAAAACCTAAACCCTAAACTAAACTAAACCTAAACCTAAACCCTAAACCTAAACTAACTAAACCTAAAACTTAAAACCTAAACCTAAACTAACCTAAACCTAAAACCTAAAGTTAAAACCTAAACTAACTAAACCTAAACTAAACCTAAACTAAACCCTAAACCTAAACTAAACCCTAAACAAACCTAAACCTAAAAAAACAAAAACCTAAACCCTAAACCTAAACTTAAACTCCTAAACTAAAACTAAATTTTAAACTAAAATATCTTAAACCATAAACCAATAATGATAAACTAAACCTTAAAAAAATAAACCCTAACCTACCCTAAACTAAACCTAATTTAAACCTTAAACCTAAACCTAAACTAAACTTAAAAACTTAAACCTAAACATAACCTAACTAACCCTAAACTAAACCCTAAACTCTAAAACTAAACCTAAACCTAAACTAACCCTAAACCTTTAACTAAAACTTTAACCTAATAAACCTAAATCCCTAAACTAAGATAAAACCTAAACTAAAACTAAAATAAACTAAATCTAAAACACTAAACCTTAAACCTAAACTAAACTATAAACCCTAAACCTAAAATACCTAAAACTAACCTCCTAAAACCAAAACCTAAAACCTAAATCTTAAACTAGAAACTAAACCCTAAACCTAAACCCTAAATCTAACCTAAACCTAAATAAACCTAAAACCCTAAACTGAGCCTAAAAACTAAACTAACCTAACTTCCTTAAACTTAAACTAAACTAAACCTAAACCCTAAACCCTAAACTAAACTTAAAACCTAACTAAACTAAACCTAACTAAACCTAAACTAAACTAAAACTAACCTAAACCTAAAACATAAAAGTTAAACTAAAATAAATTTAAACTTAAACCTACCAACCTAAAAATAAACTTAAACTACCTAAACCCTAACCTAAACCCTAAACCAAACTAAATCCTAAAACCTAAACCTATTAAACCTAAACCTTAAACCTTAAAAAAAAACCCAAAAAAACTAAATTAAACTAATAAAATAAACCTAAAAAAAAAAAAAAATAAAATAATAAAATAAAATTAAAACCTAAACTAAAACTTAAACCTAAACTAAAACTTAAACCTAATGTAAAACTTAAACCTAAACCTAAAAATAAAATAAAATAAACTAGTAGAAATAAACTAAAATAAAATAAATAAAAACCTAAACTAAACAAAAAAATAAAATAAATCTAAGAATAAAAAACCAAAATATAATAAAAATTGAACATAAAATAAACATAAAATAAACCTAAAATAAAATAAAATAAAAATTAAATAAAAACCTAAACTTAAAAGATAAAACATAAAAAAACCATAAACCTAAAATAGAAAAATAATTAAAATAAAATAAAACTAAACTAAAATAAACTAAGCAAAAATAAATAAAACCTAAATCTAAACCTAAAATAAACTAAACCTAAACACTAAACTAAATAAAATAAACTAAAAATTAACCTAAACCTAAACTAAAAAATAAAACCTAAAAATAAATTTAAAATGAAAACCTAAAACCTAAACCTAAAAAAAGAAAATATAAACCTAAACCTAAACCAAAAAATAAATAATAAAAAATAAATAAATAAATAAAAAATACACTAAAAAAACTAAAAAAACCTTAAACATTGAAATGTAAACCCTTAAATCAAACCTAAACTTAAACCCTAAACTTAAACCCTAAACTATAAATTAATCAAAACTAAACTCTAAACCCTAAACCCTAAAAAACCTAAACATTAATCCCTAACTAAATAAATCAAAATAAAATAAAACCCTAAACCTAAACTAAACTACTAAACCTTAAACTTAAATCAAACCCTAAACCTTAAAACTCCTAAACCTATAACCTAAACACTAAAACTCTAACCCTAAACCCTAAAATAAACTCTAAACCCTAAACCCTAAACCTAAATCCAACCTAAATTTAAACCCTAAACCTTAAACTTAAACTCCTAAATATTAAACTAAATAAAACCTAAACTTAAACCCTATTAAACCTTAAACCTAAACCTAAACCTAAAACCTAAACCCTAAAATACTAAACTAATAAACTTAAACCTAAATTTAAACCTAAAAACTTAAACTAAACTAAACCTAAAACTTAAACTAAACCTAAAACTAACCTAAAACCCAAATCCTAACCTCCTAACTCTAAACAAAACTAACCTCCTAAACCTAACTAACTCTAAACTTAAACCTATAAACTAACTAAATCTAACCTAAACTAAATATTAAAACTAAACCTAAAGTTTAAAACTCTAAAACCCTAAACCTAACTAACCTAAACCTACTCTAAACTTAAATCCTAAACCTAAACCTAAACCTAAAACTTAAACCTAAATAAATATTAAACCCTAAATAGATCTAAACAAACCTAAACCTAAACTATAAATAAACCTAAAACCCTATAAATAAAATAAACTAAAAAATAAACCCTAAAATAAAAAACCTAAACTAAAAAAATATATCTAAGCATAAAAAACCAAAATAAAATAAAAACTAAATGTAAAATAAAAATAAATAAACCTAAAATAAAATAAAATTAAAATGAAAAAAAAAACTTAACCTTAAAAAATAAACCTTAAAATAAAAAACCATAAACTAAAAATAACCTAAACCTAAAATTAAAAAATAAATAATATAAAATAAAGTTAAACTAAAATAAATAAAACCTAAACATAAACCTAAAATAAACTAAACCTAAACCCTAAACTAAATATAATAAACTAAACTAAAAATAAACCTAAACATAAACTAAAAAATAAAACCTAAAAATAAACCTGAAATGAAAACCTAAACCTAAAAAAAAAAATAAAATGAAAACCAAAACCTAAATAAAAAATAATAAAATAAATTAAAATAAATAAAAACTAAAATTAAATAAAACTTACTTTTAAAACTAAATATTTAAACCCAAATCCTAAACCCTAAACACTATACCCTAAACCCTAAACTAACCCTAAACCCTAAACTCTAAACCCTAAACCCTAAAAAACCATAAACCCTAAACACTAAATCAAAAAAAAAATCAAAAAACAAAATAAAATAAACAAAAAAAACCCCAACCCTAAACCCTAAACCCTGAAACTAACCCTAAACCCTAAAACTAACCCTAAACCTTAAACCTACAACCCTAAACCTAAACCTAAACTTTCCTAAACTAAACTAAATCTAAAACTTAAACTTAAACCTAAAACTATAAACCTAAACTCTAAACCCTAAACCTAAAACCCTAACCCTAACCATAAATTCTAAACCCTAAACCCTAAACTATAAACCCTAAACCTTAAACCCTAAACAAACCCTAAACCCAAAACCCTAAACATAAAAATCCTAAACCCTAAACCCTAAATCCTAAACACTAAACCCTAAACCCAAACCCTAAACCCTAAACCATATAATCATAAACCCTAAAATCCTAAACCTCATACTTAAAACCATAATTTTAAACCCTAAAAACCTAAAAACCTAAACCTAAACTAAAAAAACCTAAAAATAAAATAAATTTAAAAACTTAAACCTAGATAAAATAAATAAAAAAAAAATAAAATTAAAGCCAAAACTAAAACTTAAACCTAAACCTAAAAATAATATAAAATATGCTAGTAGAAATAAACTAAAATAAAATAAATAAAAACCTTAAGTAAACTAAAAAATAAAATAAATCTAAGAATAAAAACCAAAATAAAATAAAAACTAAATAAAACATAAAAATAAAATAAACTTAAATTAAAATAAAATAAAAAGTAAATAAAAACCTTAACCAAAAAAATAAACCTTAAAATAAAAAAAAACCCTAAACTAAGATAAAGCTAAACCTAAAATAAAAAAATAAACAAAATTAAATTAAATTAAACTAAAATAAATAAAACTGAAACATAAACCTAAAATAAACTAAACCTAAACCCTAAACAAAATAAAGTAAAATTAAATAAAAATAAACCTAAACCTAAACTAATATATAAAACCTAAAACTAAACTTAAAATAAATACCTAAAACTTAAACCTAAAAAAATAAAATAAAAGCCTAAACCTAAACCTAAAAAATAAAATTAAATTAAAACTAACCTAAAAAATAAACATAAATGTAAACCTACACTAAAAACAAAAATGAAAATAAAAAAATAAACATAAATAAAAAATTAAAATTAAAATTAACTAAAATAAATAAAAAATAAGCTAAATAAACCTAAACCTATTAGTTTACTTAATTTAAAATAAAACACTAAATCCAAAGCCTTAAACCCTAAACCCTAAACCATAAACCCAAAATCTTAAACCCTAAGCCCTAAACCCTTAACCATAAAACTAACCCTAAACCCTAAATCCTAAACCTAAAAAACCCTAAACCCTAAACTAACTAACCTAAACCAACCTAATCTATAAAAAATTAAACCCTAAACAATCAATATATCTAAACCTAAACTAAACCTAAACTCTAAATCAAAACTAAACACTAACCCTAAACTTAAACCCTAAACTCCTAAAACCTAAACCTAAACCCTAAACTAAATTAAACCCCTAAACCTAAATAAATTCTAAATCTCTAAACCTAAACTTTAAACTGAGATTTAAAACTAATTCTAAACCCAAAAATAATAAAATATAACCTAAACTAACAACTAACTCTTAAACATTAAACCATAAAACCTAAACCTAAACTCCTAGTCTAAACCTAAAACCTTAAACCTAAACACTAAAATAACCCTAAACTTAAACCCTAAAACCTAACCTAAAGACTAAACAAAACCTAAACTTAAACTAAACTTACTTAAACCTAAACCTATAACTTTAAACCTTAAAGACTAAATCTAAATTCTAAATCTAAACCTATCAATACAAACTAAACTAAACTCTAACCTAAACTACAACCCTAAATCTTAAACTCTAAGCTCTAAACCCTAAACCTAAACCCTAAACCCTAAACCTAAACCTAAACGCTAACCCTAACCCTAAAGCCTAAACCCTAAAACCTTAAAACCTAAACTCTAAATTAACCCTAAACCCTAAAAACCCAAAACCCTAAAAACTAAACCCTAAACCAAAACCTAAAAACTCAAAACCCTAAAGCTTAAACACTAAACCCTAAACCCTAAACCCTAACACTAAACCCTAAACCCTAAAACCCTAAACCCTAAAACTATAAACCCTAAACCTTAAACCTTAAACCCTAAACCATAAAAATATAAAACCTAAGCCTAAACTAAATAAAACCTTAAAATAAATTAAATAAATATGCTAAACCTAAAAATAAAACCTAAACCTAAACCTCAAAATAATATAAAATAAAAAAGACAAAAATGAAAATAAAATAAATAAAATCTTAAATTAAACTAAAAGATAAAATAATCCTAGGAATAAAAAACCTAAATAAAATATAAACTAAACGTAAAATAAAAATAAAATAAACATAAAATAAAAAAATAAAAACTAAATATAAACCTAAACTTAAAAAAATATAAAACTAAAAATTAAAAATAAGTAAAATATAAAAACCTAAACCTTAAACTAATAAAAAAACTTAAAACTAAAATAAAAATAAAATAAACCTAAACCTAAACAAAAATAAACTATATTAAAATAAATAAAACCTAAACTTAAACCAAAAATGAACTAAACATTAGCTAAATAAAATAAAATAAACTAAAATTAAACCTAAACATAAACTAAAAAATCAAATGTAAAAATAAAATTAATATAAAAACCTAAAACCTAATCCTAAAATAATAAAATAAAAATCTAAACCTAAACCTAAAAATAAAAAATAAAAAATAAAACCTAAACCTAAAAACTAAAATAAAAATAAAAGTCAACTAAAAAATAAACTTAAACCAAAACCTAAACCTAAAAAATAAACTAAAATAGAAAACTTAAACTAAAATAAATAAACCTAAAGTAAATAAAACAAACTAAATAAAACTAAACAATAAACCTAAATAAAAATAAAAGATAAAGTAAACTAAAATAAATAAAAGATAAACTAAATATACTAAATAAACCTAAACCTATTGATTTACTTAATTTTAAAAAATAGATACTCTAAATCCTAAACCATAAACCCTAAACCCTAAACATTAAACCCATAACCCTTAACCTACAATTGTAAACATGCAACCCTAAACCCTAAACCCTAAACCCTAAACTCTAAATCGTAACCCTAAACTTTAAACCCTAAATCCTAACCCTAAACCCAAAACCCTAAACCCCAAACCCTAAACCTAAGCCTAAAGTAACTAAATAAATTAAAAAATAAATCTAAACACTAAAACCTAATAAACCTAAACATAAACCAAAATCCTAAGAATTGGCAGAACCTTGATGGCAGGAACATCATCCCAACTAGCTCGCCTAAATCTGAGGTGGAGGTGAGGCTGCATTATCAATGGGGGATCTGAGGTGCTAGCCGAGAAGTGATGGTTATGGAGGCGGGAGGAGCGAAAGAGGTTAAAGCCTTGGTGGTGGCGGAGGGAGATATAAGGGATATGATGGATGATCCTGCTAGTCGAGAGGCCAGGGTGGTTCTTATGGGAATTGGAGAAACTAAGGAACGGTCGATTCGATCTGCTGCTTTTGGAACTATGTCATTATAGTAGAGACGATTCTAGTTATCTAGGGTTTTCGATTTACTCTATGCGTGGTCATTTTTGATCTATGTCATCACTTGTGTCTTAAAAATATTGGTGTGTTACTTGGTTGATGAAATCAAAAAGAAGAAATTTTGATTCTGAATTTGTTCTCTATTAAAAACAACCAAAACCATAAACCCTAAACTAAAAAAAAAACCTAAACCCTAAACTAAAAAAAAACCTAAACCATTAATAAAAATAAAATAAACCTAAACCTACACTAAAATAAACTAAACTATATTAAATAAAACCAAAACCTAAACCTAAAATAAACTAAACCTAAACGTGAACCTAAACTAAATAAAATAAACTAAACTAAAAATAAACCTAAACTTAAACTAAAAAATAAAACCTAAAAATAAACCTAAAATAAAAACCTAAAACCTAAACCTAAAAAAAATAAAATAAAAACTTAAATATAAACCTAAAAATAAAAAATAATACCTAAACCTAAAAAATAAAATAAAAATAAAACTAAACTAAAAATAAACATAAACCTAACCTAAACCTAAAAACTAAATTAATATAAAAAACCTAAACTGAAATAAATAAACATAAAATAAATAAACTAAACTAAATAAAAATAAAATAATAAAATAAAGTAAAAGAAATAAAAAATAAACTAAAAAAATCTAAATAAACCTAAACCTACCGGTTTACTTAAATATTTTTTTTAAACTATAAAGACTAAATCGTAAACCCTAAACCTTAAATCCTAAACCATAAACCTTAAACTCTAAACCCTAAACCCTAAAAAACCATAAATTGTAAACCTTAAATAAAAAAATAAAATTAAAAATTATAAAAACCCTAACCTTAAACCCTAAAAGTAACCCTAAACTCTCAACCTACAACCCTAAACCTGAAATCCTAAACCCTAAAACACTAAATCTTAAACCCTAAACCCTAAACCATATAACTAACTCTAAACCCTAAACCTACTACCCTAAACCTATAACCCAAAACCCTAAAACCCTGATCCATAAAACCCTAAATCCTAAACCCTAAACTAACCCTAAACCTTAAACCTAAACCCTAAACCCTAAACACTAAAGCTTAAACCCTAACCCTAACCATAAACCCTATACCCTAAACCCTAAACCTTAAACCATAAAGAAACCCTAAACTCTAAACCCTAAACACCAAAAACCCTAAACCCTAAAGCCTAAACCATAAACTAACCCTAAACTTTAAACCCTAAATAAACTAAATCAACTAAACTAAACCTAACTATAAAACTTAAACCTTAAAACTATAAACCTAGATAAAACTCCTAAACTAACCCTAAACCTGAACCTTAAACTAAACCTAAATCATAAAACTTAAACCTAAACTTCCTAACCCTAACCTAAACCCTAAACTTAAACCTTAAACACTAAACCCTAAACTCAACCTTAAACCTAAACCCTAAACCATAAACTAAACTAAACCCTAAGATAACCCAAAACACTAAACCCTTAAAACCCTAAACCCTAAATCCTAAACACAAAACCCTAAACCTAAAACATAAAACATTATCCCTAAACCCTAAACCATAACACCATAAACCCTAAAACCCAAAACCTTATACCCAAAACCTAAAATCTTAAACCCTAAAAACCTAAAAACCTAAACCTAAACTAAATAAAGCCTAAACCTAAATAAAATAAAATAATAAATTAAATTAAAACCTAAACTAAAACTTAAACGTAAACCTAAAAATAAATTAAAATAAACTATTAAAAATAAACTAAAATAAAATAAATAAAAACCTAAACTAAACTAAAAAATAAAATAAATCTAAGAATAAAAAACCTAAATAAAATAAAAACTAAACTTAAAATAAAAATAAAATAAACCTAAAATAAAATTAAATAAAAATTAAATAAAAACCTAAACCTAAAAGATAAACCTTAAAATAAAAAAAACCCTAAACCTAAAATAAAAAAAAACAAAATAAAATAAAACTAAACTAAAATAAATTAACTAAAATAAATAAAACCTAAACGTAAACCTAAAATAAACTAAACCTAAACCCTAAACTAAATAAAATAAAATAAACTAAAAATTATCCAAAACTTAAACTAAAAAATAAAACCTAAAAATAAACTTAAAATGAAAACCTAAAACCTAATCTTAAAACATTTAAAATATAAATCTAAACCTAAACCTAAAAATAAATAATAAAATAAATTAAAAAAATAAAAAATAAACTAAATAAACTAAATAAACCTAAACCTAAGTTTACTTAGTTTTTTTTAAAAAAACCTTAAACACTTAACCAAAACCCTAAATCCTAAATCTTAAACCTAACCATAAACCCTAAATATTAAACCCTAAACAAACCATAAACCCTAAACCCTAAACACCAAACTAAATCCTAAAGCCTAAACACTAAACTAACCCTAAACCTTAAACTCTTAATCTTAAACTAACCTAAACCTAAACCCTAAACCCTAAAACCCTAAACCATAAAACTAAACCCAACTAACCAAAAACCTTAAACTAACTAAACCTAAAACCTAACTAAACTAACTAACCAAACTAAACCTAAAGTTTAAACTCCCTAAACTCTAAACTATAAATAAACATTAAAATCCTAAACCTAAAGTTTAAACTAATACCTAAACCTTAAACCCTAAACTAAACTAAACATTAAAGCTAAACTCCTAAAGTTTAAACCTAATACCTAAACTTAAACTCTAAATTAACTCAACCTAAGCTACCTTAAACTTAAACCAAACTAAACCTAAACCTTAAAAACCCTAAAC
This sequence comes from Cymbidium sinense, assembly GCA_021442155.1. Classification (NCBI taxonomy): domain Eukaryota; kingdom Viridiplantae; phylum Streptophyta; class Magnoliopsida; order Asparagales; family Orchidaceae; genus Cymbidium; species Cymbidium sinense. The sequence goes on along the minus strand of CM038214.1, from coordinate 105,244,644 downwards.
CCTAAATCCTAAACATTAAACCCTAAACTGTAGACCATAAACCCTAACCCAAAACCCTAAACCACAAAACCATAAATCCTAAAACCCTAATCCTTATACCCAAAACCTAAAACCCTAAACCCTAAAAACCTTAAAACTTAAACATAAACTAATTAAAACCTAAACTTAGATAAAATAAAATAATAAAATTAAATTAAAACCTAAACTAAAACTTAAACCAAAACCTAAAAATAAAATAAAATAAACTAGTAGAAATAAACTAAAATAAAATAATAAAAACCTAAACTAAACTAAAAAAATTCTAAGAATAAAAAACCTAAATAAAATAAAAACTAAACGTAAAATAAAAATAAAATAAATCTAAAATAAATAAAATTAAAATGAAATAAAAACCTAACCCTAAAAGATTAAACCTTAAAATAAAAAACCTAAACTAAAAAAAACCTAAACCTAGAATAAAAAATAAACAATATAAAATAAAACTAAACTAAAATAAATAAAACCTAAAGGTAAACCTAAAATAAACTAAACCTAAACCCTAAACTAAATAAAATAAACTAAACTAAAAATAAACCTAAACCTAAACTAAAAAATAAAACCTAAAAATAAACCTAAAATGAAAACCTAAAACCTAAACCTAAAAAAAATAAAATAAAACCTAAACCTAAACTAAAAAAATAAATAATAAAATAAAGTAAAATAAATAAAAAATATACTAAAACTAAATAAACTAAACACCTAAATTAAAAACCTAAACATTAATCAGAAACCTAAACCTAAATCCTAAAGAAACCTAAACTAAAACTAACCCTAAACCTAAACCTAAACCTCACCCTAAAAAATCTTAAACCTAATAAATATAAAAATTAAATCAAAAATAAAATAAAATAAAACTAATAAAACTAAACCTAAAACTAACCTTTAAACACTAAAAAACCCTAAACTAAACCTAAACCCTAACCCTAAACTCCAAACCTAAACTAAACCTAAACCTAAAACTAATCCTAAACCTAAACTAAACCTAAACTCTACCTAAATTAAAACCCTAAACCCTAAACTCTAAACTTAAACCTAAAAAACTAAAAATAAAAACCTAAAATTAACTAAAAAACCTAATAAACACTAAACCTAAACTAACCCAAAACCTAAACATTTAAACCTAAACTTAACCTAAACCTAAACTAAACCCTAAACTTAAACCTAAATAAACTAAACTTTAAACTAACTCCAACCTAAACTTTAAACCCTAAAACCTAAATCTAAACTTTAAAAACCTAAACTCTAAACTATATAAACTCTAAACTTTAAACTCTAACCTTAAACCTAACCTAAACCTTAAACCCTAAACTCAAACCCATAAAACTAAACCTTAAAACTTAAACTAAATCTAAACTTTAAACTTAAACCTAAACTTAAATATTAAAACCCTAAACCAAATTATAAACCTTAAACTAAACTAACTCAAACTAACCTAAACCTATACTAAACCTAAACATTAAACCCTAAACTAACCCTAAACACTAATCCCTAAAAGCCCTTAACCCTAAACCCTAAACTAACCCTAAACCCTAAGATAACCCTAAACCCAAAACACTAAAAACCTTAAACCCTAAATCCTAAATACTAAACCCTAAACCTAAACCCAAAATCGTAACCTTATACCATAAACCATAACACCATGAACCCCAAAACCCAGAACATTATACCCAAAACCCAAAATCTTAAACCCTAAAAACCTAAAAACCTAAACCTAAACTAAATAAAACCTAAACCTAAATAAAATAATAATAAAATAAAATTAAAACCTAAACTAAAACTTAAACCTAAACCTAAAAATAAATTAAAATAAACTAGTAGAAATAAACTAAAATAAATAAATAAAAACCTAAACTAAACTAAAAAATAAAAGAAATATAGAATAAAAAACCTAAATAAAATAAAAACTAAACTTAAAATAAAACTAAAATAAACCTAAAATAAAATTAAATAAAAATTAAATAAAAACCTAAACCTAAAAGATAAACCTTAAAATAAAAAGAAACCCTAAACCTAAAATAAAAAAAATAAACAAAATAAAATAAAACTAAACTAAAATAAATAAAACCTAAACGTAAACCTAAAATAAACTAAACCTAAACCCTAAACAAAATAAAATAAAATAAACTAAAATTAACCTAAACTTAAACTAAAAAATAAAACCTAAATATAAACTTAAAATTAAAACCTAAAACCTAATCCCAAAAAAATAAATATAAATCTAAACCTAAACCTAAAAATAAATAATAAAATAAAGTAAAATAAATAAAAAATAAACTAAATAAACTAAATAAACCTAAACCTACCAGTTTACATAATTTTTTTAAAAAACCCTAAACACATAACAGTAAACCCTAAATCCTAAATCTTAAACCCTAACCATAAACCCTAAACATTAAACCCTAAACACCAAAAATCCTAAAAATTAAAGCATAAACACTAAACTATACCTAAACATTAAACTCTAAATCTTAAACCCTAACCTAACCCTAAACACTAAACCTTAAACCCTAAACCCTAAACCTTAAACCCTAAACCCTAAAACCCTAAACCATAAAAAACCAAAACCCTAAACTAACCCTAAACCCTAAGCTAACCTTAAACTAACTTTAAAACCTAAGCTAACCCTAAACCCTAAAAACCTTAAACTCTAAACCTTGAACCCTAACCCTAAACTTTAAACCCTAAAGCCTAAACTCTAAAACCTAAACCCTAAACCATAAACATTAAAAGCCCTAAACCCTAAAGCCTAAACCCTAATACCTAAACCTAAACCATAAACATTAAAAGCCCTAAACCCTAAACCCTAAACCCTAAACCCTAAACCTAAACTAACCTAAACCCTAAACCTTAAACCCTAAAAACCCTAAACCCTAAATCCTAAACATTAAACCCTAAACTATAAACCCTAAACCCTAACCCCAAACCCTAAACCACAAAACCATAAATCCTAAAACCCTAAACCTTATACCCAAAACCTAAAACCCTAAACCCTAAAAATTAAAAACAAAAACCTAAACTAAATAAAACCTAAACTTATATAAAATAAAATAAGAAAATAAAATCAAAACTTAAACCCTAAATAAACTAAAATAAATTATAAAATAAACTAAAATAAAATAAATAAAATAAATTAAACTAAAAAAATTAAAATTAAGAATAAAACCTAAATAATAAAATAAAACTAAACCTAAAATAAAATATAATAAACCTAAAATAAAATAAAATTAAATGAAATAAAACTAAACTAAAATATTAAACCTTAAAATAAAAAAAACCCTAAACTAAAAAAAAAAAAAAAAAAAAAAAACCTAAACTTAAAATAAAAATAAAACCCTAAAAATAAACCTAAAATAAATTAAACCTAAACCTAAACTAAAATAAACTAAACCTAAACCTAAACTAAAATATAAATAAACTAAAAAATAAATAAACCTAAACTAAAAAAAAAATAAAGAAAAATAAACCTAAATAAAACCTAAACCTAATCCTAAAAATAAAATAAAAACCTAAACCCTAAACCTAAAAATAAATAATAAAATAAATAAAATAAATAAAAATAACTAAAAAACTAAATAAACCCTAAACCTAAACCCTAAACTTAAACCCTAAACCCTAAACCTAAACCTAAACCTAAAACCTAAACCCTAAACCTAAACCTAAACTTAAACTCTAAACCTAACTAAAATCTTAAACCCTAAACCCTAAATAAAAAAATAAAATCAAAAAATAAACTAAAAAAAATAAAACACCCTATTTGTTAAACCTTAAACCTTAAAAGTAACCCTAAACCCTAAACTTAAAACCCTAAACCTAAACCACCTTAAACTACCCTTAAACTTAAACTCAACCCTAAATTAAAACTAATGATTAAAACTTAAACCTAAACCTAAGTTTAAACTAAACTAACTTAAATAACCCTAACTAAACTAACCTTAACCTAACCTAAAAACCTTAAACCTTAAACCTTAAACCTAAACTTAAAGCCTTTAAACTTTAAACTCTAAATCCCTAACCCTAAACTAAAACCTTAAACTCTAAAACCCTAAACACTAAACCCTAAACTAACCTTAAACCATAAACCATAAAAGCCCTAAACCCTAAAGACTAAACATTAATACCTAAACCCTAAACCCTAAGCTAACCCTAAACCCACAACCCAAAACCCAAAACCTAAAAACCCTAAACCCTAACCCTAAACCCTAAACCATAAAATCATAAATCCTAAAACCCTAAACCTTATACCTAAAACCATAAACTCTAAACCCTAAAACCCTAAAAACCTAAACCTAAACTAAATAAAACCTAAAAATAAAATATATTAAAAAACTTAAACCTAGATAAAATAAAATAATAAAATAAAATTAAAACCTAAACTAAAACTTATACCTAAACCTAAAAATAAAATAAAATAAGCTAGTAGAAATAATCTAAAATAAAATAAATAAAAACCTAAACTAAACTATAAAATAAAATAAATCTAAGAATAAAAAACCTAAATAAAATAATAACAAACTAAAAAATAAAAATAAAATAAACCTAAAATAAAAAAATAAAAAGTACATAAAAACCTAAACCTAAAAAATAAACCATAAAGTCAAAAACCCTAAACTAAAAAAAAAACTAAACCTAAAATAAAAAAACAAACAAAATAAAATAAAATAAATCTAAAATAAACTAAAATAAAATAAATAAAACTAAAACATAAACCTAAAATAAATTAAACCTAAACCCTAAATTAAATAAAATAAAATAAACTAAAAATAAACCTAAACCTAAACTAAAAAAATAAGATCTAAAAATAAACTTAAAATGAAAACCTAAAACCTAAACCTAAACCTAAACCTAAAAACTAAAATTAAATGAAAACTAACCTAAAAAATAAACATAAACATAAACCTACACTAAAACATAAAGTAAAAAAAAAAATAAACCTAAATAAAAAATAAAAAAATAAAATAAACTATAATAAATATAAAATAAACTGAATAAACTTAAACTTACTAGTTTACTTAATTTAAAAAAAAAACTAAATCCTAAGCCCTAAACCCTAAACTAAACCCTAAACCCTAAACCCTAAACCCTAAACCCTAACCATAAAACTAACCCTAAACCCTAAATCTTAAGCCTAAAAACCCTAAACCCAAAACCCTAAATCCTAACCAATCAAACTCCTAACCTAAACTCAACCCTAATCTCGAGCACTAACCTAAATCTAAACTTAAGCTCTAACTAACCTTAAATCCTAAATCTAAACTCAAAACCTAAAACCCTAAACTAACCCTAAACCCTAAACCCTAAAACTCCTACACTTAAACCTAAACCCTAAATCTAAGCTCCTAAACTCCTAAACTAACTTAAACCCTAAACCTAAACCTATAACCCTAAACTTATAACCTTGAACCCCTAAACTTAAACCATAAACCTAACTTAAACCCTAAACCCCATCTTCGCTCTCCTCCATTTTTGGGTGCTATGGTGAATTTTGTTTCCCCTCTAGAGATGTGTCTCCTTTGTAACTTTTACTGTGGACATTTCAGCTGGTTTTCCATTTTGATGGCTTAACTTAGCTTTTGGCTTCTTCTATCATGTGATGTTGTTGATCATGGTTGTGTTCTCTGCTTTCTTGTGGGGAAATCTGAAGATTTCTGCTACTCTTGTGAATGTTTCTAACTACTTGGGGGGTCTCTAGATTAAAACCTTTGCTAGCTTAAAAATCTTTCAAGGATGTTCTTACTAGTAAGGCCAATTATGCTGGTGAGTCTCTCAAACTTATCTCTACCTCTTTTCGGGGTGTACCCATGATAAAGTGTTCTAATTCGATTATGGAAAGGCTTGCGAAACCCTTTCAATTCAAGTTGCTGGGTAAATTTGCTTTGCGTCATCCTACTTTGGAGAATATTCATTTATTTTTTCATAGCTTGAAGCTCGTATTTTTTCTACCGATTGATCGATTCCGCCATTTCTTGATTCAACTTTCAAATGATTTATATTATTCTCGTGTTTTCTTTGATGCTCATATTTTGTTTTCAATTGTTAGATGAGAATGTTGAAATGGATGCCTCATTTTTATATTAAGGAGGAATTTCCTATTATTCTAGTTTGGATCTCTCTTCCTAATTTGCATGTTCATTTCATTAATCATGAGTTTTTTTACTAGCGCTTGTGGTCATCCTCTTCAAGTGATCGCAACGCTTCTAACACAGCCATCTATTGGATTCTAGTAGAGTTGGATATAAGTAAAAAAATTCCAAAGGAAATTTTGCTAGTGTCAGAGAACTATGGATATTTGGAAAAAGTGGATTTTGAGAATTTTCTTATTTTTTTTCCCATTGCAAAATTCATGGTCATGGTGTTTCTCAATGCTTTGCGGTTCATCCTCACATTAAGAAATACAAACCCATGCATAATAACTTGGATCCCATTCTTAAGGTGCCAATTAAGCCAAACTGTCAAGAATGGATCTAAACATCATTGATGTCACCATGTTAATAAGGAGGCGCACCTTATGATGAGCCTATCCATTTGAATCACACCGATATTAGCAATAATATGGACAATAATATGTTTTGAAACTTATGGATGATGATTCTATCTCAAATGATTCTATTTCTACTTCCTCCCTATAATTGAAGAAAATGTAATCCTTCATGAGGCTTGATTGGTGAGCAAACTAAGGATAAAGTTTCTAATCATGACTTGGGCACTTGTGCTTTAAAAATTTCTTCTCCTTCTTCTTCATCTAATTGAATTGATTTCTAATCTAATTTTGCAACATAATAATGATTTGGAAGAAGGTGAAGTGGCTTTGCAATGATGGTTTTAATGTGCAACCTTATTTCAAGCATATCCCAAACAATCCCTATTTGATGGTGTTATGGATTTGATTTCAAATAATTTTTAAAAAGAAAAATAAAACTCTTAAAACTAAATTTCCTAACTCTGCCAGAGTTAGTAGATCTGGCTCTTACGCTAAAAAATAAATGGTTTCTTTCTTAATTTGGAATGTGAGAGGGATTGGTACCCTCTATGTTATGAATAGAATTAGAAATTTAGTTTGTTCTCATAACATTTCCTTTTTGGCTATCTTGGAACCCTTTATTCTTCCTTCTAACATTCCTTCTATTACAAGATTGATTGGTTTTGGTAATTTTTTTTGCTAATTCAAGTAATAGAATTTGGATTTTTTGGAATAGTCCTTTTGTTCTGCATGTTTTGGATGATTTATCCCAGGTTGTGAATGTTAAACTTACTTATGATAATTGGTGTTGTTTTGGTTCATTTTTTTTTGCTTCTTGTAATAGAAATGGTAGACAACTTCTTTGGGAAGATCTTATTAGTTTCTCTTCTTCTGTTGATGATCCTTGGTTTGTGGGTGGGGATTTTAACACTATCTCTTTTCCTATGAACGGTTGGTGGTAATGATTCAAACTTATTTTCAATGGAAGATTTTAATAACATGATCCTTGATTATTATTATCTGATATTTTAGTGGGTCTTTACTTACTTGGAATAATTATAGACTCACAAAAGTTAGATCTAGATTCTTTTAACCATTTGTGGATTAACCTTCTCCCTAGTACTTTGGAGCACTTAAGAAAACCCTTTTGGACCATTCTCCTTGCTTATCACTGAACTTTAATGTTATTAAACCCTCCTCTCTTATCAATTTTTGCTTTCAAAATATGTTGCTCATGGATGATAGATTTTTGGATGTTGTAATCTGGGTGAACCTCTCCATCCTAATGATTCTATTTTTGGGATGAGGAGATTGTGGTTCAAATTAAAAGACTTAAATAATGCCTTAATTGGTGGAATAAACATTATTTCAAGAACCTTTTTGTCAATATAAAAGAAATGGAGAATGTGGTTATAGTTTTGGAAGATGTTGTTAATGACCCTTCTAAAATTCATTTATTAGCTCAAGCTAAAAATAGGTTAACATTTTATCAAGACATGGAGGAGACCTATTGTAAAAAAACTTTTACCCAAGTCCGATGTGATAAGTGGAGGGTTGTAGGTAGAAACGTGTAAAACTTGTCAAAATAATCATGACATTAATCCTTTAAATCATTGTGTTAATGCTAGGCATCCTCGAAGTGATGTGTATGGCTTGAATACGGAAAAATGTGCAAGGGCCAGATCTAACCCGTAGTGTTAAATAAGCAAGGGTTCCCACATTATGGATGGATGTGCAAAGAAGTTAGTCCATGAAACTAGAATTAGGTTAGATCGTGGAATATAGGTACTCTTATAGTAAATTAATGGAATTAATATATATTATGGTTCATACAAAAATAAATATTTTATGTGTTCAAGAAACTAAATTGGGAGAAGGCCAAGGAGGTTGATAGTTTAGGTTTTAAACTTTGGTATTCAGTAGAAGTCGAACTAGAAATGGTGTAGGTGTGATTATAGATAAAAGTTTGAAAGATAATGTTATAAATATTAATATATGTGGAGATAGAATTATAGCTTTAAAGATTATTATTGATACTAAGATTATCAATGTTATAAGTGTTTATGCTCCTCAAGTAGGTTTGGATGTAAGTGAAAAGAAAAATTTGAATGAATTAGAGGTATTAATACAAAAGATACCTCTTGAAAAAAAGTATTTATTGGAGGAGATTTAAATGGACATGTTGGTAGAGTGGCATAAGATTTTAAAAGTGTTCATGGTGGTTATGGATTTGGAGTGACTAATGAAGAAGGTAGGACTATATTAGATTTTGCCTTAGCTTATGATTTTGTAGTTACTAATACTTTATTTAAGAAAAGAGATGAACATATTATTACTTATAAAAATGGATCTAGTAAAACACAAATTGATTATTTTTTGATAAGAAAAATAGATCGTTTAGATTGTAAAGATTGTAAGGTCCAAGTGAAAGTTTAAGTAAACATCGATTGTTAGTTTTAGATTTTAAGATGAAAGATTGTAAGAGGAAAAATAAATCAAATTATTATCCTAAGATTAGATGGGGATACTTAAAGAACACAAATAAAAATATTTTTAAGAGCAAGCTACAAGAGCTTAGAATTTGGGATGTTCATAAAGAAGCTAATGTTATGTGGGAAAAGTAGCAAGTGAAATTAAGAAAGTTGCTAAAATGTGCTTGGAGAATCAAAAGGAAAAGCTTTTATAAAAATAGTTGGTGGTGGAGTTAGAGTGTGCAAGAAAAGATAAGAAATAAGAAGCATTATTATAAACTTGGTTTAGATGTAAAACTTGGAGAATTGGGAAAGATATAAAGTGTCCTGAGAGAGATTCTAAGAAAGCAATATATGATGCAAAAAATTTAGCTTTTAGTAATTTATACAATAGATTATATACAAAGAAGGTGAAAGATGTATGTATAAGTTAGCCAAACCAAAGAGACAGAGAAGTAAAGACCTAGTTCAAGTGAGGTGTATTAAGGATGAAGATAATAAAGTTTTTCTTAGAAAAGGATATTGAAAATAGGTGGATGAGATATTTTGATAAACTTTTCAATGAAGGATCTAAATGTACAATTGATTTTAGCAACCTAATACCCTAAACAAAAATATAGAATTTTATTTTTATCATCATATTAGTAAATCGAAGTTAGAAGCTTTAAAAAAATGAAATGTGGAAAAGCAAGAGGACGATGATATTCCAATAGAAGTGTGGAAATGTTTAGAGATCAAGGAATTTCTTGGCTTTACAAATCTTTTAATGTCATTTTAAAGACTAAAAGATGTCGGGGTGGAGAAAGAGTTTGTTGGTTCCTATTTAAGAATAAAGGTGATGCACAAGAGTGTTCAAATTATAGAGGAATTAAGTTAATGTGTCATACATTAAAATTATGGAGAGAGTAATTGAGCATAGGTTATGTGATACAAAAGTTTCTCACATCAATTTGGTTTCATGCTAGATCTACTATGGATGCTATACATAAGAGGTTTTGATGGAAAAGTATAGAGAAAGCAAGGAGGATTTACATATGATATTTATTTATTTAGAGAAAGCTTATGATAAAGTTTCAAGAGATGTTCTTTGGAGAGTTCTAGAATAGAAAGGAGTTAATATTGGTTATATTCAAGTCATTAAGGATATGTATACTAGAGTCATATTTGTGTCCAAATATAAGGAGGATTGATAAAATATTTTCCCATTTCAGTTGGATTACATCATGGATCAGCTTTAAGCCTTTATCTTTTGCTTTAGTTATGGATGTTCTTACTAGGCATTTATAGGAAGATGTACCTTGGTGTATGCTTTTTTGCTGATGACATTCTTCTTGTTGATAAGACTAGAGAGGGAGTCCAAGAGAAACTTGAATTATGGAGGTCAACTTTAGAGTCTAAAGGTTTTTGTTTTAAGTAGATCTAAAATTGAATATATGAAATGTAAATTTAGTTGTAGAAGTTCTAGTGGTAGTGTTGTGACATTAGGTGAACAAGTCATTAATTAGAGGATGATCTGATATTTAGGCTCTATTGTTCAAAATGATGGTGAAATAGATGGAGATGTTATTAGTGGAATTCAAGTTGGATGGTTGAAGTGGAGGAATGCATCCTTGTGTGATAGAAAAGTTCCACAAACTTAAGGAAAATTTTATAAGATGGTGGTAAGACCGCAATGACTTATGGTTAATGTTGGCAATAAAAGAGAAGCATAAGACTTTAAGTGTTACAAATATGAGGATGCTTAGGTGGATGAGTGGCTATACTCTTAGAGATAAATTGCAAAATGAGTATGCACAGGAAAAAGTTGGAGTAGCTCTGGTGGCAGATAAGATTAGAGAGAGTTGCCTTAGATGGTTTGGCCACATAAAGCGTTGGCTATCTGATGACCCTGTTAGGAGAGTAGATGCATTAGATTTGCCTTACGTTAAGAAAGGTAGAGGTAGACCTAAAAAGACTTGGTTAAGATGTATAAAAAATGACCTTAGTATACTTGAATTAAATGAGAATTTGACACATAATAGGGCACAATGGAGATGAAGGATTCATGTAGCCGACCCCACTTAGTGGGATAAAGGCTTGTTGTTGTTGTTGTTATTGTTGTTGTTGTATGGAGGAGACCTATTGGTGGAAAAAAGCTTCTATGAAATGGATCTCTGATGGTGATCATAATACTAAATATTTTCTTGCCATGGTTAGATAGAAAAAGGCTCTAAATCGCATTCATAAAATTAAAACTAATGATGGTGTTTGGTGTTTAGATAAAAAGGAGCTTACTATTCGCTATTATTTATTTTATAAAAAAGCTTCTTAATAAAATTGTTATGATGAGATTTCTTCACCAAGTTATCCCTAATCTCATTTCTGATGATGATAACAAGATGCCTTCTTCTTTACCTTCTAATGAAAATTGTCGACACTTTGCAAAGTATGAATACCGACTTAATGGGTCGGCCGATGGTTTTACTACCCTCTTTTTCCAAACATGTTGGATTACCATTAAAGAGGACTTGGTTAAATTTGTTCTTGATTTCTTTAAGGGTAGTATTCTCCCCAAATATTTTGGTAGCACCTCCATTATTTTAATTCCTTAAAAGGATAATACTAAAATTTGGAGTGATTTTAGGCTAATTAGCCTTTCCTCTTTTTTTAATAAACTTATTTCTAAGATGTTGGATAAAAGGTTGAGTATCTTGATTCCTAAAATTATCTCCCCCAATCAAACTAGAATTGTTAAAGGTAGATCCATTTCAAATAATGTTCTTTTAGCCTAAGAGATGATCCATGATTTGAATGCCAAAGTTCACAGTGGAAACCTACTTTTTAAGCTTGACATTTCCAAAGCTTATGATAATATTGGCTGAGTTTTCCTATATAAAATCTTGGCTTTATTTGGATTCTCTAATCAATTTATTACTTTAATTAAGAATGGGATTGAGAATCCTTGGTTTTCTTTGCTCTTCAATGGTGAAGTTCATGGTTTCTTCTCTTCTCATCAAGGCAAGGGACCCTCTCTCCCACCCTTTTCTTTATTATCGTGGAATATCTTTCTAGATGTATTAAGTAGATGTTTAGTAAAATGCCTAACATGTACTACAAAACCAGATGGGATTTCCCATTTCTCACCTCTTTTTGCTAATGATTTCATTATATTTTGCAATGGCTCTACTCTTTATATTAAAAGTTGTGTAATTTCTTAACTCTTTTGGCGTGGAGAGTGGCTTGAATATTAATCCTGATAAAAGTTGTTTTAATACTAGCTCTTCTATTTCCTCACCTAAGATCAATGTTATCAAGAATATTATGGGTTTTTCACATCAAATTCTCCCTATCAAGTATTTGGGTACTCTTTTATATAGAGGAATGAAAAGATCTTCTTTATTTGATGAAGTCATTCACAAAATAAATAAGAAAACCTCCTCTTAGTTTCATTTACTTTTCTTTGGTGCTAGACTTATCCTAATCAAAAGTAACCTTTTCCTCTCATACCTCTTATCTTGTTCCTACCCATTCTAAAAAGGATAAATAGACCATTTAATAAATTTTTTGGGGATCTAGCTCTTCTAAAAAGATTATATTGGCTAGTTGGCACAATTATTGGTCCTAATAATGAAGGTGGTGCAAAAACATTAGAGGATTCTATTAACTATTTTTCTTAATGTGGTGGAATTTTAGAAATAACCATAGTTATTGATCTAAGTTTATGCATGCTAAATAATCAAGGCAACATCTCCTCATTTGTGCTTTCAAATATGGGGATTCTCATATGTGGAAAAGACTATGTAGTATCAAATGGAATGCTGAGAACCTAATTTCTTGGGGTGTCAATTTTGGTTCCTCATTCTTTTGGCAAGACAATTGGCTGGGGCAAGGCTCTATTGATTCTTTGCTTAATACTCATCACATAATGTTGCTTAGGATTAATCAATTAATTACTCACAATAACTAGGTTGTGGCTCAATTAAATATACTTGTCCCTAATGTGATAGTTGACAAAATCCTAAAAATTTGTCCTTTCCCTAACGAATTCGACCAAATTCTCTTTAAAAATTCTTCTTCTAGAGATTTTGTTTTTAAGGATGTTTGGCACTTCATTAGATTTAAATATCAAGACTCCTTGGGATTTATTAAAATCTGGAATATTTGTGCCCCTACTTCATTTTCAGTTTTAACTTGGTGCATTCTGAAGCATAATATCCCTATGGATGCTACTCTTTTGAAAAAAAAAAATGCATCCATCTCCCCTCTAAATGCTACTATTGCTATCACATTGAAACTGTGGATCATGTTTTGTGAATGACCCTATTGCTGCTAAAGTGTTGAATTATTATGATAATATTTTTAATACTTTCCATTTTAATGGTTCATTTTCTATTATGCAACTTCTTGAAGCTTGTTTCTCATACTTCTAAGGGTCATGTTAAAATTATTTTAGCTACTACTATTCTTTGGTATATTTGAATTGAGAGAAATGATGCTAAGGATCATAATAATCCTATGAACTATCATCGATATTGCAAGAGCCAAATATAACATTATGTCTCTTTTCAAAGCTAATCTTCTTACTTACTAGTTTTAAAGGGTACAAGTCCATGGCCTTCAATTTTGGGATTAACCTTCCCTCCGTAATGTCTCTCCTACCCAAAAATTATATACCGGATTAAACCTAATTATCACTTCATTAAGGTTAACAATGATGGCTTTCTAATGGCTATTATAACTGTGGTGGGATTTTTAGAGATCATAGTGGCAAGGTTATCTCTGCTTTTGTTACCCCTTTATAGCTTGGTTCTATGTTATTTTCTGAGCTAAAAGGTTTTAATCATGGAATTTCTATTTGTTTATGACAAGGTTTTCATCAGATCTAGTTTGAAGTCGATGCTCTCCTTCTTCTAGATTTATTGAATTTTGATACTCATGGTAATGTTGAAGTCTATTATTTACTTAAGCATACTAGGAGGCTTCTTGCTAACCTAGATTTTCAAATTTCACATATTTATAGGGAATCTAATTCTTGTGCTGAGTTTCTTGCCAATTTGGGAGCCAAGTCTTCTTCTATGAAAATGTTTTCTAATGATCACATCCCTTTCCTCTTAAGGAGTCTTGTGAATCTAGATAAAATTGGTTTGCCTTATGTTAGAAGCTTTTAATATTTTCTCCTCCTATGAGGATTTGGCTTTCCCCTTATTTTTGGTTTTGAATATTTTTAGTTTTCGCTTATGCTGGATTGGTCTTTATTTATTTCTTCTCCTAAACCTATTTTTATTTCGCAGTTTGGTTTCTTCCCATTATTTGGATGGGTTGGGGTTGTCCTTCCATTCTTTGGAATTTTTTTGTATTTTTTATTTTCTTCCATCCCGGTAGAGTTGTTTGCTATAGATGGAGGTTGTTCTATCCTACTTGTTTTCTGATTGGTGTGGTTCTCTTTTTTGGTTGGATCTCTCTATTGCCTTCTTTTTTTGCTCTGTATTTCTAGTTGGATGTTTGCTATTGTTGCATGGCTGTGGGATTTTTTCACTTTCTGAGTGTTGCTCATGCTATTTTTGTGACCTTCCTGCTATGGTTGGATGTTCTCTCCTTGTTCTTGATGACTGGATGGTTTTTCCATTTTGTTTTGGTTGTCCTTTCTCTTGAATCTCATCCTTCCCACTTGTTATCCCCAGGATTTTACGGTGCTATTTGGGTGTGGCCCTCTTGGTTGGGGTTTGCTCATAAGGTGGCTATTGTGGTTGTTGTGGTTTTATTCCCTCAAAAAAGAAGTTATGTGACCAGGGCTCTTTGTTCTTTGGTTATAGCTTCGATAGCTATTTTCCTTCGATTGTCTATCCTTTCTTTAGTGCTACTATGGATGAGCGGAAGGTTGGCTGTTTCAGGTTTGCTATACTGTCTAATTATTTGGTGTGCCTCCTATAATATCGATGTTATATTTTAATTGGTATTCGAACTAGAAGGTGGCTAACTCTTGGATGTTTTTTGATTTGGCGTTGTCCCTGTGGGATTCTTGTTTGTTGCCTTTGGTCGTTGGATTATTTTTGACTATACAAGGTTTTTACCTTTACTATTTTTAGCTATTATATCTAGCAGTTTTAACTAGATTATCATGTCTTTGGATTGGGATTGTTGGCTGCTGTCTATGGCTTTTTCTTGAGATTTTTCAATATTTCTAAATGGCTGACTCTTTTTATCTTTCATCTTGATGGTTCTAAGTCTAATAATTTGAATTCTTGGCTGTCTTGGTGGATCGCAGGGTGGATTGCCTAGCCGGTTGCTTGGATTGGGTGCTCTAGCTGGCTGGTTGAGTTTAAAGAGTATTGACTTTGTTATAATTTTTTTGATCTTGTCAAGTCTATGTATGGATCCGCTATTTACTTTTCATTCTTCTTCTCTACTTGTCGATTTTTTTTGGATTATGGTTGAACCTCTACTCTTCCTCGCTTTGTTGGTTGCCTTGCTTCCTATCATTCTTGATGTTAGTCTTATAGTTAATCTGATATTATTATCATTTATATCTTGATGTCTTTTTTTTAATGAAGGACCTTACCAATTATGGTCCTCCTTTGTTTGTCTTCTATGTTTAGTCATATTTCTATTATTGTGAGGTTTGCTCCTAGCAATTGTGTTAGAAATTATTGGTGGTGGCTTTTCATCGCCTATGGTAAGCCTTTCCTGATGGGTTATCTCTTATCTACTTTATCGAGTTTAATATATCTGACTGCTAGGTTGCTTATGGCTACATCTAGTGTTTGAAGTTTTATGTGGGTTTGTGCAGTGATCCTCATTGGATAAGGTACTACAAGAGGTATGCTGGCAATGATGGCCATGATGCTTACCACTCCTTTTGGTAAAAGGCTATGTATTTATAACCCTTCACTTGAAGTCTGATGCTTACATGGTGCTACTCCTTAAGATGACTATTATTGAACCCAGCCTTTTCTTCATCTACTTCTATCTCCCCTTATATTTTATGCTTAATTAACTATTTCATTATCTATACTAATCTCTTTCAAGCTTGTTAAATCTCCTCTACAAAGACTTTACTGATCTGGTTTCATAAGGAGTAGAAGTTTTTGATTTGATGGATTATTTTTTGTGGATCTCTATTTCTTATTAGCTTCCTTTCTTTTATCTATTATTAGCTAAACTTATCTCCCTTACTTTGTAAACTCCTAAACCTTAAATTTCCTCTAAATATTAAACTTTAAACCTAATCCTAAACATAAACTAATCCTAAACCTTAAACTATAAACCTAAATCCTAAACCCTAACTTAAATCAAACCCTAAAGTTTAAACCTTAAACCTTAATTCTAAACTCCTAAAACTTAAAACCTTAAACCTAAACTTAAAACCCTAAACCTTAAACAAACCTAAATTTAAACTCCAAAAACCTAAACTTAAACTAACTAACCTAAACTCCTAACTAAATCAACCTAACCCTAAACCTTAAACTCTAAACCCTAAATCCTAAAACCATAAATCCTAAAACCCTAAACCTTGTACCCTAAACCATAAACTCTATGCCCTAAAAACCTAAAAACTTAAACCTAAACTAAGTAAAACCTAAAAATAAAATAAATATAAAAAAGCCTAAACCTAGATAAATTAAAATAATAAAATAAAATAAATACCTAAATTAAAACTTAAAGCTAAACTTAAAGATAAAATAAAATAAACTAATAAAAATAAGCTAAAATAAAATTAATAAAAACCTAATCTAAACTAGAAAATAAAATAAACCTAAGAATAATAAACCTAAATAAAATAAAAACTAAATATACAATCCAAATAAAATAAAAACTAAATAAAAATGTAAACCTACAAAATAAAACTTATAATAAAAAAAAACCTTAAACTAAAAAAAACCTAAACCTAAAATATAAATAAAATAAACCTAAACCTAAACTAAAATTAATAAAACTTTAACCTAATCCTAAAATAAACTAAACCTAAACCTAGACCTAAACCTAAACTAAATAAAATAAAATAAACTAAAAATAAACCTAAATCAAAACTAAAAAAACCTAAATAAAAACCAAAAATAAAAACCTAAAACCTAAACCTAAAAAAAAAAATACAAACCTAAACCTAAACCTAAAAATAAAAAATGAAACCTAATCCTAAAAAATAAAATAAAAATAAAACTAAATAAAAAAAAAAACTTAAACCTAAACTTAAACTTAAAAAAGAAATTAAAATAAAAAACTAAACTAAATTAGATAAATCTAAAATAAATAAACTGAATTAAATAAAAATTAAAAAAATCTAAATTAAATAAATTAAAAAAATAAAAAATAAACTAAATAAACATCAACCTACGAGTTTACTTAATTTTAAAAAATATCTAAAAATTAAAAAAAAATTACGAAAATAAAAATACCCTAACTCTAAACCCTAAACCTTAAAACTAACCATAAACCCTAAACCCTAAAACCTAAACCCTAAACCCTAAACCTCAAAGCCTAAATCCTAAGACCCTAACCACTAAAACCTAAACCCTAAACCCTAAACCCTATAACCTACAACTTTAAACCCTAAACCCTAAAACACAAACCCTTAACCCTAAACCGTAAACCGTAAACCCTAAATCTTAAAAACTAAAAAATCTAAACCAAAAATAAATAAAATAAAATAAAAAGATAAACTAAAACCTAAACTTAAACCTAAAAATAAAATAAAATGAAAAAATAAAAACTAAACTAAAAGAAAATAAATAAAACCTAAACTAAACTAAAAAAAATAAAAGAAACCTTAAAAATATAAAACCTAAATAAAATAAAACCTAAACGTAAAATAAAAATAAAATAAACCTAAAATAAAATAAAATTAAAACCTAAACCTAAAAAATAAATAAAAAATAAAACCTAAACCCTAAGCTAAAAACAAAAAACCTAAACCTAAAATAAACAAAATAAAATAAACCTAAACCTAAACAAAAATAACTAAAACCTAAACATATCCCTAAAATAAACTAACCTTAAACCCTAATCTAAGTAAAAGAAAATAAACTAAAAATAAACATAAACCTAAACTAAAAAATAAAACATAAAAATAAGCTCAAAAAATGTAAAACCTAACCTTAAAAGTTAAATTAAAAACCAAAACTAAAATAAATAAGCATAAAATAATGAAATTAAAATAAATAAAAATAAAAAATAAACCTAAATAAAAATATAAAATATGATTTTTTAAAAAATAACTCTAAACCCTAAACCCTAAAACTAAGCCTAAACCCTAAAATCTACAACACAAAACCCTAAACCCTAAAACCTAAACCTTAAACCCTAAACCCTAAATATTAAACCCTAAAAACCTAAAAACTAAAACCTAAACTACATAAAACCTAAAAAAAAATAAATAAATAAACCAAAACCTAAATAAAATAAAATATAAACTTAAACTAAAACATAAACCTAAAAATATAATGTAAAAAAATAAAAACTAAAATAAAATAAAATAAATAAAAACCAAACCTAACTAAAAAATTAAATAAATTTAAAAATAAAAAACCTAATTAAAATAATACCCAAATGTAAAATAAAAATAAAATAAACCTAAAATAAAATAAAATAAAAACTAAATAAAAACCTAAACCTAAAAAATAAAACTAAAAATAAATAAAAAAATAAAACCTAAACCCTAAACTAAAAAAAACCTAAACCTAAAATAAAAAATAAAATAAATCTAAACTAAAATAAATTGAACTAAAATAAATAAAACCTAAACCTAAACCAAAAATAAACTAAACCTAAGCCCTAAACTAAATAAAATAAAATAAACTAAAAATAAACCTAACCTTAAACTAAAAAATAAAACCCAAAAATAAACCTAAAATCTAAACCTAAAACCTAAACCTTAAAAAAAATAAAATAAAAACCTAAACATAAACCTAAAAATAAAAAATAAAACTTAAACTTATAAAATAAAAAACTAAACTAAAAAAATAAACATAAACCTAGACCTGAACCTAAAAAATAAACTAAAATAAATAAATAAACTTAAAATAAATATACTAAAATAAATAAAAATAAAAAATAAACCTAAATAAAAATATAAAATCAAATAAACTAAAATAAATAAATAATAAACTAAATAAACCTAAACCTGCTTACACTTAGTTCTTTAAAAAAGTTCTAAACCTTAAACCTAGAGAGTAAACCCAAACTAACCCTAAACCCTAAACCCTAAACCCGAAATCCTAAACCCTAAAAACACTAAATCCTAATGCCTAAACCTTAAACCCTAAACCCTAAACCCTAAACTTTCCCTAAACCCTAAGCTAACCCAAAACACTAAATACTAAAAACCCTAAACCTTAAAGCCTAAACACTAAACCCTAAACCCTAAAACCTAAACCCTAACACTAAACCATAAATCCTAAAACTCTAAACCTGAAAACCCTAAACCTTATACCTTAAACATTAAACCCTAAACCCTAAAAACAAAAGAACCTAAAAACCTAAACCTAAGCTAAATAAAACTTAAAAATAAAATAAATAAATAAAACCTAAACCTAAATTAAATAATAAAATGAAATAAATAAAATCTAAACTAAAACCTAAACTTAAACTAAAAATTAAATAAATAAAAAAATGTAAACCAAAAATAAATAAATAAAAACCTAAACAAAACCTAAACCTAAACTAAAAAAAATAAAATATATAAAAAACTAAATTAAAATTAATAAAAACTTAAACTAAACTAAAAAATAAAATAAACCAAAGAATAAAAAACTAAATTAAATATAATAAAATAAAAACCTAAACCTAAAAAATAAACCTAAAAGTAAAACATAAAAATAAATAATAAATTAAACCTAAACCTAAACTAAAAAAACTAAACTAAAATAAATAAAACTGAAACATAAACCTAAAATAAACTAAACCTAAACCTAAACTAAATAAAATAAAATAAACTAAAAAAAACCTAAACCTAAACTAAAAAAATAAAAACTAAAAATAAACTTAAAATTAAAACCTAAAATATAACCCTAAAAAAACTAAATAAAAACCTAAACCAAAACCTAAAAACAAAAAATAAAACTTAACCTTAAAATAAAATAAAATAAAACTAAAGTAAAAAAAATAAACATAAACCTAAACTTAAACTAAAAAATAAATTAAAATAAAAAACCTAAACTAAAATAAATAAACATAAAATAAAGAAGCTAAACTAAATGAAAATAAAAAATAAACCTAAATAAAATTATAAAAGAGACTAAATAAATAAAATAAATGTATACCTACTAGTTTATTTAATTTAAAAAAAAAACTTTAAACCCTAAACCCAGCTAGTTTATTTCTTCTATTTCTATATCTATTGATAGAATCAATAAAATAAAAGATATTACTGGTTTTTCTCTTCAATGTCTTCCTATCAAATATTTAGGCTCTCCTTTATATTGTTGTCCTAAGAGATCTCATCTCTTTGATGAGGTTATCCAAAATATTCAAAATAAAGTTTCTATCCTTGAATTTCATTTTTTTATCTTTTGGTGGTAGATTAATTGTTATTAAAAGTATTCTTTACTCTCTTCCTTTTTTTTTGTTGCTTAATATTGTTCCTACTTCCCTTGTTATTATTCAGATTGAATGACTTTTTAATAAATTTTTATAAGTTTTTTTGGGGTTCTAGGAATTTGACCAAAAGGCTTCATTGGGCTTCTTGGTCTAGCATGTGTGGTACTTTATTTGAAAGTGGTATTGGTTGCAAGTCCTTGATGGATTCCACCAATGTTTTTTCCTATAAATTATGGTGGAATTTTTAGAAGAATGTTAGTCTTTGGGCTAATTTTATGAATTTTAAATATTGCAAAGGTAAGCATCCCTTAATTTGTAACTATAAACATGGTGATTCTATTGCTTGGAAACACCTTTGTGATGTTAAATGGCTTGCAGAACCTCTCATTTTCTTGGGTGTCAATAGCGGCTCTTTCTTTTTTGGCAAGATAACTAGATGGGGGTTTCTTCTATTGATTCAATGCTTAATACTCATTTAACTTCTTCTTTAAAAGTTAATCATTTTTATAAATGGTGATTGGAATCAGTCTCTCTTAAATGATTTGATTCCTAAATCCATTTGTAATAATATCGCCAATATTATTATTGATGGTACTATTTCGGATCAAGTTCTTTATAGAATTTCTAGTAATGGTGATTTTTCCCTTAAAGATACTTGGCAACATATAAGAGTTAATAAACCTTCTTCTCCTATCTTTCTTAAAATTTGGAATAATATTATTCCTACCTCTTATTTGATTCTTGTTGGGAGAATTTTAAGGGGCTTTATTGCTGTTGATTCTGTACTTTTGGATAAAGGCTTTTATCTTTTTTCTAAATGCATGTGTAGCTTTCATATTGAGAATGTTAGTCATGTTTTTGTTAATGGTGCCATTGCCTCTAAAGTTTGGGGTTAGTATGAGGATTTATTTAATTTAATTTGTTTTAATGGTAAGCTTTCTTTAATGGAACTTCTTAACTCTTATTTTCTAAATATTATCAAAGGGCATATCAAAATTGTTGTGGCTTTTCCTTTGACTTAGTTTATTTGGCTTGATAGAATTGATGTTAAGCATCGTAATGTTCTTATGAATCATAAGAGGATTACTGTGAAGACTAAAGATAAGATTTTTTCTTTATATAAGGCTGCTCTTGTTAGTGGTACTAATTATAGAGGTTGCAAGTTTGTTGCCTGTAAGTTAGGTATCAAGTTTCCTTTCTGTAACTCACCTCCTACTTACAAAATTAGTTACTGGATTAAGCCTCTTAATTGTTGTGTTAAAATTAATACTGATGGCTATGTTGCACTTAACAAGTCTGGTTGTGGTTGTATTTTTTGAAATAGTCTTGGGAATATTATCTTGGCTTTTTCCACTCCTCTCTCTACTACTTCTGTTATTATGGATGAATTGATGGTTGTTTATCATGCTCTTACGCTTTGTTTGGACAAAAATTTTCTTACTATTTGGTTGAATCGATCGAGATGGTTGTTGCTATGATCAATTCTAATCATAAGGGTAATGCTGAGCTTTTCTATTTATTTATGAATATGTAAGCCATTATTTCTAAACTTTCATTTAAAATGATTCATATTTTGAGGGAAGGCAATCCTTGTGCTGATTTTATAGTTAGCTTAGGGAGCAACCTCTATGATTTTACATTGTTTATCAATGATATTATTCTTAAGCAGTTAAGAGGCCTTTCTAACTTAGATAAAGATGGTTTGCCTTATGTTAGATTTACTTAGTTTCTTTTTCTCCTTCTCTATTGGTGGCTTCTCTTGCTTTATTTGTTGGGGTGCTTCTGCTGGTGGTATTCTATTTTGTTGTTGTTCCCTCCTTTGGGGGTTTTTCTTCTTCTATCCCTCTATTTTTGTTTCACTCCTTTTTGGTTTGCTGGCTTCCTTTCTTTGGTTGTTTACTGCTCCCTTTTATGTTCTATATGTTTCCTTGCTGGTTTTGTGGTTACTCTCATTAGGTTTTTTGGGCTTTTTTTTTGGCTGTGCTGTTGGCTTTCCCTCTTCCTTCATTTCTTCAGGCTGATTGCTTTTTGTTCTACTATTGGTGGCTGTTTGGTTGGTGGTTTTTTCTGTCTCTTACTTGGTTATGGTCCTGGCTTTTGGTTGGGGTTGGGGTGCTTTTCTTCAACTCTTCTTCTATTCTAGTGGTTGGTGTTTTATTGGTTTATCCTCTCTGTTGAGGCCTTTGGTTGGTTGTTTGGCTAGTTTATTTTTTATTTTTCCCTTTTGATGGCAGTTCCTTGTTCTTGGCTGGCATTGTTGCTTGGTCGCGTGCCCTTGTAAGGTTTGTTAGTAATGATTGCTAGGATGATTTTCATCTCTTATATTGGTTGGTAGCCCTTTTTTGTGATTGTAACCCTTCATTTGAAGTTTAGTTGCTCACAAATTTTGGTTGCCCCTTTTCTGTAACTGAGCCTCAGCCTTTCCCTAAACTAAAAAAAAACCTAAAACTAAAATAAACAAAATAAAATAAACCTGAACCTAAACTAAAATAAACTGAACTAAAATAAATAAAACCTAAAACTAATCCTAAAATAAACTAAACCTAAATCTTAACTTAAATAAAATAAAATAAACAAAAAATAAACATAAACATAAACTAAAAAATAAAACCTAAAACCAAAACCTAAAAAAATAAAATAAAAACCTAAACATAAACCTAAAAAAAAAATAAAACCTAAACTTAAAAAATAAAATGAAAATAAACCTAAACTAAAAAAATAAACATAAACCTAAACCTAAACCTAAAAAATAAACTAAAATAAAATACCTAAAATAAAAAAATAAAACCTAAAATAAATAAATTAAACTAAATAAAATAAAAAATAAACCTAAATAAAAATATAAACTAAAATAACTAAAAATTAAACTAAATAAACCTAAACCTACCAGTTTACTTAATTTATAAAAACCCTAACTGAGTCATTGACCCTAGGCCTAGGCCCAGGCCACTAAAAGCCACTAAAACTCCCACACAGCCCTGGGCCAACTACTAAAACAGGCCTGAGCCCTGACCCAAACCACCTGGGCTACCCCAGGCTCCTGAGCCCTAATACAAGATCTGAGCTCTAACTGAGGCTGACCCAGGCTGACTGACCCACTGACCCTGGGCCAAAGTGACCACACCTGAGCCACAGGCCAACCCAGGCCATGAGGCCTAAAAAACTGAGCGGCTGAGCCCTGAGCCTGCCTATCATGACCACCCACAGGCCCTAGCCCTAACCTGACACTGATCATACCATAGCCTAACCTAACTAATAAAACATAAAATAAAATAAATAAGCTGGAAAAATAAATAAAAGAGAAAATAAATAAACCTCATAAAAAAAACTAAAATAAAATAAATAAGACATGAACTAAAACTAAAAATAAAATAAACCTCGATAAAAACATAAATAAAATAAAACTAAACTTAAAGATAAAAATAATAAACCTAAATTAAAATAAAACTAAATAAAACTAAACCTAAAATTAAAACATAAAAATAAATAAAATAAAACTAAATAAACTAAAACTAAACTAAAATAAAAAATAAAAAAAAAATAAAATAAACCAAACCAAACTAGATAAATAAAATAAAATAAATAAACCTAAATAAACTAAAATAAAATATACATCACTACTAAATAAAATATAAACTAAAATAAACTAAAACCTAAACTAAATAAAATAAAATATAAACTAAAAATAAACCTAAACTAAAATAAAACGAAAATAAACCTAAAATAAAATGTAAAACCTAAACTAAAAAATAAAATAAAACCTAAACTTAAACCTAAAATAAAATAAACTAAAAATAAAAATATCATCTAAAAAATAATAAGCTTAAACCTAAACCTAAAAATAAACAAATAAAATAAATAAAATAAACTAAATAAATAAAATACAAAATAAACCTAAAATAGAAAAAATAAAGTAAACCAAAATAAACAAAAAATACTAAAATACTAAATAAACCTAGTGGGTTTAATTAAAAGAAAACTAAACCCTATCACACCACTAAACCCTACCATCCCAAATCTTCCCTAAATCATACCACCACCCTAGGCACACCCTAAACCTCCAAACCCACAACCTAAACTAATCCTGACCCTACCATAATACTGCCACCCTACTCACCTCAGGCCCAAGCCCCACCACCTAATAAATAAAATAAACTAATCAAATAAATAAAATAATAAAAAATTTAAACTAAATTAAAAAATAAAAATAAACACAAAATAAAAACCTAAATAAAATAAAACTAAAATGATAAAATAATAATAAAATAAAATAAAACTAATAAAACTAAACTTAAAAATAAACTTAAAGTAAAACCTAAATAAATAAAATTAAAACTAAATAAACCAAAAAAAGCTAAATCTAAAATAAAGAAATAAAGAAATAAAACAAACCCTAATCGACTAAAAATAAACTAAACTAAAACAATTAAAACCTAAAACTTAAACCTAAAATAAACTAAACCTAAACTGAGCTAACTAAATAAAATAAAATAAAGGAAATAAACTTAAACTAACTAAAATAAAATCTAAAATAAACCTAAAATAAAAAAACTAAAACTTAAAATAAAATAAAACCTAAACCTAAACCTAAAAATAAAATAAAAATAAAACTCAATTAAAATAAACTAAATCAAACCTAAACCTTAAAATTAACTAAAATAAAAACTAAACTAAATAAACCAAAAAATACTAAAAAATTAAAAATAAATAAAAATAAAATAAATTAACTAATAAATAAAAAAATAAAACTAAATACCTACCGCTTTTTTTATAAAAAAAATGTACCACAAATCTAGAACTGACTTCCTACCCTACCCAAAAATCCACCTGACCTACCACACCACCCTAAACTACCCTCCCACAAACCAGACCTAACCCTAAACCCTGAGCCACTAACCACCTATAACCTAAACCATAAATATTTAAAATATAACTTAAACTAAAATAACTCTAACCTACCTACCAAGAATGGGCTGAACCTGATGGCATGAACATCACCATCAATAGGCTGGTCTAGATCTAAATGGAGGTGAAGGTGGAGGCAATTATCGTAGTGGTGGTGGGATGCAGTAGTGGATAGAGGTGGTGGTGAGTAGTGGTTTTGAGGTGGGAGAAGCAACGAGGTTACAAGCGTGGTGGTGGTGGAGAGGAGAGATGAGATCGATGGTGAATATACTCAGATGTCGAGGTGGTTCAGCTAAATAAAGAATAAAGAAACTAAAGAACTATGTCTTTCATAGAATATTGAGGGTTTAATTTACTCAAAGCAAACTAAATATTGTGACTTAGAAAACTTAGTGTGTTGCTTGGTATGAAATCAAAGAAATGTTGAATCAAATTGTTCTATGTTAAAAAATCAAAACCCTCCTAAATTAAACCTAAACCCTAAACCTAAATAAACCATAAAAACCAAACCCTACCATAAATAAACCAACCAAACCCACCACTAAACTGAAAATAAACCTAAAACACTAAACACCTAAAAATAAACTACTAAAAAAACCTACTAACTAAAAAAATAAATAAAAAATCAAAACCTAAATAAAATAAAAAATTAAATAAACCCAAAACTAAACCTAAAACCTAATAAATAAAAAATAAACTAAACAAAATTAAAATAAATAAAAAATAAACTAAAAAACAAAATAAACCCAAAATAAAAATAAATATAAATAAAAAATAAAAATAATACAAAAATAAAATAAAACTAAATAAAACCTAAAAATAAAATAAACCTAAAATAAAATCTAAAAAAAAAAACTAAATAAAAGAAAAAAAATAAAATAAATAAAATAAAATACAAAACCTAATCTAAAATACTAAATAATACCTAAATAAACTTAAATAAACTACCAAAACTAAAATAAAATAAATAAACTAAAATAAACCTAAAACTAAAATCAGACTAAAAATAAAAATAAAACAAAACATAAACCTAAAATAAAATAAAACCTACTAAACCTAAAATAAAAATAAAACCTAAACCTAAAATAATAAAATAAAAAACTAAACTAAATAAAAATAAACTAAACTAAAAATACTAGATAAAACCTAAATAAAATAAATAAATAAAATAAAAATAACTAATATATAAAATACTACCATTCTTGATTTAAAAGATGCTAATGACTAGGCCCTGAGCAACCTCGTTTCTTTTTAAAAAAATGCTAAACCCTACCCTACCCTAAACTAAATCCTAAACCCAAACCCACTAACCCCAGGCCACTGACCTGACCATGACCATGGACTCCAACTAACCTCCCTGACCTCCTAAATGTAACCTGATCACTGGCTAACCTAAAAGCCACAACCCTAAAACCTGATTCTACGTTGCACCACTGAACCCAGGCCTAATGACCTACCCTGGGCCCCTCTTAAAAGTGACCCTAAACTTAAAAGACTAAACCCCTGAGCCTAAACCCACAGGCCCTGGGCCTGATCTGAACCCAAACTTCTAAATGGGCTAAAACCCTAAACCTCCTAAACCCTAAAACCACCCTAAACCCCACTCCCTGGGCCACTAAACCCTAAATCTTCATAAACCTAAACTTAAACTAAACTAAACTTAAACCCTAAACTAAACTAAACCTTAACCTATAAATAAATAAAATAAACCACCTAAACTAAAATAAACTAAACTAAAAAATAAACTAAACCTAAACCTAAGATAAAGTAAACCTAAACCCTAAAATAAATAAAATAAATAAACTAAAAATAAACCTAAATCAAACTAAAAATAAACTAAACATAAACCTAAAATAAACCTAAACCTAAACCTAAAGAAGAGATAGAACCTAAACTAAACCAAAAAAAACTAAACCTAAAGAAAATTAAAATAAACTAAACTAAAAACATAAACATAAACCTAAACTAAAAAATAAAATAAAATACAAACCTAAACTAAAAATAAATAAACTAAACTAAATAAAAAATAAACCTAAATAAATATATAAATTAAATAAACCAAATAAACTAAATGGGTTTGCATATTTTAAACCCTAGGCCCTGAGCCCTACCACCCAACACTAAATCCTCCACTAAACTAAGTCCTAGCCATGGACCCTAAACCTCCCACTGCAAGCCCTTGCCCTTCAGGCCACAACCCTAAACCCTGACCCAACTGACCTAACTGACCACAGGCCCTAAACTACCCAAACCCTAAACCACCCTAAACCCAGGCCCTGGGCCCTGGGCCCTAAACTTAAAAAAGACCTAAACTTGGGCCTTCCACCATCTGACCTGAGCCCACCAAACTCCCAAACCCTGGGCCTGCCCTAAACCCTAAATCCTAAATGCTAAACCTAAACCTAAACTTAATACCTAAAAATAAAATAAGTAAACAAACCTAAAAAATAAAAATAAAATAAAATAAAACCTAAACTAAACTCAAATCAAATAAAATAAAATAAAACTAACATAAAATAAATAAAAACCTAAACTAAACTAAAAATAATAAAATAAACCTAAGAATAAAAAACCTAAATAAAATAAAAATGAAACGTAAAATAAAAATAAATAAAATAAAATAAAAGCTGAATGAAAACCTAAACCTAAATAATAAACCTAATAATGAAACGTAAAATTAAAGAAAAAATAAAACCTAAATCCAAAACTAAAAAAAAGACCTAAACTTATAATAAAATTATAAAATAAAATAAACCTAAACTTAAGCTAACATAAAATAAACTAAAATAAATAAACCTAAACTAAACCTAAAATAAAGTAAACCTAAACCTAAACTAAACTAAAATAAAAAATAAACTAAAATAAACCTAAACCTAAACTAAAAGAAAACCTAAAATAAACCTAAAATAAAAACCTAAAAAAATAAAATCCTTAACCTAAAAATAAAAGAGCCTTAAACCTAAAATAAAATAAAAATAAACTAAACAAAAACAAACCTAAACTAAAGTAAACTAAACTAAAATCTAAACCTAAACCCTAAACTAACCTAACCCACATGCATACTGCCTCTAAACCCTAAATCTAAATCTAAACTGCTCTGGCTGAACTTAAAACCCTGAGCCCTGGGCCACCTAAACCCTAAACTTAACTGAGCCACATTCCTAAACCCTCTAACACTAATATCACTAAACCCTAAACTCCTAAAAAACCACTGAGCTGAGGCACCCATCTGACCTGACCTTGCTAACCCCAGCCCTAAACCCTAAACCATGACCCTGACCCTAAAATAAACCCTAAACTTACCTAACCACTGACCCTCCCACAAACCTTAAAATGTAAACCTAAACTTAATAAAACCTAAAAATAAAATAAGTAAACAAACTTAAACACCTAAACTATGACCTGACCCAAAACCTTCACATAAAATAAAATAAAAACTAACATAAAATAAATAAAAACCTAAACTAAACTAAAAAATAAAATAAACTTAAGAATAAAAAACCTAAATAAAATAAAAATGAAACTTTAAAAAAAAATAAATCAAATAAACCTAAAAATGAAACCTAAAATGAAATAAAAAATAAAACCTAAACCCTAAACTAAAAAAATACCTAAACCTATATTAAAAAAATATAAAGAAAATGCAATAAACCTAGACTTAAGCTAAAATAAAATAAACTAAAATAAATAAATTTAAACCTAAAATAAAGTAAACCTAAATGTATACATATACTAAATAAAATAAAATAAACTAAAATAAACTTAAACCTAAACTAAAAACCCTAAAATAAACCTAAAATAAAACCACTTAAACCTAAAAATAAAATAAAACCTAAATCAAAACTACAAATAAAAAGAAACCTTAAACCTAAAAAATAAAATAAAATTAAAACTAAACTAAAAAGAAAACCTAAACCTAAACCTAAACCTAAAAAATAAACTAAACTAAAATTCTTAAACTAAAATAAATAAATGTAAAATAAATAAAGTAAGATAAATAAAAATAAAAATAAACCTAAATAAAAAGAAAAAAAGAAAATAAACTAAAATTTATTAAAAAAATTAAATAAAACTAAACCTAGTTTACATGTTTCAAAATAAAAAATAAATAAAATAAAAAATAAAAACTCTAACCTAAACAAAAACTAAACCCTAAACTTAAAGCCTAAAACTCTAAACCCTAAACCCTAAACCCTAAACATAAAGCCTCCCTAAATCCTTAAACCCTACCACAGGCCTAAACCCTAAACCTTACACCATAAACCCCACACCCTAAAAAAACTACTTAAACCCTAACTTATAAACTTAAACCTAAACCTAAAATATACTAAACATAAACCCTAAACTAAAATAAAATACACTAAAAGTAAACATAAACTTAAACTAAAATAAACCTAAAAAATAAACCAAGTAAAACCTAAAACCTAAACCAAAAAAAATATAAAACCTAAACCTAAAATAATAAACCTAAAAAAATAAAATAAAAATAAAACTAAATTAGAAACATAAAGCTAAACCTAAAAATAAATTAAAATAAAACATAAACTAAAATAAATAAACAAAATAAATAAACTAAATGAATAAAATAAAAATAAACCTAAATAAAATCAAAATAAAATAAACTAAAATAAATAAAAATAAACTAAATAAACTAAAATAAACTACCTATTAAACTAAACCTCTACTAACACTACCCACTTACCCTAAACCCTAAACCCTGGGCCCTGACCCTAAACCACAACCTAAACCTGGCTGACCCTACCCAACCCTAAACCAGGCCATAAACTAAACCACAAACCCTAAATAAAAAAATAAAAATAAATCCCACTAAACCCTAAAATAACCTGACCCTAAACATGAAAAACCCTGGACCCTAGGCCTGACTAACCCTTAAACTCAAACCCTAAACCCTGCAAGGCCCTCTCTAAACTAAACTCCATAAAACCTAAAACTAAAACTAATGAAAACCTAAAATAAAATAAATAAAACTTAAACTCATAAAATAAAATAAACTAAACTAAACCTAAACCTAAACCTAAATAAAAAATAATAAAAAAATAAAAACTAAACTAAACTAAAATAAACACCTAAACTAAATAAAAAATATAATAAACCTAAAAAATACTAAATTAAAATAAAACCCAAATAGATAATAAAAATATAATAAACCTAAAATAAAAAAAATAAAAACTTAATAAAAACATATACCTAAAAAATAAACCTAAAAATAAATAAAAGATAAAACCTAAACCCTAAACTAAATGAAATAAAAGCTAAACCTAAAATAAACAAAATAAAATAAACCTAAACCTAAATTAAAATAATAAAACCTAACCCTAAACCTAAAATAAACTAAATCTAAACCCTAAACTAAATAACATAAAATATTCTAAAAATAAAACCTTAAAATAAACCTTAAATAAAATCCTAAACCCTAAAAAAAAAATAAAATAAAACCTAAACCACCTAAAATAAAATAAAACTTAAACAAAAATAAAATGAAAATAAAACTAAACTAAAAAATTAACATAAACCTAAACCTAAATAATACACTAAAATAAATATATTAAACAACATAAAAATAAATAATTAAAAATAAAAAATAAACTAAATAAACAAATAATATACTAAATAAATTCAATTAACCTAAACCAACTTGTTTAATTTAAAGATCCTAAACCCACCCTAAACCCTAAACCCTAAATCCTAAACCATCTATCTGCATGGTGGACCCTGACCCTAAACCCTGACCTGGAGTCTGAAACTAAGAATCCACCACTTACTGAGTCTGACCTAAACCCTAAATCCTGGGCTCTGGCCCTGATCTTAAACCCTGACCCTGACCCAGATCTCTGACCTAAAACCACAAAACTCTCTTACTGACCTCTTCTACAGGCCTTAACTATACTGACTGACCTAACCCTGACTGACCTAAAATAAACCCAAAACTCTGGCCCACAGGCCCCTGGGCCAAACTAAACTGACCTAGGCATAAAGCATAAACAGGCCCTGACTCTATACTGATCTTGTGCCCTAAACTTAACCACTGGGCCCCAGGCTCACAGGTCTTGCGTAGGCCATGCCCCTGACCTGAGCCTGAACCCAAACCAGAACTGGGCTAAAGGCCAGGCCCTCAGGCCCTCTAAACCTGAGGTGTTAAACCTAAACTCCATGGTGGGCCAAATCATAAACCCACACCAAGCCAGGCCCCCACTACTCCAAACTCTGGGCCCTGACCTCCTGATCTTCTAGGCCCAAACCTAAACGCCACTAAACCCCAAAAAAACCTATAAACTAAACTAAACCTGGGCTAAATAAAGAATAAAATAAATAACTAAACTAAACCTTAAAATAATAAGATAAAATAATATAAAACATAAACTAAAACCTAAACCTAAACCTAAATATGAAATAAAATAGGTAAATAAACTAAAATAAATAAATAAAACCTAAACTAAAATAAAAAAAATAAATTAAACCTAAGATTAAAACCTAAATAAAATAATAACTAAACAAAATATAAATAAAATAAACCTAAAATAAAATAAAACTAAAGAAACATAAACAAAAAAAAATGAACTTAAAATAAATAAAAAATAAAACCTAAACCCTAAACTATAAAAATCATAATCTTAAAATATAAATAAAATAAACTTAAACCTAAACTAAAATAAACTAAACTAAAATAAATAAAACATAAACCTAAACCTAAAAAAGTAAACTAAACCTAAACTTAAACCTAAAATAAAATATTCAACTTAAACCTAACCTGAAAAATAAAACCTAAATTAAAAACATAAAACCTAAACCAAAAAAATAAAATAAAATAAAACTCTACAAAAAATAAACATAAACTTAAACATTAACATAAAAAAAGAAACTAAAATAAATACCCTAAACTAAAAATAAATAAACCTAAAATAAATAAAAATAAAAAGTAAACCTAAATAAAATAAAAAATAAAATAAACTAAAATAAATAAAAATTAAACTAAATAAACTAAAAAAACCTAAACCTACCATTTTGTTAATTTTTAAAAAAAACCTTAAACCCTAAATCATAAATCGTAAACCCTAAACCCTAAAAAACCTTAAACCAAAACCTAAAGTGACTAAATAAATTTAAAAATAAACCTAAACCCTAAAATATAATAAGCCTAAACCTAAACCATAATAATGGGCAGAACCTTGACGGCAGGAACATCACCGTCAACTATGTTCAGTCTAGCTCTGGGTGGAAGCGAGCGTTATCAGTGGTGAGAGATCTTGAGGTGCTAGTGGACATGGAGGTGGTGGTCGGAGCAGCGGTGGTTTTGGAGGCAGGAGGAGCGATGGAGGTTACAGCTATGATGGCAGAGGGAGAGATCAGGGATATGATGGTGGATCCCGATACTCGAGAGGCCGGGGTGGTTCTGATGGAAACTAGAGAAATTAAAGAATGACCGATCCAATCTATTGCTTATAGAATTGTGTCTTTAAAGTATAAATAGTTCAAGTTATATAGTGTCTTTCATTTGCTCTTTGTATCCTCATTTTTTAACTATGTTGTCGTTTGTGTCTTAGAAAATATGGTGTGTTCATTGGTTGATGAATCAAAAAGAAGAACTGTTGAATCTCAATTTGTTCCCATTTAAAACAAAACCAAAAACCCTAAACCCTAAACTAAAACTTGAACCCTAAACTTAAAACCTAAACCCTAAACCTTAAAAATCCTAAACTTAAACCCTAGACCCTAAACCCCAAACCCTAAAACCCAAAACCCTAAACCCTAAACCCTAAACTCTAAAACCTAAACCCTAAACCCTAAACCCTAAACATTAAACCCTAAATAAATAAAATAAACTAAACTAAATAAAATTTAATTTTTTTAAAACCACCCTAAACCACAAACTAACCTCTCCACCCTATCTAAACCTCCTACCCTAAACCCTAAACCCTAAACCCTAAACCTGTATATACCCCAAACTCAACCTGACCCTAAAATCTTAAACCTAAACTAAACTCTCACCCTAAACCCTAATCTGACCCTAAACCAACCACTGGGCCACACTCTGACCCCAAAGCCCAAACCTTACAAACCTAAACTAAATAAAACCTAAAAATAAGATAAATAAAAAGCATAAACCTAAATAAATTAATAAAATAAAATAAAATAAATATCTAAACTAAAACATTAACTTAAACCTAAAAAAAAAACTAAAATAAAATAAATACAAACCTAAACTAAACTAAAAAAATAAAATAAACATAAGAATAAAAAATCTTTATAAGATAAAAACTAAACGTAAAATAGAAATAAAATAAACCTAAAATAAAATAAAATAAAAACCTAAACATAAAAAATAAGCCTAATAATAAAACTTAAAAATAAATTAAAAAAAAACATAAACCTAAACTAAAAAAAAACTAAACCTAAAATAAAAATAAAATAAATAAAATAAAATAAACCTAAACCTAAACTAAAATAAAGTAAACTAAAAGAAATTAAACCTAAACCTAAACCTAAACTTAAACTAAATAAAATAAAATAAACTAAAAATAAAATAAACTTAAACTAAAAAGTATATCCTAAAAATAAACCTAAAATAAAAACTTAAAACCTAAACTTAAAAAAAAAAAATCTAAACCTTAACCTAAAAATAAAAAATAAAACCTAAGCCTAAAAAATAAAATAAGAATAAAACTAATCTAAAAAATAAACTCAAACCTAAACCTAAACCTAAAAAATAAACTAAAATAGAAACCTAAGCTAAAATAAATAAACCTAAAATAAAACTAAACTAAATAAAAATAAAAATTAAATAAACCAAAATAAATAAAAAATAAACTATATAAACATAAACCTAAGAGATTACTTAATTTAAAACAACTAAAAAAATTAAAAACGCCTGACTCTACCAGAATAAAGATCCTAACATTTAAACCTGTGATCCTACATGACACCAAACCACACTGAGCACTAAAATACCAACCCAGGCCACTGACCACTGAGCCCTGGATCTGATGTAACCTTAAACCCTAACCCTAAACTCTACCCTGACCTACCAGGCCCTGACCCAAACCCTGGCCAAAACTTTTGGGCCTGACCCTGATCATGAAATCCCTGAGCCTAATATAAACCTAAACCTAAACCCTCCCACCCTAAACCCACCCTAATCCATAAAATCTGACCCACCTAAACCCCAACCCTAAACTTTCCTAAAACCTAAAATAAAAAAATCTAAACCTGACCTAAACCTAAAACCTAAACCTAAACTACATAAAACTTAAAAATAAAATAAATAAAAATACCTAAACCTAAATTAAATAAAATAAAATAAAAACCTAAACCTAAAAATAAAATAAAATAAAAAATAAAAACTAAACTAAAATAAAATGAATAAAAATTTGAACTAAAATAAAAAAATAAAATAAACCTAAAAATATAAAACCTAAAATTAAACCTAAAAAGTAATATAACCTAAAAAAATAATATAAACTAAACCTAGAAAATAATATAACCTAAAAAATAAACCTTAAAAATAAACAAAAAAAATCTAAACTCTAAACTAAAATAAAATAAAAACTAAAAAGAAAGATAAAAAAGATCAAAAAAGAAAACCTAAACCTAAAAAATAAATCTTAAAAATAAAATAAAAAAAGATAATTTTAAAATAAAATAAAATAAAAACTAAACCTAAAAAATAAACAAAAAAAATCTAAACTCTAAACTAAAAAGAAAACCTAAACCTAAAACAAACAAAAAAATATAACCCAAAACCTAAACTAAAATAAATTAAATTAAAATAAATAAAACCTAAAGCTAAAACTAAAATAAACCAAACCTAAACCCTAAACTAGAAAACAAAACCTAAAAGTAAACCTAAAATAAAAACTTAAATCCTAAACCTAAAAATATAAAATAAAAACTTGAACCTAAACCTAAATATAAAAAAAAAATAAAACCCAAACCTAAAATAAAATAAAATAAAACTAAACTAAAACAAAACCTAAACCTAAACCAAAATAGAACTTAAATAAAACACTTACTAAAATAAAAATAAACATAAATAGAATAAAATACAATAAACTAAAATAAATAAAATAAACTAAATCCAACCTGGGGTTTACTTAATTTTTTTAAAAAACCTTAAAAACCTGGAACTACCCTAAATAAAATATAAAACCATAAACCCTAAACCTACAACCCTAAACCCTAAACCTTAAACCCTAAATCCTAAACCCTAAAAAACCATAAACTCATAACCCAAAACCTAAACCCTAAACCCTAAAAGCATAAACCCTAAAACCCTAAACTCTAAACCTTAAACTCTAAACCTTGAACCCTAAACCTTAAACCCTAAACCCTAAACCCTAAACCTTAACCATAAAACATAAACCTTAAATCCCAAACCCTAAACCTAAACTTAAATTTACTAAATAAATAATAAAATAAACCTAAACCCTAAAACCTTAAAAACATAAGCTTAAACCTAAACACTAATAATGGGCAGAACCTTAATGGCAAGAAAATCACTGTTAACCAGGCTCAGCCTAGATCTGGCGGTGGAGGCCAAGGCAGAGGCGACGATTATCATAGTCGTGGTGGGGGATCTGGAGGTGCCGGTGGATATGGAGGTGGTGGTCAGAGTAGTGATGGTTATGGAGGAGGGAGGAGCGATGGATGTTACAGCCCTGGTGGTGTGGAGGGAGAGATCGGGGATATGATGGTCGATCTCGCTACTCATGAGGCCGGGGTGGTTTTGATGGGAACTGGAGAAACTGAAGAACGACCGATGGTTATGATGGTGGTTCTGCTGCTTATGGAATTGTGTCTTTATAGTAGAGATGCTTCTAGTTATCTAGGTTTTAGATTTGCTCTATCCGTGCATAATTTTTATTTATGTCATCGCTTGTGTCTTAGAATACTTGGGGTGTTACTTGGTTGATGAAATCAAAAAGAAGAAATGTTGAATCTGAATTTGTTCTCTACCAAAAAATAAAAATAAACCAAAAATCCTAAATCGTAAACTAAAACCTAAACCCTACAGCTAAAACAAAAAACCCAAAAACCTAAAAATATAAAAAATATATATAAAAAACTCTAACACTAAACCCTAAACCTACAACCCTAAACCATAAACCCTAAACCCTAAACCCTAAAAACCTTTAACCGTAAAGCATAAACACTAAATGCCAAACTTAAACCCTAAACCCCAACCCTAAACCCCTCACCTACTACCCTCCCACTAAATCCTAAACACTAAACCTTACCTCCACAAACCTAAAACCTAATCCTAAAAATTAAAATAAAAATAAAATTCAACTAAAAAACAAACCAAAACCTAAACCTAAACTGACAAAATAAATTAAATTAAGAAACCTAAACTAAAATAAATAAACTAAACTAGATAAAAAAAATAAACTTAGAATAAAAATAAAATAAACTAAAATTAAATAAACTAAGTAAACTAAATAAACCTAAACCTGCTTTGTAATCTAAAATAAAACCAAAAACCCTAAATCTTAAACCTTAAACCCTAAACTCTAAACTGTAAAACTAACCTTAAATCCTTAACCTTAAACCTAAAACACTAAAGCTACAACCATAAACCCTAAACCTTGAAATACCCTAAACCTTAAAACCTAAAGTATAAACCCTAAACCCTAAAAGCATAAATCCTAAAACCCTAAACCCTAAACCCTAAACCCTAAACCTTAAACCCATAACCACAAATCCTAAACCCTAAACCCCAAACCCTAAATCTAAACCCAAAGTAACTAAATAATTTTAAAAATAAACTTAAACCCTAAGAATGGGCAGAACCTTAACGGCTAGAACATCACTGCCAACTAGGCTCAGTCTAGATCTAACAGTTGAGGTGAAGGCGGAGGGGGCAGTTATCGTAGCGGTGGTGGGGGATCTGAAGGTGCTGGTGGGTATAGAGTTGGTGGTCAGAGTAGTGGTGGTTATGGAGGCGGAAGGATCAATGAAGGTTACAGCTGTGGTGGCGGCAGAGGGAGAGATCGGGGATATGATGGTAGATCCTGCTACAAAAGAGGTCGGGGTAGTTCTAATGGGAACTAAAGAAATTGAAGAACGACCAATCCGATCTGCTGCTTATGGAATTATTTCTTTATAGTAGAGACGATTCTAGTTATCTAAGGATTTTGATTTGCTCTATGAGTGCTTTTTTTATCTATGCCATTGCTTGTGTCTTAAAGAACTTGGTGTTTTTCTTGGTTGATGAAATAAAAAAAAAGAAATGTTGAATCAAAATTTGTTCTCTAATAAAATTAAAAAAACCAAAAAATCTAAACCCTAAATGAAAACCTGAACCCTAAACCTAAAACTTGAATCGTAAACCCTAAACCCTAAAACTAAACTGATACCCTAAACACTAAACCCTAAACCCTAAAACAAACCCTATACCCCAAACCCTAAACCCTAAACCTACAAACCTAAACCATAAACCTTAAAACCTAAAGCCATAAAACCCTAAACTCTAAACCCTAAACCATAAACCCTAAACCCTAACCCAAAATCCCAAACCCTAAACTTAAACCTAAAGTAACTAAATAAATTAAAAAATAAACATAAACCCTAAAACCTAATAAATCTAAACCCTAAGATTGGGCAGAACCTTGATGGCAGGAACATCACCATCAACCAGGCTTAGTCTAGAATTGGTGGTGCAGGCAGAAGGTGGAGGCGGCAGTTATCACAATGGTGGTGGGGTATTTGGAGGTGTTGGTGGATATGGAGGTGGTGGTCGGAGCAGGGGAGGTTATGGATGTTGGAGGAATGACAGAGGTTATAGGCATGAAGGTGCCGAAGGTAGAGACCAAGGATATGATGGTGGATCACGCTACTCGAGAGGCCAAGGTGGTTCTGATGGGAACTGGAGAAATTGAAGAAAGGCTAATCCGATCTACTGCTTATGGAACTGTGTCTTTATAGTAGGCACGATTCAAATTATCTAGGGTTTTTGATTTGTTCTATGCGTGCTCATTTTTTATCTATGTCATCGCTTTTATCTTAGAAAACTTGGTGTGTTACTTGGTTGATGAAATAAAAAAAATGTTGAATCTAAATTTGTTCTCTGTTAAAAATAAAAAAAAACTAAAAAACTAAAAAACCTAAACCCTAAACTAAAACCTGAACCCTAATCCCTAAACCCTAAACCTTAAACCCTAAAGCCTAAATACTAAACCCTAAATCCTAAACTCTAAACCTTAACACTAAACCATAAACCCTAAAACCCTAAACCCTAAACCCTAAAACCCTAAACCCTAAACCCTAAACTTAACCTTTAAAACTAACCATAAACCTTAAACCCTAAACATTAAACCTACAACCCTAGACACTAGACCCTAGACCCTAAACCCTAAAACCTACAACCCTAAACCCTAAACCCTAAACCCCAAACCCTAAACTCTAAACCCTAAACCCTAATCCCTAAAACTAAAAGATAAAAATCTAAACCTAAACTAAGTAAAACTTAAAAATAAAATAAATAAATAAACCTAAACATAAATAAAATAAAAAATAAAAATAAATAAAAACCTAAACCTAAACCTAAACTAAAAAATAAAATAAAATAAAAATAAAACTAAACTAGAATAAAATAAATAAAAACCTAAACTAAACTATAAAATAAAATAAAACTAAAAATAAAAAACTTAAATAAAATAAAAACTAAATGAAAAATAAAAATAAAATAAACCTAAAATAAAATAAAATAAAAACAAAATCAAATCCAAAACCTAAAAATAAATAAAGAAATAAAACCTGAATGTTAAATTAAAAGAAAGCCTAAACCTAAAATAATAAAACCTAAACCTAAAATAAACTAAATTAGAATAAATAAAACCTAAACCTAAACCCTAAACTAAATAAAATAAAATAAACTAAAAATAAACCTAAACCTAGAATAAAAAAACCTAAAAATAACCCTAAAATAAAAACCTAAATCTCAAACCTAAAAAAATAAAACAAAAACCTAAACCTAAACCTAAAAAATAAAATAAAATAAAGATAAACATAACCCACAACCTAAACCTAAAGATAAACTAAAATAAGTTAAAAGATAAACTAAATAAACTTTAAAATTAAATGAGCCCTAGGCTTGACTTAACCAAAACCTAAATAAACTAAAACCTTCAACCTAAGATAAAGGCCTTGACCTAAAGACACTAAA
This sequence comes from Cymbidium sinense, assembly GCA_021442155.1. Lineage (NCBI taxonomy): Eukaryota > Viridiplantae > Streptophyta > Magnoliopsida > Asparagales > Orchidaceae > Cymbidium > Cymbidium sinense. The sequence continues at coordinate 105,205,082 of CM038214.1, read as the reverse complement.
CTGAACTGCAGGTGGGCCCAGACCTCTAGGCCCTAGATCTTAGGCCTAGGCCAGGCACTAAAACCATAGATCTTGGGCAGAGACTAGGCCACTAACCCAAACCCTACCTACGCCCTGTGACCTCACGGACCTGATCCTGGGCCCTGGGCCTTAAACTGAGGCCACAATACTGGGCCACGATCCTGGGCTCTGACCCACTGACTTCAACCTACCCTAAACCCACTAAACAGGCCTGGGCTAACTTAACCAAAGACTGACCTAAATGGCCAGGCCTACATTAAACTGCCTGACCCTGGACCTGGACCCTGGACCCTGGGCCCTACACTGACCCTGACCACTCCCTACCCCAGGCTCTCCCTCCATCACTGACACTAAAAGATAAAATCTAAACCTAAAAGTAAACTTAAAATAAAATAAATAAATAAACCTAAACATAAAATAAAAAATAAAATAAATAAAAAACCTAAACTAAACCTAAACTAAAAAATAAAATAAAATAAAAATAAAACTAAACTAGAATAAAATAAATAGAAACCTAAACTAAACTATAAAATAAAAAAAATAAAATTAAAATTAAAAAACTTAAATAAAATAAAAACTAAATGAAAAATAAAAATAAAATAAACCTAAAATAAAATAAAATAAAAACAAAATCAAATCCAAAACCTAAAAATAAATAAAGAAATAAAACCTGAATGTTAAATTAAAAGAAAGCCTAAACCTAAAATAATAAAATAAAATAAACCTAAACCTAAATAAAAATAAACTAAATTAGAATAAATAAAACCTAAACCTAAACCCTAAACTAAATAAAATAAAATAAACTAAAAATAAACCTAAACCTAGAATAAAAAAACTAAAATAACCCTAAAATAAAACCTAAATCTCAAACCTAAAAAATAAAACAAAACCTAAACCTAAACCTAAAAATAAAATAAGATAAAGATGGGTTGAGAAACATAAACCACAACCTAAACCTAAAGATAAAGGCTAAAGATGGGTTAAAAGGAAAGATGGACTAAATGGGCTTTAAAACCTAAATGACTAAATAAACCCTAGGCTTGACGGCAAACCTAGATGGGCTAAAGGACTTGACAAAGATACCCAGACCTGCTGGGCCCTAGACTGCACTGAGCCCAGGTAGGCCACCTCAAGACCTGGAGCCAGATACTGAGCCACAGGCACTGAAGACCATGATCTTGGGCCAAGAGTAGGCTGACAGACCCTGGGCCCTGAGCGCCCCTGTGACCCACTGGGCCCTAGGCTGGCCAGCCAGGCCTCAAGACCCTCCCTGGCTGAAGCGGGTCAGGCTAAGACCCTGGGCCCAGCCAGGCTCTGGAGCCACTGAATACTGGGCCCTGGCCTGCAGACCATGAGCAGGGACCACTGGGCCAGGCCCAGGCCCTGGGCCTGAGCCCTGGGCCACTGGGCCCTGAGGCCTGACCTGGGCTCTGGATCCTGAGGCCTGGGCCACAGGCCCTGGGCCCTGAGCCACAGGCTCTGGGCTTGATCACTGAGGTGACCATGGGCTGGGCCCACAGGCCTGGAGCCTGGGCCCTGGACACTGGACCTGGACCTGGGCCTGGACCTGCAGGCCTGGGCCCTGGGCCCTAGGCCCCAGTCACTGGGCTCTGGGCCCTGGCTCTGGGCCCTGAGCCCTGGAGGCTTGTAAAGTCTGAGCCAAAACTAGGTGGGCTTAAAATAAAATAAATAAATAAACTGAGCATAAATAAAATAAAAATAAAAAAAATAAATAAAAAACCTAAAACTTAAACCTAAACCTAAACTTAAAGCAAACCTAAAATTAAAATAAAAAAAATAAAACTAAACTAAAATAAAATAAATTAAAATGTAAACTAAACTACAAAGTAAAATAAACCTGAAAATAAAAACTTAAATAAAAAAAAACTAAATGAAAAAAATATATAAAATAAACCTAAAATAAAATAAAATAAAAATAAAATAAAATCGAAAACCTAAAAAACAAAACTAAAAATAAATAAAAATCATTAAACTAAAGAACTAGAAACTGAAAGTAATAAAATAAAATAAACCTAAACTAAATAAAAGAAATAAACTAAATTAGAGATAAATAAAACCTAAACCTAGAAACCCTAAACTAAATAAAATAAAATAAACTAAAATAAACCTAAACCTAGACTAAAATAAACTTAAAAATAACCACAAATAAAACCTAAAATCTTAAACCTAAAAAAATAAAATAAAACCTAAACTAAACCCTAAAATAAATAAAGATAAAGATAAAGAAAAATAGCCTCAGCCTGCCCTAAAAGATAAAGCTAAGATGGGTTAAAGTAAAAGAAAAGTAAACTAAATAAACATTGAAAACCAAAATAAACTAAATAAACCTAAACTACTAACCTAAAAAAAACCTAATTAAACTAAAATCCTCAACCTAAATAAACACTAAACTAAAATAAAAACCTAAAATAAAACCCAAACCTAAACTAAACCTAAACCCTAAACACTAAAAACTATAATACCTAAACCCCAATTACTAAATAAACCTAAACCTAAACAAGAAATAAACCTAAAACTAAACTAAACTACCTAAACTAAACCTAAACCTAAACTATAAACTAACTAAACCTAAACTAAAAAGCTAACCTAAACTAAACCTAAACCCTAACCTAAACCTAAACCTAAAATAAACCCTAAACCCTAACCCTAAACCCTAAACCCTAAACCCTAAAAACCTAAACCCTAAACCCTAACCCTAAACCCTAAACCCTAAAATAAAATAAAGATAAACTGAAAAAAAAAACATAAACCTCAACCTAAACCTAAAAAATAAACTAAAATAATTTAAAAAGAAAAGTAAACTAAATAAACATTGAAAAACCAAAATAAACTAAATAAACCTAAACTTTCCACTTAACCTTAAAAAAACCTAATTAAACTAAAAATCCCTCAACCTAAAATAAAGCCTTAACCCTAAACACTAAACCCTACAAAATCCTACACCTTAAACCCTAAACCCAAAAACCCCTAAACCCTAAACCCTAAACCCTAAACCCTAAACACTAAAAAACCATAATACCTAAACCCCAATCACTAAACCCTAAACCCTAAACCCTAAACAGTAAAGCTTAAACCTAAAACCTTAAACTCTAAACCCTAGCCCTAAACCCTAAACCTTAAACCCTAAATCCTAAACACTAAACCCTTAACCCTAAAACCTAAACCTTAACCATAAAAGCTAAACCCTAAAACCCTAAACTCTAAACTCTAAAACCTTAAACCCTAAACCCTAAACCTTAATCCCTAAAACTAACCATAAACCTTAAACCCTAAACACTAAACTCAACCCTGACCACCCTGACTAAAACCATACCTGCTAAACCCTAAACCCTAAACCCCAAACCCTAAACTCTAAACTCTAAGCCCTAATCCCTAAACCCTAAAAGCTTAAAAATCTAAACCTAAACTAAGTAAAACTTAAAATTAAAATAAATAAATAAACCTAAACATAAATAAACTAAAAAAATAAAAATAAATAAAAACCTAAACTAAAACCTAAACCTAAACCTAAACCTAAACCTAAACATAAAATTAAAATAAAATAAAAAATAAAACTAAACTAAAATTAAATAAATAAAAACCTAAACTAAACTATAAAATAAATAAACTTGAAAATAAAAATTTAAGTAAAATAAAAACTAAATGAAAAATAAAAATAAAATAAACCTAAAATAAAATAAAATAAAAACAAAATAAAATCTAAAACCTAAAAAACAAACCTAAAAATAAATAAAGAAATAAAACCTAAATGTTAAACTAAAAGAAAGCCTAAACCTAAAATAATAAAATAAAATAAACCTAAACCTAAATAAAAATAAACTAAACTTGAATAAATAAAACCAACACCTAAACCCTAAACTAAATAAAACAAAATAAACTATAAAAATAACCCTAAAATAAAAACCTAAATCTTAAACCTAAAAAAATAAAATAAAACCCTAAACCTAAACCTAAAAAACAAAATAAAATAAAGATAACTAAAAAAAATAAAACTAAATAAACTAAAATAAGTTAAAAAGAAAAATAAACTAAATAAACTTTAAAAATACCTAAATAAACTAAATAAACCTATACTTGCCACTTAACCTTAAAAAAACCTAAATAAACTAAAAAACCTCAACCTAAAATAAAGCCTTAACCCGAAACATTAAACCCTAAAAAACCCTACACCTTAAACCCTAAACCCAAAAACTCCTAAACCCTAAACCCTAAACCTTACACCCAAAACACTAAAAATCCATAAACCCTAAACCCCAAACACTAAACCCTAAACTAACCTAAACCCTAAACCCCCCTACAAACCTAAACCCTAAACACTAAACCCTAAACCATCAAAACTCTAAACCCTAAAGCCTAAATTATAAAGCTTAAATCCTAAACCTTAAACTCTAAACCCTAGCCCTAAACCCTAAACCCTAAACCCTAAACCCTAAACCTACAATCGTAAACCCTGAACCCTAAACCTTAAACCCTAAAGCCTAAATGTTAAACCCTAAACCCTAAACCCTAAAACCCTAAACCCTAAACCTTAAAACCCTAAACCCTAAACCCTAAAGCTTAAAAAACCTAAAAACCTAAAGTTAAAATTTAAAATAAAAATTAAACTCAACTAAAAAATAAACCTAAACCTTAAAAATAAACTAAATAAAAACCAAAATTAAAATAAATAAACCTAAAATAAATAAACTAAATTAAATAAATATAAAAAATAGATTTAAATAAAAATAAAAACTAAAATAAATAAGTAAACTAAATAAACCTAAACCTACTAGTTTACTTAATTTTTTTTTTTAAAAAAACCTAAACCATAAACCCTAAAACTAACCCAAAAACTTAAACCCTAAAACTAACAATAAACCTTAAACCCTAAACACTAAACCTACAACCCTAGACCCTAGACCCTAAACTCTAAAACCTACAACACTAAACCCTAAACCCTAAACCCCAAACCCTAAACTCTAAACCCTAAATCCTAATCCCTAAACCTTAAAAGCTTGAAAACCTAAACCTAAACTAACTAAAACCTAAAAATAAAATAAATTAAAAACTTAAAAAAATAAAATAAAAAAATAAAATAAATTGAAAACCTAAATCGAAAACCAAACCTAAAATTAAAATAAAATAAAAAATAAAACTAAACTAAAATAAAATAAATAAAACCTAAACTAAACTATAAAATAAAATAAACCTTAAAATAAAAAAATTAAATAAAATAAAAACTAAATGAAAAATAAAAATAAAATAAACTTAAAATAAAATAAAATAAAAACAAAATAAAATCCAAAACCTATAAAATAATCCTAAAAATAAAACCTAAAAATAAATAAAGAAATAAGACCTGAATCTTAAACTAAAAAAAGCCTAAACCTAAAATAATAAAATAAAATAAACCTAAACCTAAATAGAAATAAACTAAACTAGAATAAATAAAACCTAAACCTAAACCCTAAACTAAATAAAATAAAATAAACTAAAAATAAACCTAAACCTAAACTAAAAAATAAAATCTAAAAATAAACCTAAAATAAAAACCTAAATCTTTACCTTAAAAAAATAAAATTAAAACCTAAACCTAAACCTAAAAAATAAAATAAAAATAAAGATAAACTAAAAAATAAACATAAAAATAAACTAAAATAATTAAAAATGAAAAATAAAATGAACAAACTTTTAAAAAAAACCTAATAAACTAATGAAACATAAACTTTCCACTTAACCAAAACAAAACCTAAATAAACTAAAAAACCCTCAACCTAAAATAAAGCCTTAACCCTAAACTCTAAACCCTAAAAAACCCTACACCTTAAACCCTAAACCATAAAACCCTAAACCCTAAACCCTAAACCCTAAACCCTAAACCCAAAACACTAAAAAACCATAAATGTTAAACCCCAAACACTAATCCCTAAACTAACCTAAACCCTAAACCATAAACCCTAAACCCTAAACCCTCAAAATCCTAAATCCTAAAGCCTAAATAGTAAATCTTAAACCTTAAACCTTAAAGTCTAAACCCTATCCCTAAACCCTAAACCCTAAATAAAAATAAAAAATAAAATAAATTAACATAAATAAAAAATAAACTAAAAAATAACCTACCCAAAACCTTAAACCCAAAACCCTAAATTCTAAATCCAAAACCCTAAACCATAACCCTAAACCCTAAAACTAACCCTAAACCTTGAACCCTAAACCTACAACCCTAAACCCTAAACCCTAAACCCTAAATCCTAAACTAACCCTTATCCCTAAAACCTAAACCCTAAACACTAAACCCTATCCCTAACCATAAATTATAAACAATAAACAATAAACCCTAAACCCTAAGCATGACTCCCTAAGATGGTCGAAAGGTCACTAGAAGCCAAACCTGATCCCACCATCCGATAAAGATGAAGGGGGGTATACACCCTCTCATTTCCACTAAAATACACATAAAATTCATTCCTCAGAGCCCTAGCTACCCAAGATATCCCTCTAAAGCCATTTCCTAAGCTCCAAAGCTAATTCCTCGATCGAAAAATGCCATTCTCGTCCATCCTAAAATAGGACACTTCCATTTCAGACCTAACTTCCCCATTTCTCCATCAAACTTAAATTAACTTTGCACACTCCTTCCCTAGGCCTCATTGAGCAAGAATGAATCATCTCCCAAGATTTGTGAGCACCGAGGTGGGACTTCGATCAAAGCTGAGCTCCAAATCATTGGTTCATGGCCTTCCGAGCGAAGGTCGAGGGATTGATCCAATTGCTTCTCAACAAGGCTTCATCTCCACTAGATGAAGCTCCCTCAATCGTTCAAGCTGCCACTGTTGAGCTCTGGTGAGGTATGCTTCCAAAATTGATCCTTAGGCAAAAATAGGTTTGAGCTTTTTGATGAAAACTTGCATCTCGTGTGATCTTGATCATTGGATCCCCTCTGATCAATGTCATGATGGTGTGGGATCCTTTTGGAGTAGATTTGAGCTCGAGTAAGCTTGGATCAAGTGAGCAATGGAGGATGGACTCTGTTCTCCCTCACTTGCATGATGTTAGATCACGCACCATTTATTTCACGTGATTGAAATGAATTGTCATGATTAGATCCACTAGAACAATCTGATTTAATCCTATTAAGCTATGGAATTAATCATAGTCGTTTGATCTTAGATTGGATGGCAGACGAGAAACCGCATCTGCCACTACCACGTAGGCGCTGAGTTAGATAAGTTTTAAGTAGCCAATCCTGTGGCACCATGTGGAAGTGCACCGCATCAGCGCGCCACATGACGCCAATAGGATTAGGCTTTAATTAGGCTTAATTATTCATTTTTAATGGTTGAAACTTCTAAAAATCATAAAACATCATATAAATATCAAAATAATGCAAATAAATACTCATTTTAAAGGTATTTCGGAGGAGAATTAATTAAAAATGATCTTAACTAATTTTGAATAGTAATTAAAGTTTAATTACAAAATTTATTAGATTAATTACTTCTTAATTACTTGAGCAATTATTCCCAAATTTTGTGGGTTAATTCAATGGGATGACCTCTGACTCCCATGATTTTCTTGGGATTTATTGCTCAATTAATTAGGAAAATTGACTAATTAAACCTTAACTACTCTTTTAAGTTAATTAATGATTAATTAATAACATGAATAGTAATAAATTGGTTAATTAAATTTATTAATCATTGTTCAACAGTAAGTGAACTAAGGAGTAGGGTTGGGACCCCTTTCCCTATGTTCATTTCACCCTTTTTTAAAAATGAAATTAATTATGATTTAACTAATTAATTAAATCACTTAATCAAATTGGAATTATGATCACATCAGACCTTAATTAATTAAATCATGGGGTAGATCCTTAGGTGTTTAATAATGTAAAGGAGTTTAATGAAATTATGGTTAGTCCACATGTGTGGGAAAATCGTAAGAATAATTAATTAAGTCCTTTAATCAAATTAACTATTAATCATGAGCCAATTGCATTAGGCCGCTTTTATTTCCTAGGATCATTGCAAGTTTATTTTCCATGCATATCATGTTGGCTCTTAATTATTTAGTTAATTACTTTAAGGTGACATAGGTAAGGGTAATTAATTCATCTAATTAAGGGTTCAACCTAATTAACCCATAAACTCAACTTAATTACATTTCCATAAATTAAATTAAATCACTAATGTGGGAATGGGTTTAAAATAATAAGTGATGATTTCTCTTCTCCTCTTTAAATCAAATCAAATCCAAAACTTAAATAATAAAAAAGCTTTGGTTTCCTTTAAATAATCTTATTTGATTTGATTGTCCTTAAGAACTAGTTTGGTTGAATGAATCACATGCTTATATTTGATTATCCTCTTTCCAATCATGTTAAATTTGGTATGCCATTTGAATACATGCATCCATATTTTCAAAATCAAGTAAGATAAAATGGATTTCCTTTATGTAAACTTGCATGTGTTGATTTAATTTAATATATGTGTGGCTATTATCACTATTAAATGCAAATGTATTTTTCTTATAAATGAATCATAATATGTATTATGATCCTAGTTATAAATACATAAGAAATGCATGTGCTTATAGCTTAAGTGTATGAATGTTGAATACTCATACCCCTATTCATGTGTTGAATTATATAAGATTGAATGGTAAGGGGTATTTAGTCTGGAAATCCTGGGAACACGAGGCTTTAGCTATCCCCAAGGAGGTCATTTGATTACCTCACTTCCGTAGTTTGTTACTTTGTTGATGAAATCGAAAAGAAGAAATATTGAATCTAAATTTATTGTCTGTTAAAAAAAATACAATAAACCCTAAACCATAAATTAAAATATAAACCCTAAACCTAAAACCTAAACCCTAAACCCTAAACCATAAACCCTAAAAACTCTAAACCCTAAACCCTAATCCTAAAAGCTAAACTGTAAACCCTAAGCCCTAAACCCTAAACCCTAAACCCTAAACCCTAAAACTCTAAACCCTAAATCCTATGCCAAAAAAATAAAAACCCTAAACCCTAAACCTTAAACCACAAACCCTAAACCCTAAACTCTAAACACTAAACTAACCCTAAACCATAAACCGTAAACCATAAACTTGAACCTAAACTAAATAAAACATAAAAATAAAATAAATGAAAAAACCTAAACCAAAATTAAAATAAATAAATAAAATAAAATAAATACATAAACTAAAACTTAAACCTAAAAAAAATAAAATAATTAATAAAAACTAAACTAAAATAAAATTAATAAAAAAGCTAAACTAAACTAAAAAATAAAGATCTAAATAAAATAAAAACTAAACCTAAATTAAAATAAAATTAACCTAAAATAAAATAAAATAAAGATTAAATTAAAACCTAAATGTAAAAAATAAACCTAAATATTAAAATTTAAGCTAAATACAAAATAAAACCTAAACCCTAAACTTTTAAAAAAAACCTAAACCTAAAATAAAAAAAATAAATAAACCTAACCTGCTAAATTAAAATAAACTAAACTAAAATAAATAAGGCCTAAACCTAAACCTAAAATAAACTAAACCTCAACCTAAACCTAAACTAAATAAAATAAATTAAATTAAAAGTAAACCTAAACATAAAGTAAAAAATAAAATCTAAAAATAAAAGCATAAAACCTATACATAAAAAAATTAAATGAAAATTTAAACCTATACCTAAAAATAAAAAATAAATCCTAAACCTAAAAAATAAGTTAAAAAATTAAACTAACCTAAAAAAATAAACCTAAACCAAAACCTAAACCTAAAAAATAAACTAAAACAAAAAACCTAAACTAAAATAAATAAACTAAACTAAATAAAAATAAAAATATACCTAAATAGGAAACAAAATAAAATAAACTAAAATATAAAAATAAACTAAATAAACCTAAACCCTCTGAGTTTACTTAGTTTAAAAAAATTAAAAAATTAAAAAAACTTTAACCCTAAACTCTAAACCCTAAAACTAACCCTAAACCTAAACTCTAAACCCTAAACCAACAACCCTAAACCCTAAACCCTAAACCCTAAACCCTAAATACTAAAACCCTAAACCATAAACACTAAACTCTAAACCCTAAAACCTAAACCCTAAAACCCTAAACCATAAACCCTAAACCCTAAACCCTAAACCCTAAGCTCTAAGCCCTAAGCCCTAAAACACCATAAACACTAAACCCTACCCCTAACCCTAAACCCTAAATCATAAAACCTTAATCCTTACACCCTAAACTAACCCTAAACACTAAACCCTAAACCTTAAACCTTAAACCCTAAACCTCAAACTAACCCTAAACCCTAAGTTAACCTAAAACCCTAAACCCTAAGTTAACCTTAAACCCTATACCCTAAAAACCCTAAACCATAAACCCTACACCCTAAACCCTAACCCAACATCCTAAACCCTAAAACCATAAATCCTAAACCCTAAACCCTAAACCCTAAACCAAAAAAACCTAAAAACCTAAACCTAAACTAAATAAAACATAGAAATAAAATATATAAAAAAACATAAACCTAAATAAAATAAAAACACAAACCCTAAAATAAATAAATAAAAACCTAAACCTAAACCTAAAATTAAAATAAACTAAAATAAACTAAAATAAAATAAATAAAAACCTAAACATAACCAAAAACTAAAATAAGCATAAGAATAAAAACCTTAATAAATAAAAACTATTCAAAAAATAAAAATAAAATAAACCTAAAATAAACCTAAAATAAAATAAAATAAAAAGTAAATAAAAACCTAAACCTAAAAACTAAACCTAAAAATAAAACCTAAATATAAATAGAAAATAAAACCTAAACCCTAAACCAAAAAAAAATCTTAAACCCTAAAATAAAAATAATAAAATAATAATAAAATAAACCAAAATCTAAACTAAAATAAACTAAATTAAAATAAATAAAACCTAAACCTAAACTCTAAATTAAAACCTAAACCCTAAACCTAAAACCTAAACCCTAAACCCTAAACACTAAACCATAAAAACCCTAAACCCTAAAAACTAAACCCTAAAGCATAAAACCCTAAGCCCTAAACCCTAAACCCTAAACCCTAAATCCAAAAGAAAAACCCTAAACTAACCCTAAACCCTAAACCCTAAACCTGAAATCCTAAATTTTAAAAATTTTAAAACCTAAAATTTAAAAAATAAACTAAAACCTAAACCTAAATCTAAAAAGAAAATACATTAAAAAATAAAACTAAAATAAAATAAAATAAATAAAAAACTAAACTAAACTAAAACATAAAAACCTAAATAAAATTAATGCCAAATCTAAAATAAAAATAAAATAAACCTTAAATAAATTAAAATAAATACTGAAAAAAACATAAACCAAAATAATAAACTAAAAAATAAAACCTAAAAATAAATAAAAAATAAAACCTAAACCCTAAACTAAAAAAATATAATCCTAAAATAAAATTAAAATAAACCTAAACCTCAACTAAAATAAAATAAGCTAAAATAAATAAAACCTAAACCTAAAATAAACTAAACCTAAACATAAACTAAATAAAATAAAATAAAATAAACTAAAAATAAAGCTAAACATAAACTAATTAATAAAACCTAAAAATAAACTTAAAATAAATACCTAAAACTTAAACTTAAAAAAATAAAATAAAAATGTAAACCTAAACCTAAAAATATAAAATAAAACTAAACCTAAAAAATAAACTAAAATAAAAAACCTAAACTAAAATAACTATACCTAAATTAAATATAATAAACTAAATAAAAATAATGATAAACCTAAATCAAAATAAAAAATAAACTAAATAAACATAAACCTACTAGTTTACTTAATTTTAAAAAAATTATAAAAACACCCTAAACCCTAAAACTAACATTAAAACCAATAACTCTAAACCCTAAACATACAACCCTAAACCCTAAAACCTAAACCCTAAACCCTAAACACCAAAACCCTAAACCCTAAAACCTAAACGCCAAACCCTAAACCCTAAACCCTAAACCCTAAACCCTAAACCCTAGACCCTAAACCATAAAAACATAAAAACCTAAACCTAAACCAAATAAAGCTTAGAAATAAAATAATCAAAAAACCTAAGATTAAATAAAATAAAATAATAAAATAATAAAATAAAATAAAATAAAAACCTAAACTAAAACCTAAACCTAAACCTAAACATAAAAATATAATAAAATAAAAAATAAAAACTAAACTCAATTAAAATAAACAAAAATACCTAAACTAAAATAATAAAATAAACTTAAAAAAACCTAAATAAAATAAAAATTAAACATGAAATAAAAATAAAATAAACCTAAAATAAAATAAAATAAAAACTAAATAAAAAACCTAAACCTATAAAATATACCTAAAAATAAAACCTAAAAATAAATTAAAAAATAAAATCTAAACCCTAAACTAAAGTAAAAAAACCTAAACCTAAAATAAGCAAAATAAAATAAAACCTAAACGTAAAAAATAAAATAAAAATAAAACTAAACAAAAAATAAAAATAAACCTATACCTAAACCAAAAAGTAAACTAAAATAAAAAACCTAAACTATATTAAATAAACCTAAAATAAATAAACTAAACTAAATAAAAATAAAAAATAAACCTAAATAAAAAGAAAAAAATAAAATAAACTAAAATAAAAAAAATTAACTAAATAAACCTAAACCATCTGGTTTACTTAATTTGAGAAAACAAACCTTAAACCCTAAATCCTAAATGCTAAACGTTAAACCCTAAAGCCTAAATCTACAACCCAAAACCCAAAACCCTAAATCCTAAACGCTAAAACCCTAAACCTTAAATCCTAAAGTAACCCTGAACCCTAAACCCTAAAGCCTAAACTCTAAACCTTAAACCTTAAACCCTAAACTAACCGTAAACCCTAAGCTAACCCTAAACCCTAAACTCTAAAAACCCTAAAGCCTAAAGCCTAAATAATTAAACCCTAAACCCTAAACCCTAACCCTAAACCCTAAACCCTAAAACCCTAAACCATGAACCCTAAACCCTAAACCCTAAGAACCTAAAAACTTAAAAATAAATTATATAAAAAAAATCTAAACCTAAATAAATTTAAAAAAATAAAATGAAATAAAAACCTAAACTAAAACCTATGCCTAAACCTAAAAATAAAATAAAATAAACTAATAAAAATAAACTAAAATAAAATAAATAAGAACCTAAAATATACTAAAAAATTAAATAAACCTAAATAAAATTAAAATTGAAAAATGACCGATCTGATCTACTGCTTATGGAACTATGTCTTTACATTAGAGAAGGTTCTAGTTATCTAGGTTTTTGATTTGCTCTATGTGTGCTCATTTTTGATCTATGTTATCACTTGTGCCTTAAAAAACTTGGTGTGTTACTTGGTTGACGAAATCGAAAAGAAGAAATGTTAAATATGAATTTGTTCTCTATTAAAAAAAATAAAACTAAAAACCCTAAACCCTAAACTAAAACTTAAACCCTAAACCTAAAACCTAAACCATTATCCCAAAACCCTAAACCCTAAACTAATGCTAAACCCTAAACCCTAAACCCTAAAAAGCTAAAAACCTAAACCTAAACTAAATAAAACCTAAAAAAAATAACTTAAAAAACCTAAGCCAAAGTAAAAAAAAATTAAAATAAAATAAAATAAAATAAAATAAAAAATAAAAACTAAACTAAAATTAAATTAATAAAAACCTAAACTAAACTTAAAAAATAATAAACCTAAATAAAATTAAAACTAAACTTAAAATTAAAATAAAATAAACCTATGGTAAAATAAAATAAAAACTAAATAGAAACCTAAACCTAAAAAACAAACCTAAAATTAAACCTAAAACTAAATAGTAAATAAAACATAAACCATAAACCAAAAAAAAAACATAAACCTAAAAGAAAAATCAAATAAACAAAATTAAATAAACCTAAACCTAAACTAAAATAAATAAAACATGTTCCTAAAAACTAAACCAAAACCTAAAAAAGTAAACAAATATAAAAACCTTAAACTAAAAATAAATAAACTTAAAATAAGTAAACTCAATTAAATAAAAATAAAAAATAAATCTAAATAAAAAAAAATAAAATAAAATAAATAAAAAATGAACTAAATGAACTAAATAAAACTAAATCTACTTGTTTACTTATAAAAAAAAAAAAATTAAACCCTAAATTCTATATTCTAAACCCTAAACGTACAATCATAAACCGTAAACCTTACACCCTAAGAAACCCTAAACCTTAAACCCTAAATCCTAAAAGCATAAATCCAAAAACCCTAAACCCTAAACCTTAAACCCTAAACCACAAACCTTAAACCTTAAACCCTAATCGACAAACCCTAAACCTAATCCTAAAGTAACTAAATAAATTAAAAAATAAGGCTAAACCATAAAACATAAGAAACCTAAACCCTAAGAATGGGCAGAATCTTGATGGTAGGAATATCATCGTAAACCAGGCTAAGTCTAGATAAAGTGGAGGAGGTGAATGTGGAGGAGACGGTTATCGCAGTGGTGGTGGGGGATATGGAGGTGCTAGTGGATATGGAGGTGGTGGTTGGATCAGTGGTGGTTATGGAGGCGGGAGGAGCGACGGAGGTTACAGCTGTGGTGGTTGCGGAGGGAGACATGGGGGATATGATGGTGGATCCCGCTACTTGAGAGGTGGTTCTGATGGAACTGAGAAATCAAGAATGATTTGATCTACGCTATGGAACTGTCTACATGGTAGAGACAATTCTAGTTATCTAGGGTTTTTGATTTGCTCTATGTGTGCTCATTTTTTATCTATGTTGTCCCTTGTGTCTTAGAAAACTTGGTGTGTTACTTGGTTGATGAAATTGAAAAAAGAAATGTTGAATCTGAATTTGTTCCCTATTAAAAAAACAAAAATCTTAAACCCTAAACTAAAACTTGAACCCCAAACCTAAACCCTAAACCCTAAACCCTAAACCCCTAAAGCCTAAACTCCTAAACCCTAAACCCTAAAAACCCTAAACCCTAAACCCTAAACCCTAAAAAATCTAAAGCCTAAACCCAAAAACTTAAATCCTAAAACCTTATACCCTAAAAACAAAAACTTAAACCCTAAACTCTAAACCCTAAACGTTAAACTTTAAATAAAAATAAACTTAATATACTTAATAAACTTAAACCTACCAGTTTATTTAATTTTAAAAAATAAACTTTAAACCCTAAATCCTAAACCCTAAATCTACAATACTAAACCTACAACCTAGCTTAATAATAATTGGAAAGAAAACAAACTTGAGAACTAAATTCCTATTTCTATTTTTGTCAAGCTTTGCAACATCACTATCTTTTCTAATAAACTGGATCAAATCCTTTTCAAGCCCTCTTATAATGGTGATTTCATTCTTAGAGGGGTTTGGAATTTAATTAAAAATAAATAGAACACCTCTAATGTTTCATTAAACTTTGGAACAATATCATTCCCATTTCTTATTCAATTTTAGCTTGGAGAATTTTTAATAACTTCATCCCGATTGATTCCTTGCTCTGGCTTAAAGGGTTTTACTTACCTTTTAACTACTATTATTTCTTTCATATTGAAAATGTTAATCATGTTTCTGTTAATAGTGCTATTACATCAAAACTTTGGATATGTTATGATGATTTATTTAAGACTAACTATTTTCATGGCTCTCTTTCGTTATATCAACTTCTTGATGTTTGTTTCCTTAAAATTATGAAAGGTCATATCAAAGTTTTAATTGCTATTAGCCATATTTGGTTCATTTGGATGGATAGAAATGATGCTAAATATTGTGTCATACCTATCAACCATAAAAGGATCCTTGTTAGAACAAAAGAAAAAATTCATGCTATGTTTAATGCAAATTTAATTAGCAATTTTCACTTTAGAGGTTATAAATTTGTGGCTAAAAAATTTGGTATCACTTTGCATGATGATCCTTCCCACAAGAGTATTAGGATTATACATTGGATTAAGCATAAGATAAATTCTATTAAGATCAATACTGATGGTTCTATTTCCCCAACCAAATATGGCTGTGGTGGAATTCTAAGGGATTCTAAAGGCACTGTCATTTGTGCTTTTGCCAACCCCCTCAAAGCATGTTCTATTATTTATGCTCATATGTAACAATGCTATTGATATTTGTTTAAGTAAAGGCCTCTTTAATATTTAGATTGAAGTTGATGCTCTTCTTTTACTTGATATGCTCAATAATAATAAAATGGGAAATGTTGACTTATTTTATCATCTTAATCACACTAAAAAGCTTCTTTCTCAAGTCTGCTACAAAATTTCACACATTCTTCATGAAGGTAATGCTTGTGCTGATTTCCTGAAGAATTTGGGAGGGGAATTAAATGAGCTCACTTTATTTGGTAACTATAGCCTACCTAAGCATCTGTGTGGTCTAGTCAATCTGGATAACACTAGACTACCTTTCCTCAGATTTTAACCTTCTGCACTTTTGTTGATCTTTCGCTATGATGACTTTATTCAATCTATTTTTTGTTGTTGTTTTTGTGCTCCCCTCACTAGAAAGTGGTCTTTGCTAAGTTTATTTCTATACTTATACCCCCTTCCTCTTTACCCCATTGTATACTTCCCTGACCTATTTTTGGGTCATTGTGGTGCTATTTTTAATTGGTTTCCCTATCCTCTGAGCCTGGTGGTTTTATTTTGAGCTCATCTCTTGTTCCAGGTGGTATTTTGGCCTACCCCTTTTATCAATGAATGTTGGGTTTGCCGCTAGTTTTGGCTATGGGCCTTTTTGAATTGGATTTATAGATGTTATGGTTGGTTACTTGTCGCTATTTATTTCTTTCATCTACAAGGAAGTTTTAGGTGGTTATATTTTTATGGATGTTGTTGGCCTCTTATGGCTTGGCTTAGTTTTGTATTTTTTGGTGGCTCTTATCCTCCTTTCCTAGTTTAGCTTAAAGGTTTCTACTGGTTGGTTCCATCTACCTTGTAAATTGGAGTTAGCTATTCTATGGTTGTTGTCTCCCCATTTTCTCCTTTATAGAGATTATCTACTCTTTGGGATTTGGAAGGGGTTTTGTTTGCGTCTGGCCTTGTTCATTTCTTTACAGTTTTGTTGCTTGTGGTTTGGTGGTCCTCCTTGGCCTTTTATAGTTTGGCTGGGTGACTACCATTTTTTTTCTAATTAATTTTGGAGATTTTTAGGTGGGTTGTGGCTTTGTCTATTGTTGTTCTTTTCCCTTATTTTGGGCTCTGTAATGGCTCTATCTATTATTTGGTTTTGTTTGTTGACTAGGTTGATTGGCTATTTTGGCTGGCTAGGTTGGTTGGCTGGCTAGATGTGTTGGTTGTGCTTGATGGTTAGCTTAGGTGCTTTTGGTTGAGTTCCTTTGGTTTGGTTTCTAGTCTGCTTCTGGGTTGGTTATCCTCTCTTAGGTGCAGATATTTTTCCTTTGTTCTTGCTTCCTGATTTGGCTATTGGTTTTCTTGTTGCTCATCCTATTAGCTATTGGCCTATGTGGTTTTAGTGGCTATTTTGTTGGTGGAGGATATGAGCTCTTATCCTTTTTTTTTGGTCGTATTTTAGGACTTATTGTTGAGGGTTGGCTATTTGAGGGGTTTTTTGTGGCTATAGTCTTGCCTTGGATGCTTGTGCCATGGCTTGGTGTGTTGGGCTTTATGTTGGTTGTTAGTATTGACTCCCATTAGTTTGGTTGGCTCTCCTTATTTCTTGATATTTGCCTCTTAGTAGGTGATAGTGGATTTGCTTTCCTTTTGCTTACCTTGGTGGTGGTTTTGATGGTAATTTATGGATGCCCTCTTGGTCTCTCTATGTTATGGCTTTCCTCTCTGTCGCTTATCTTCTACTATTTTGCTATTTGGGTGGGGTTTTTCCCTAGGATTTGGATTGCTAGTGCTGGAAATAGTTGTGGGTTGTTTCACCATCCATGCTACATAACTTCTAGGATCTTTGATGTGTTTAGTCTATTGTGGGTTTTGGTTGGTGGGTTAGCTGCTACTTGCTAATAGCTGGCTAGTTTTCTCTATTTTTTTTTTGTGCAAGAACTAGACCACAATGGATTGTTTTTCCTTGGATGGTTGCTTATAGTAGGTATGCTGGCTATGATGGCCTTGATGTTTCCCCATGTCTTCTCTTTGGTTGGTAGCATGCATATGATTGTAACCCTTCTCATGAAGTTTAGATACTCATATGTATTGTTGCCCCTTGAGATGATCTTAACTGAGCCCGAGCCTTCTCTTTCTCAGCTCTTTCTAAATTATTTACTATATCATTTTCCCATGAGCTATGACCATTACCTTTGTAGTGTTTTGCAAATTTCTTTTACAGGTTGGAACTTCATAGATGGAATGATCTTTACTAAACCAACTCAAGAATTGTTGATGTGGATCTTTCTTATGTTCCCTTCTCAAAGGGATCATGAGCTGCAATTGATTAGTCCTTTTAATATTTTCTTAAGTTTTATTAGTCTTTTTTGTGTTTTTTCTCATTTGCTTTTATGCTGTTGCTTTTTCTCTTTTATTTTCTTTTTTCATTGTACTTAGATGGGAGTTTACCTCTTTAGGTTTCTTTTAGCTCTATGAGCAGTAGAAATTTAAGCTTTACCCCTTTTAAGGACATTGTATCCTTTATTTTTATGGTAATGTAATTCTAACTTTCCCTAAAAAAAACCTAAACCCTATGAATGCGTAGAACCTTGATGGCAGAAACATCACCGTCAACTAGGCTTAGTCTAGATCTGGCAGTGGAGGCAAAGACGAATGTGGCGATTATCACAGTGGTGGTGGGGCATCTAGAGGTGCTGATTGACATTGAGGTGGTGGTCAGAGCAATGGTGGTTATGAAGGTGTGAGGAGTGATGAAGGTTATAGCCGTGGTGGTGGTGGAGGGAGAGAACCAAGATATGATGGTGGATCCCACTACTTTAGAGGTTAGGGTGGTTCTGATGGAAACTAGAGAAACTAAAGAATGGTCGATCGGATCTGCTGCTTATGGAACTGTGTCTTTACAGTAGAGATGGTTCTAGTTATCTAGAATTTTTGATTTTCTCTAAGTGTGCTCATTTTTTATCTATGTTATCGCTTGTGTCTTAGAAAACTTCATGTGTTACTTGGTTGATGAAATCAAAAAGAAGAAATGTTGAATATGAATTTGTTCTCTATTAAAAAAAACCAAAAACCAAAAACCTAAACCCTAAACTAAAACCTGAACTTAAACCCTAAACTAAACCCTAAACCCAAAAAACCCTAAACCCTAAACTCTAAACCCTAAATAAATAAGTAATAAATTAAATATACTAAATAAACTAAACCTACCAATTTACTTAATTTAAAAAAAAAACCTTAAACCCTAAATCCTAAACCCTAAACCATAAACCCTGAACCCTAAAACTAACCCTAAACCTACAACACTAAACCTACAACCTAGCTTAATAATAATTTGAATGAAAACAAACTTGAGAACTATATTCGATTTCTATTTTGACAAGTTTTGCAACATCGCTATCTTTTCTAATAAACCGGTCAAATACTTTTCAATCTCTTACAATGGTGATTTAATTCTTAAAGTGGTTTGGAATTTTATTATAAATAAATAGAATACCTCTAATTTTATCATTAAACTTTGGAACAATATCATTCCCATTTCTTATTCGCTTTAGCTTGGATGATTTTGAATATCTTCATCCGTTGATTTCTTGCTCGCTTAAAGGGATTTACTTACTTGCTAAGTGCTATTGTTGCTTTCATATTGAAAATGTTAATCATGATTTTCTCCAATGGTGCTATTGTTTCAAAACTTTGGATACGATATGATGATTTATTTAACACTAACTATTTTCACAGCTCCCTTTCATTATATCAACTTCTTGAAGTTTGGTTTCATAAAACTGTGAAAGGTCATATCAAAGCTTTTATTACTATTACCCTTATTTGGTTCATTTGGATGGATAGAAATGATGCTAAATATCGTGGCATCTTTATGAACAATAAAAGGATCCTTGCTAGAACTAAAAAAAAAATCTTGCTTTGTTTAATGCAAACTTATTTAGCAATTTTCACTTTAGGGGTTATAAATTTGTGGCTAAAAAATAGGGTAACACTTTGCATGATGATCCTTCCTACAAGAGTATAAGGATTATACATTGGATTAAGCTTAAAGAAAATTCTATTAAGATCAATACTGATGGTTCTGTTTCCCCAAACAAA
The DNA here is from genome assembly GCA_021442155.1 of Cymbidium sinense. Taxonomy (NCBI): domain Eukaryota; kingdom Viridiplantae; phylum Streptophyta; class Magnoliopsida; order Asparagales; family Orchidaceae; genus Cymbidium; species Cymbidium sinense. The sequence continues at coordinate 105,184,841 of CM038214.1, read as the reverse complement.
TATGGCTGTGGTGGAATTCTTAGGGATTCTAAAGGCACTGTCATTTGTGTTTTTGCCTACCCCTTCAAAGCTTGTTATATTTATGTCAACTCATGATGTAACAAAGCTATTGATATTTGTTTAAGCAAAGACCTCTAAAATATTTGGATTGAAGTTAATTCACTTCTTTTACTTAATATTCTTAATAATAATAATATGGGAAATGTTGACTTATTTTATCTTCTTAATCACACTATAAAGCTTCTTTCTCAAGTTTGCTACAAAATTTCTCACATTCCTCATGAAGGTAATGCTTGTGCTGATTTCCTAGCTAATTTGGGAGGGGAATTAAATGAGCTCACTTTATTTGATAACCATAGCTTACCTAAGCATCTGCATGGTCTAGTCAAACTGGATAACACTGGACTTTCTTAAATCAGATTTGAACTTTATGCTCTTTTGTTGATCATTTGCAATGGTGGTTTTATTCAGTCTATTATTTTTGTTGGTTTTTTTGTGCTCCCCTTGCTAGGAAGTTGTTTTTGCTGAGTTTCTTTTGATACTTAAACCCCATTATTTACTTACATGACCTTTTTCTGGGTCAAAGTGGTGCTGGTTTTAATTGGTTTCCCAATTCTCTGAGCCTAGTGGTTTGCTTTCTATGGCTCATGCTTTGTGTCTTCTGCTGGGTTGTGCTTATGCTAGATTTTAACCTACCCTTTTTACCAATGAATGTTGGGTTTGCCTCTTGTTTATGGATTGTTTTGGCCTTTTTTGAATTATATTTGCAAATGTTGTGGTTGGTTCTGCTGGTTGCTGCTATTTATTTCTTTCATCTACTTGGCTATTTTGGGTGGTTATTTTTTCATGGTTGTTGTTGGCCTCTTCTAGTTTAGCTTAGTTTTGGGTTTTTTGGTGGTTGTTGTTCTCCTTTCTTGGTTTGGATTGGAGGTTTCTACTAGTTGGTTCCATCTTCCGTGAATTGAGTTATGCTATGTGGTTATTATCTCCCCATTTTCTCCTTTGTAGTGATTTTCTGCTGTTTTGGATTTTGAAGGGGTTTTGTTTGCCTCTAGCCTTATTCCTTTCTTAACAGTTTTGTTGCTTATGGTTGGGTGGTCCTCCTTGGCATTTTTTAAATTGGCTGGGAGACTACCATTTTTATTTCTTGGTTATTTTGGAGATCTCCATGTGGGTTGTAGCTTTGTTTATTGTTGTTCTTTTCTTTCTTTTTGGCTCTATATTGGCTCTATCTCATGGGTTGGTTTTAGACTAGGCTAGTTATTGGCTATTTTGGGTTGGTTGGCTGTGGATGTGTGGTCGTGTTGGATGGTTGGGATCTTTAGTTGGCTCAGTTCTCCGGTTGGTTATCCTCTTGGGTGTTGCTATTTTCCTTTATTTTTTGCTTCCCGCTTTGGGTGTTGGTTTTCTTGTCGCTTTGACTACTCGCTCATCCTATTGGTCATGGCCCAGTGTTTTTTATTGGCTATTTTGTTGGTGGAGGATATGAGCTCTTGTGGGTTTTTTGGTCCTATTTTAGGACTTGTTGTTGGGGTTTGGCTACTTGAGGGGTTTTTTATGGTTGTTGTCTTGCCTTGGCTGCTTGTCGTGTGGCTTAGTGTTTTGAGCTTTATGTTGGCTGCTGTTATTGACTACCTTTTGTTTAGTTGGCGCTCCTTGTTTCTTAATATTTGCCTCTTGGTTGGTGATGGTGGATTTGCTTTTTTTTGCTGCCTTGGTGGTGGTTTTGAAGGTAATTTCTGGTTGCCCTCTTGGTCTCTCTATGTTTTAGCTTTCCTCTTCTGGTGCTACTTATCTTCTAATATTTTGTTATTTGGGTGGAGGTTTTGCCCTTGGATTTGGATTGCTAGTGCTCTAGAGATAGTTGGGGGTTCTTCTGGGCCACTCACCATGATGTAACTTCTAGGATGTTGGCTTTATGTGTTTCATCTATTATGGGTTTTGGTTGGTGGGTTGGCTACCGGGTGCTACCGGCTATTTTTTTATTTTTTGGTGCAAGGACTACATCACTATAGACTATTTTGCCTTGGATGGTTGCTTATATCAAGTATGTTGATATGATGGCCTGATGTTTCCCATATCTTCTCTCTAGTTGGTAGCATGCATATGATTGTAACCCTTCTCATGAAGTTTGGATGCTCATATGTATTGTTCCCTTGAGATGATCTAAACTAAGTCCAAACTTTCTTTCTTTCTAAATTATTTACTTTATCATTTTCATTGAGCTATGACCATTGCCTTTGTACTATTTTGCAAATTTCTTTGTAGTTGGAACTTCTGATTGAATGATCTTTACCGCCCAACTCAAGTACTATTGATATGGAGCTTGCTTATCTTGCCTTCTCAATGGGATCATGAGTTCCGACTAGTCCTTTTACTATTTTCTTAAGTTTTATTAGTCCTTTTGTGTATTTTCTCATTTTTTTTATGATATTCTTTTGATCTTTATTTTTTTCCCATTGTATTTATAGGGGGTTTAGCTTTTAGGTTTAGCTCAGTAAGTAGAAATTTGAGCATTACCCCTTTTAAGGACATTGTATCCTTTATTTTTATGGTAATAAAATTCTAATTTTCCCTAAAAAAAACCTAAACCCTAAGAATGAGCAGAACCTTGATGGAAGGAACATCACTGTCAACCAAGTTCAGTCTAGATCTTAAGGTGGAGGCAAAGGGGAAGGCGGCGGTTATTGTAGTGGTGGTGGAGGATCTGGAGGTGCTGGTGGATATGAAGGTGGTGGTCAGAGCATTGGTGGTTATGGAGAAGGGAGGAGCGACGGAGGTTATAGCCAATGTGGTGGCGAAGGGAGAGATTGGGGTTACGGAGGTGAATCCCGCTACTCGAGAGGTCGGGGTGGCTCTAATGGGAACTTGAAAAATTGAAGAATGGCCAATCCGATCTACTGCTTATGGAATTGTGTCTTGATGAGACGGTTCTAGTTATCTAGTTTTTTGATTTGCTCTGTGTGCTCATATTTTATCTATGTTATATCTTGTGTCTTAGAAAACTTGGTGTGTTACTTGGTTGATGAAATCAAAAAGAAGAAATGTTGAATCTGAATTTGTTCTTTGTTAAAAAAGAAAAAAAACCCGAAAACCCTAAATCTTAAACCCTAAACCCTAAACCATAAAACCCTAAACCCTAAACCCTAAACCCTAAAACCTAAACCCTAAACCTTAAACCCAAACCTACAACCCTAAACCATAAATCCTAAACCCTACACTCTAAAAAACCCTAAACATTAAACCCCTGAACCCTAAACCCTAAACCCTATACCCTAAAACCCTAAATCCTAAACCCTAAACCCCTAAACACTAAATCGTAAACCCTAAAGCCTAAACCCCAAACCCTAAACCTAAACTTAAAGTAACTAAATAAGTTAATAAATAAACCTAAACCCTAAAACCTAACAAACCTAAACCTAAAACTAAACCTTAAGAGTGGGAAGAACCTTGATGGAAAAAACATCATCGTTAACCACACTCAGTCTAGATCTAGTAATGGAGGTGAAGGTGAAGGTGGCAGTTATCGCAGTGGTGGTGCGGGTTCTAAAGGTGTAGGTGGATATGGTGGTGGTGGCCAGAGCAAAGGTGGTTATGGAGGGGAAGAGGGAGGTTATACTGGTGGGGCGAGGAGATATAGGTATGATGGTGATCCCACTACCGAGAGGCCAGGTGGTTTTGATGGGAACTAGAGAAACCAAGAACAACCAACTGACCTTATCAACTGCCTTGTTTATAATAGAGACAGTTAGTTATCTAGGGTTTTGATTTGCTCTGTGAGTGCTCATTTTTTATCTATGTCATCATTTGTGTCATAGAAAACTTGGTGTGTTACTTTGTTGATGAAATAAAAAAGTTGAATCTAAATTTGTTCTCTATTAAAAAAAACCAAAAACCCTTAACACTAAACTAAAACCAAACCAAACCTAGAGATCAAGGTGGTTTTGATGGGAACTGAGAAACTCAAGAACACCAACTGACCGCTTATGGAACTTTGTCTTTATAAGTAGAGAGTTCTAGTTATCTAGGTTTTTTATTTTCTCTATTTTTATATCTATGTTATAACTTGTGTCTTAGAAAACACTTTTGGTTAATGAAATCAAAAGAAAAAATGTTGAATTTGAATTTGTTCTCTATTTAAAAAAATCTAAAACCCTAAACACTAAACTAAAACTAGAACCCTAAACCAAAACCTAAACCTAAACCCTAAACCCTAAAAAACCTAAACCCTAAACCCTAAACCCTAAACCCTAAAAATACTAAACCCTAAAACCCTAAACCCTAAACCCTAAACTATAAACTCTAAACCCTAAACCCTAACCCTAAACCCTAAACCCTAAACCCTAAACCCTAAAACACTAAACTCTAAGCTCTAAACAAAACCTAAACCCTAAACCCTAAAGCATAAAGCTTAGAGCCTAAGCTCTAAACCCTAAACTAACCTTAAACTCTAAGCTAACCCTAAATCCTAAACCCTAAATGCTAAACCTAAACTTAAAACTAAACCTTAAAGTCACTAACCCTAAATCATAAACCCAAACACTAAACCTAAAACTAAACCTAATCTAACCCTAAACCCTAAACCCTAAAATCATAAACCCTAAAACCTTAAAACCTAAACACTAAACCCTGACACTAAACCCTAAGCCATAAACCCCAAACCCTAAACCTAAACCTAAAGTAACTAAATACATTTAAAAAAACTAAACCCTAAAACCTAATAAACCTTAACCTAAACCTAAACCCTAAACCCTAAACACTAAACCCTAAATCTTAAACCTTAAAACCCTAAACCCTAAACCCTAAAACTAAAAGCTAAACTGTAAACCCCTAAACCCCAAACCCTAAACCCTAAACCCTAAACCCTAAACCCTAAACCTAAAACCCTGAACTAACCGTAAACCCTAAACATTAAACCATAAAAACATAAAAACCTAAAAACCTTAAAACCTTAAAACGAAAAACTAAACTAAAGAAAACCTAAATATAAGATAAATAAAAAACCTAAACCAAAATAAAATAAAATAGAAACATAAAATAAAACCTTAACTTAAACTTAAACCTAAACCTATACCTAAATAGAAAATAAAAACTAAAATAAAAACTAAACTAAACTAAAATAAATAAAAACCTAAACTAAATTAAAAAAATAAAAAACCTAAATAAAATAAAAAACTAAACTTAAAATAAAAATAAAATAAACCTAAAATAAAATAAAATAAAAACTAAATAAAAACCTAAACCAAAAAAGTAAACCAAAAAATAAAACATAAAAATAAATAAAAAATAAAACCTAAACCCTAAACTAAAATAAAAAAAACCTAAACCTAAAATAAAAATAAAATAAACCTAAACCTAAACTAAAATAAGCTAAATTAAAATAAATAAAATCTAAACCTAAACCTAAAATAACCTTAAACTAAATAAAATAATATAAACTAAAAATAAATTTAAACATAAATGAAAAAATAAAACCTAAAAATAAACTTAAAATAAAAACCTAAAACCTAAACCTAAAAAAATAAAATAAAAAACCTAAACCTAAACCTAAAAAGAAAAAATCAAAACCTATAAAAGAAAATAAAAATAAACTCAACTAAAATAAATTTAAACCTAAACCTAAACATAAAACATAAACTAAAATAAAAAACCTATGCTAAAATAAATAAACTTAAACTAAATAAACTAAACTAAATAAAAAAAAACTTAAATAGAAATAAAAAATAAAGACAACTAAAATAAATAAACATTACTTAATTAAAAAAAACAAACTCTAAACTCAAACCTAAACCCAACCTAAACCCTAAACCCTAACCCTAAACCCTAAACCCTAAAAAATAAACCCTAAAACCCTAAACCCTAAACCCCTAAACTTAAACCCTAAACCTAAACCCTAAACCTAAACCCAAACACAAACCCTAAACCTAAAACCCTAAAACCAACCTAAACCCCAAACCCAAAACCTAAACTAAATTAACTAAATAAATTAAAAATAAACCTAAACCCAAAACCTAATAAACTTAAACCTAAACCCAAACTCAATAATCGTATGTTAACAAAAAGAACATTACCTTCAACCTTGCTCAATCTAGATCTGGCTATAGAGGCAAAGGAGGAGGCGGCAGTTATCGTAGGGGAGGTGGGGGAACTGGAGGTGTTGATCGACATGGAGGTGGTGGTTGGAGCAGTTGTGGTTATGGAGGCATGAGGAACAATGGAGGTTACACCCGTGGTAGTGGCAGAGGGAGAGAACCGGGATATGATGGTGGATCCCACTCGAGAGGTCAGAATGGGAACTAGAACTAAGAATGATCGATCGATCATCGCTATGAAACAATGTCTTTACAACAAAGGCGGTTCTAGTTATCTAAGGTTTTTGATTTGCTCTATATGTGCTTACTTTTTATTTATGTCGTCTCTTGTGTCTTAGAAAACTTTGTGTGTTACTTGGTTGATGAAATTGAAAAGAAGAAATGTTGAATCTGAATTTATTCTATGTTAAAAAAAATCCTAAACCCTAAACTAAAACTTGAACCATAAACCTAAAATATAAATTGTAAATCATAAATCTTAAAAACCCTAAACCTTAAACCTTAGACCCTAAATGCCTAAAAACCTAAACCTAAATAAATAAAATTATAAAATAAAATAAAAACCTATACTAAAACCTAAACCTAAACTTAAACCTAAACAACCTAAAAACAAAATAAAATAAAATTATAAATTAAAATAAAATAAAATAAATAAAAGCCTAAACTAAATTAAAAAATAAAATAAACCTAAAAATAAAAAATCTAAATAAAATAAATACTAAATTTAAAATAAAAATAAAATAAACCTAAAATAAAATAAAATAAAAACTAAATAAAAACCTAGACATAAAAAATAAAGCTAAAAGTAAAACCTAAAATAAATAAAATAAAACCTAACTTAAACTAAAAAAATGTAAACCTAAAATATATAAACCAAAAAAAATAAAATAAAACCTAAACCAAAACTTAAAAATTAAGAATAAAACCTTAACCTAAAAAATAAAATAAAAAGAAAACTAAACTAAAAATTAAAAATAAACCTAAACCAAAACCTAAAAAATAAACTAATATATATATAAACCTAAAATAAATAAACTAGAATAAATAAAAATAAAAATAAATAAACCTAAATAAAAAGTAAAATAAAAAAATAAAAAAATAAACAAAATAAACAAAATAAACCCAAACCTACTTGTTTACTTAATTTAAAAAAATACCCCCTAAACCTAAACCATAAACCCTAAACCCTAAATCCTAAACCCTAAACCCTAAATCCTAAAACTAAACTTAAACCCTAAACTAACCTTAAACCCTAAACTCTAAACCCTAAACCCTAAACCCTAAACCCTAAACCCTAAACCATAAACTTAAACCCTAAACTCTAACCCTAACCTTAAACCCTAAACAGTAAAATCTAAACGCTAAACCATTAAATCCTAAAACCCTAAACCCTAAACCCTAAACTAACCTAAACACTAAACTCAAAACCTAAAAACCCTAAGGCCTAAACCCTATACCCTAAACCATAAATTAACCCAAAACTATAAGCTAACCCTAAACACTAAACCCTAAACTCTAACCATAAACACTAAACCCTAAACCCTTACCCTAAACCCTAAACTCGAAAACCTTAAACCCTAAAACCCTAAACCCTAAACCTAAACCCTCAACCATAAACCCTAAATTGTAAAAACCTAAAAACCTAAACCTAAACTAAATAAAACCTAAAAATAAAATAAATAAAAAACCTAAAGCTAAATAAATTAAAAAATAAAATAAAATAAAAACCTAAACCTAAAAGTAAGATAAATTAAAAATAAAATAAAACAAAATAAAATATATAAAAATATAAACTAAACTAAAAATAAAATAAACCTAAGAATAAAAACTAAATAAAATAAAAATAAATAAAATAAAATAAAATAAAGCTAAAATAAAATAAAAGCTAAAAAAACCTAAACTTAAAAAATAAACCTAAAAATAAACAAAATATAAAACCTAAACCCTAAACTAAAGAAAAAACCTAAACCTAATATAAAAATAAATAAACAAAATAAAATAAACCTAAACCTAAACTAAAATAAACTAAACTAAAATAAATAAAACCTGAACCTAAACCTAAAAAAACTAAACCTAAACCTAAACTAAACTAAACAAAATAAAATAAATTAAAAATAAACCTAAACATAAACTAAAAAAATAAAACCTAAAAATAAACCTAAAATAAAAACCTAAAACATAAACATAAAAAAATAAAATAGAAACTTAAACCTAAACCTAAAAGTAAAAATTGAATCTAAACCTAAAAATAAAATAAAAATAAAATTCAACTAAGAAATAAACCTAAACCTAAAAAATAAAGTAAAATAAAAAACCTAAACTAAAATAAAAAATTGAAATAAAAAACCAAACTAAATAAAAAAAACATAAATAAAAAAAATAAAAGAAACTAAAATAAATAAAAAATAAACTAAATAAACTAAATAAACCTAAACCTATTAGTTTACTTAATTTTTTTCTTTAAAAAAACCATAATCCTTAAATCTTAAATTTAAACCCTAAACCTAAAAAACTAACCCCAAAACCCTAAACCTAAACATTAACCCTAACCAACCCTAAACCTAACCCTAACACTAACCCTAACACTAAAAACTAATAATAATAACTAACTAATAAACTTAAACCCTAAACATAACTAATTAATAATAAAACTAAACCTAATAACTAAACTAATAATAACTAAACAAACTAAACTAAAACTAATAACTAATAAATTAAAACTAAGAACCTAACTAAATAACTAATAAATAACTAATAATAACTAACTAATAACTAAAACTAAAAACTAGACTAAACTAATAAACTAACTATACCCACAATAAACTAACTAAATAATAATAAAACTAAATAAAATTAAAAACTAATAAACTAAACCAAATAACTAATAACAAATACACTAAATAATAAACTAATAATAAACTAAAATAAATAAAAACTAATAATAAAACAAATAATAATAAAAAAACTAACCTAAAAAAAAAACTAAATAATAAATAAAAAACTAAAATAAATAAATAACCTATTAATAATAAACAAACCTAATAAACTAACTAATAACTAATAATAATAATAATAAAATAAACTAAACTAAAAAAACTAATAATAACTAAAAAACTAATAAATAAAACTAATATAAAAAACCAATAACAAAAACTAATAAACCAATAATAATAATAACTAAACTAAATAAATAAATAAATAAAACTAAACTAAACTAAAACTAAAAACTAAAAATAAATAATAATAAAAAAAACTAAACTAAACTAAATAAAAACTAAACTAATAATAATAAAACTAAAATAACAAACTAAACTAAACTAAAATACTAATAACTAAACTAATAAAAAATAATAACTAAACCATAACTAAAACTAATTAACTAATAATAAAACTAAACTAAAATTAACTAATAACAACTAAAAAAAAAACTAATAAACTAAACCTATAATAACTAAAAAAATTAATAATAAACTCAATAAAACTAATAAGAACTAATAATAAATAACTAATAACCTAAAATGAATAACTAATAAACTAATAAACTAACTAACTATTAAAACTAAACTAATTAATAAATTAACCTAAACCCTAATAAATAATAAGCACTAAAACTAAACTAATAAACTAATTATAATAACTAATAATAAATAACTAAATAATTAACTAAAACTAAACCCTAAACCTAAACTAATAAACCATAAAAACTAACTAATAAATAAACATAATAATAATTAAGCCTCATAAACTAACTAATAACTAATAAAAAACTAATAATAAAACACCTAACTATAAAATTAATAGCAACTAACTAATTATAAACTATAAACTAATAACTAAATAAAAGAAAACTATCTAAATAACTAAACTAATAAGCCTAATAAATAAACTAATAATAATAATAAAACTAACTAACAATAACTAAACTAATAAAAACTAATAATAATTAATAACTAACAAACTAAAGTAATTAATAAATAACTAATTAATAAATAACTAAATAACTATATCGTAAAGCCTAACTAAATAAACTAAATAAATAATAAAATTAATAATAATAAACAAATAATAATAATAATAATAATAATAAACTAAGAAAAATACTAATCTAAAATAAAACTAATAATAAACCAACTAACTAAACTAATAATAATAAATAATAAATAACTAATAATAACTAATAAAAAACTAAACCTTAAAGTAAACTAAAAAACTAATAATAATAAACTAATAAACCTAAACCCATAACTAAACTAGTAAACTAATAAATAAACTAACAAAACTAAACTAATAAAACTAAACCACTAACTAAAACTAACTAAAACCTAAATAATAATAAAACCATAAACTAATAATAATAACTAACTACCCTAAATAAATAACTAACTAACTAATAAAGTAATAAACTAATAAATAAACTAACTAACAAAACTAAACTAATTAATAAATAAACTCTAATAAATAATAAACACTAAAACTAAACTAATAAGCTAATAATAATAACTAATAGTAAATAACTAAATAACTAACTAAAACTAAACCCTAAACCCAAACTAATAATTAATATAAACTAACTAATAAATAAACATAAAAATAACTAAACCTAATAAACTAACAAATAGCTAATTATAAACTAATAATAAAACACCTAACTAAAAAAATTAATAATAATTAACTAATAATAAACTAATAAACTAATAACTAAGTAAAACAAAGCTAAATAAATAAATAAGCTAAATAACTAAACTAATAAACCTAATAAATAAACTAATAAATAATAAAACTAACTAACAATAACTAATCTAATTACAAGTAATAATAATAACCACAAATAACTAACTAAACTAATAAACTAACAATAATAAACTAATAATAAATTAACTAATAAATTAAATAACTAAACCTTAAACCCTAACTAAATAAATAAACTAAATAATAAAAAAAAACTTATAATAATAAACATAAACTAATAATAATAATAAACTAAAAAAACTAATCTAAAACAAAACTAATAATAAATGAACTAACTAAACAAATAATAATAATAATAAACAATAAATAATAATCCCTAATAAAAAACTAAACCATAAACAAATCTATAAAACTAATAATAATAAACTAATAAACCTAAACCCATAACTAAACTAATAAAACTAATAAATTGAACTAATCAACTAATAAATAAACTAACAAAACTAAACTAATAAAACTAAACCATTAACTAAAACTAACTAAAACCTAAATAATAATAAAACCATAAACTAATAATAACTAAACTAACTAATAATAATTAATAAATCAACTAAAATAAACTAAACCCCAATAAACAAAGTAACTAAATAAAATAATAAACTAAACCTAAACTCCCCCCTAAACTAACCTAAAATAATAATTAATAAAACTAAAACTAATAAAACTAAACTAATAACCTAACTAAAACTAAACTAACTAAACTAAACATAATACTAATAATAAATTAATAATAGCCTAAAGCTAATAAAATTTAATAATAACTAATAAAAACTAAACTTAAACCCTAAACCCTAAAACTAAACTAAACCCTCTTATTGAGCGATTTCAGGATCCCTCGCATTCTTGTTGAGTTTTTGAGTGCTTTCTCTCTTGGTTTCCTTATAAATTATCGGCTTTGGGATGATCTCGACATGTTCTTGTCAAGACGATGTGATTCATGGCATCGGCTTCTTCAAATCCATGGGGTAAATCCCATGTGCCAATGGATCCCACTAAAGCATTAGATTTTTTGGGTAATCCTTCCTCTACATTACCCGATGTTACTAAATATTTCAAAAATGCTTTAACCTATAAGAATTAGTCCACCAAGCCTCCTTTGAATTTTCTTCATATGACTTTTAAAGGTACTCCAAAAATTATGGTTTTAGATGAGGATATTGAAAGATTACCTCATCCTTTTGGCCAAAGATGGAAGATATTTATTCTTTTTTTAATAGCTTAAATTTATCAGGTTCATTTTCTATTGGGCTTACTGATCTAAGGCATGTTTTGATTAAACTTTCTAATGACCTTGATTACAGAATAATTTTTTCTAGGAGTTTTTACTATGATTTTAATTATCAAATGCATAGTTTGAAGTGGATGCCTATGTTTGATGTTAATGAAGAGTCTCCTATTATTCCCATTTGGATTTCTTTACCTAACTTGCATATTCATCTATTTAATCATCAAATTCTTTTTGCTATTGGGTTGATTTTGGTCGCCTTTGCAAGTTGATCAAGCAACAACCGCTCGTCTGCTAGAATTCTTGTAGAGATTGAAATTACTAAAAAATATCAAAGAAATTTGGGTTCGAGAAATGCATTATTTTAGAAAGTTATTTTGGGAAGTATCCAATTTTTTGTAATCATTGTAAGATTCATGGGCATGAAATTTTGAATGCTTTATTGCTCATCCCTCTTAGAAGAAAATCACCAGTAATAATTAAATTGTTGAAAAAATGATGATTCTCTCAAGTTGGAGAAAGAAAAATCTGCTTTTCAAAATTTCGATGGTTTGCAAAACCAGATTTCTGAATCTTCTAAAAAAGTTTTAAACATTAATGATTTGTTTATTGCGGAAGGTAATTTTGGTGTTTCTAAAAATGTTTTAACTAATAATCATGCTCTAAGTGTTTCTTTCGAAGATTCTGTTAAAGGGAAGACTTTAGAGGCCGTGGTTAATGGTTCTAAGGGTTTGGATGTTGTGCATAAGTCCTTTTATGATGATGGATCAAATATTATTGATTCTAACACCATTTCTTCCAATTAGTTGGATATTGTTTCTCTTTCTCTTATGTATACTTTAGATCATGGGACAGAGACAATTTCTTTGCCTTCTTTGATTGAGACTGGTGGTGAAAAGAATCTTCTTATTTCTGATATTTAACTTCTGGTCCTAACAATCTTATTAATATTGGTGATTCTTCTTTAAAAAAATAAGATTTAGATACATGTGACAATTCTCTCATTATGAATAGTTCTATTTTAGATCAAAATGTTGGTTTTTCTATGGCTGGTAATTCTATTAAGAATTTTGGTAATATGCTATATGTTTCTAAGGGATTTGAATCTTATTTTAATCCCTTACATGAAGATTATACTGAAAATCTAGATTTTGCTTCTCTTGCTTCTTTTGTGAATGAAGATAGGGAGGAAACTCTTCAGATTTTGTTGGAAGGTGAAAATATAGATAATTGTCTTCTTAGTAAAGCTATTTTTGCTCCTTCTCTCTCTTCTGCTTTTGAAATGCATAGTATTTATGATTTTCCTTTGTCTAATGTTGTGGATGATTTTGAATGCTCTTCTTTGAAATTGATAGCATCTGTTGATCCCCAGGCCTTTTATAATAATACTAATTCATTTTTAGATGGAGATTTTTTAGAGAAAGGGCATGGTTATAAAACTGTTTACAAGAAGAAAAAAATGTTCACATTTACTCCCATCCTCACTTGCTGAGGGTTACTCATTCCAAAGCTTCTTAGAAATAATCTCTCCTATCCTTGGGAGGTTTTTGCTTTTGGCTGGTTTTTTCTCTGTTGGTTGAGCTTTTGCTGTGTGTTTTCTTGCTCACTATAGTATTGGCTTCTTGGTCAATTTTCCTTCTTCTAGCTTGGTGTTTCTAGCTTCCTATTAGTTGGGTTTTTATTTGTGCCCTTTGGCCCTAAACTTAAACTAAATAAAACCTAAAAATAAAATATATGAAAATACTTAAACCTAAATAAAATAAAATAAAAACCTAAACTTAAACCTAAACCTAAACTTCAACCTAAACCAAAAAATAAAATAAAATAAAATAAAAACTAAACTAAAATAAAATAAATAAAAACCTAAATTAAATTAAAAAATAAAATAAGCCTAAATAAAATAAAAACTAAATGTAAGATAAAAATAAAATAAACCTAAGATAAAAACTAAATAAAAACTTAAACCAAAAAATAAAACCTAAAAAATAAACCTAACCCTAAAATTAACAAAATAAAATAAATCTAAACATAAACTAAAAAAAATAAAACCTAAATCAATGCTTAACATAAACTAAACCTAAACCCTAAACTAAATAAAATAAAAATAAACCCAAACCTAAACTAAAAAATAAAACCAAAAAATAAACCTAAAACATAAACCTAAAAAAAAGAAAAAAACCTAAACCTAAACATAAAAATAAAAAATAAAACCTAAACCTAAAAAATAAAATAAAAATAAAATGAAACTAAAAAATAAACATAAAATTAAGCCTTAAAAAAACGTAAAATAAAAAACATTAACTAAAGTAAATAAACCTAAAATTAATATTCTAAACTAAATATAAATAAAAAACAAACCTAAATAAAAAAATAAAATTAATTAAAATAAAAAAAATAAACTAAATCAACCTAAACCTATTGGTTTTCTTAATTTTAAAAAAAAAAACCTAAACCATAAACCCTAAACCCCAAATAAATAAAATAAATACCTTGAAACCCCAACTACCCTACCTGACCCTAAACCCTAAATCGCCTACCATACCATACCTAAACCCTAAATCCCAGGCCCTGGGCCCTACTCTCACACTAGATCCTAACCACACCAACTCCCTAAACCTAAACCTGGGTTAAATAAAAAATAAATAAACCTCCTAAATAAATAAATATCAAATCCCAATTACCTAAATAAACCCTACTATAAACCTACCATAAACCTTAAACCTCTCTAAACCAAAAACTATTATTGACCTCTTACCATAAATCACCTCTACCCTAAACTATAGATAAACCCTACATAAACCTCCTCCTAAACTTTAAACCTAAACCCTAAATAAACCCTATAAACCTCCTAAACTCTCCCTACCAAACCTAAACCCTAAATGATAAACCCTAAACCCTATATCATAAGAATGGGCAGAACCTTGATGGTAAGAACATTACCATCAACTAGGTTCAATCTAGATTTGGAGGTGGAGGCTAGAGGTTGCTATCATAGTGGTGGTGGGGATGCACTGGATATGGAGATGGTCCACATGGTTATGGAGGTGGGAGGAGTGATAGAGTTACCTGGTGGTGGCAGGAGAGATAAAATGATGGAGGATCACACTAGGCAAGGTGGTTGATGAACTGGAGAAATTAATGACTGTCGATCCAATATGTTGCTTATGGGCGTGTCTTTATAGTAGAGATAGTTCTACTTATTTAGGGTTTTAATTTGCCGCTCATTTTTTATATGTCATTGTTTGGGACTTAGAAAACTTGGGGTTCTACTTGGTTCAAAATCAAAAAAAAAAATGTTGAGTCTAAATTTGTTCTCTGCTAAAAAACCATAAACCCTAAACTAAAAACTTAAACCCTAAACCTAAAACCTAAACCCTAAACCTAAACTTTAAACCTAAACCAAACCTAACTAAACCTAAAATAAACCTAAACCTAAATTAAATAATACCTATAAAATAAATAATAAAATCTAAACCAAAATAAAATAAAATAAAATAAACACTAAACTTAAACCTAAAAAACTTAAACTTAAAAAATAAAACTAAACTAAAATAAAATAAATGAAAATCTAAACTAAACTAAAAATAAAAACCTAAATAAAATAATTAAACCTAAAATAAAATAAAATAAAATAAACAAACTAAATAAAACCTAAACCTAAAAAATAACAAAAATCAAAATCAAAATTAAAACCCTACAAACCTAATTCTAAAATGAAATAAAATAAACAAACTAAAATAAACCTAAACCTAAAATAAACTAAATAGATAAATCTTAAACCTAAACTAAACCTATAAATAAAAAAATAAAACTAAAAATAAACCTAAACTAAAATAAAACCTAAAATAAACCAAACCTAAACATAAAATAAAATAAAACCTAAATCTAAAACCAAAAATAAAAAATAAATCTAAAAAATAAAAATAAAAAATAAAACTCACTAAAAAAATAAACCTAAACCTAAAAATAAATTAAATAAAAGACCTAAACTAAAATAAGTAAACATAAAAATAAATAAACTAAATATAAATAAAAAAAATAAACTAAATAAAATAAAATATAAAATAAACTAAATTAAATAAACTTAAACCTACCTTTACATAATATTTTAAAACCCAACCTAAAATCCTAAACCTAAATAAACAAAATTAACCTGAGCTAACCCTAAACTGCAACCCCAAATCACCTACCACAACCTAAACTAAACCACTAAACCCTAAACCCTAAAACCCTAAACCCTAAACCCTAAACCTAAATCCTAAACCAAACCCAAGTTAACAACCCTAACCCAAAACCACTTGGGCAAGATGGTAGAACATCACCATCACGGGCCCATTCTACATCTAGCGGAGGAGCGAAGGTGGGGAAGCGGTGGTTGTGCAGTGGTGGTTGAGGTGGGAGGGGCGAAATTCACGTGGTGGTGGTGGAGGAGAGATCAAGATATGATGGTAGATCTCACTACTCAAGAAGTGGGGTGTTTCAATGAGCTGGAGAAATTGAAGAGCACCTAATGCTTCTTATGGAATTGTGTCTTTATAATAGAGACAGTTCTACCTATCTAGGGTTTTTAATTTACTCTATGGGTGCTCATTTTTTTTCTATGTCATCACTTGTGTCTTAGAAAGGTTGGGGAGCTACTTGGTTGATGAAATCAAAAAGCATAAATGTTTAATCTGAATTTGTCCTCTATTAAAAAATAAAACTTTAAACCTTAAAACCTAAACCCTAAGAATGGGAAGAACCATAATGACAGGAACATCACCATCAATTAAGCATAATCTAGATTTGGCAGTGGAGGCAAAGGTGGAGGCGACTATTATCACAGTGGTGGTGGGGGATCTGGAGGTGGTAGTGGATATGGAGGTGGTGGTTGAAGCAGTGGTGGTTATAAACATGGGAGGAGTGACGTAGGTTACAGCTGTGATGGTGGTAGAGGGAGGGATTGAGGATATGATGGTAGATCCTGCTTCTCGAGAGGCGGGGCTGGTTCTGATGGAAACTAGAGAAATTGAAGAATGACTGATCCGATCTGCTTCTTATTAAACTATGTCTTTACAGTAGAGATCGTTCTATTTATCTAGGGATTTATGGGTGCTCATTTTTATGTATGTCATCATTTATGTCTTAGAAAACTTGGGGTGATACTTAGTTCATGAAATCAAAAAGAAGAAATGTTGAATCTAAATTTGTTCTCTATTAAAAAAAACCTTAAACCCTAAAACTTAAACCCTAAACCTTAAACTAAAACTTAAACCTTAAACCAAAAAACTAAAACCTAAATCCTAAACCCCGAAAACTAAACCCCAAACCCTAAACCCTAAATTATAAACCCTAAACCCTAAACCCTGGAAAGCTTAAAACCTAAACCTAAACTAAATAAAACTTAAAAATAAAATAAATAAAAAACCTAAACTAACATAGAATAAAAAAATAAAATAAAATAAAAACATAAACTATAATTTATACCTAAACCTAAACCTAAAAACAAAAAAAAATAAAAAATAAAAACTCAACCAAAATATAATAAATAAAAATAAAATAAACCTAAAATAAAAAAAAATTTAAAAACTAAATAAAAACCTAAATTTAAAAAATCAACCTAAAAATAAAACTTAGAAATAAATAAAAAATAAAACCTAAATGCTAAACTAAAAATACCTAAACCTAAAATAAAATAAGATAAAAAACTAAATAAACAAACCTAAACTAAACTAGACAAAACTAAAATAAATAAATCTAAACAAACAAAACCTAAAGTAAATAAAATAAAATAAACTAAAATAAACCTAAACCTAAACTATAAAATAAAACCTAAAATAAAAAAAGCTAAAACCTAAACCTAAAAATAATAAAATTAAAACCTAAACCTAAGTTAAAAATAAAAATAAAACTAAACCTAAAAAATAAAATAAAAATAAAACTCAACTAAAAATAAACCTAAACCTAAAAAATAAACTAAAATAAAATACCTAAACTAAAATAAATAAACTAAACTAATTAAAATAAAAAATAAACTAAAAAATAAATAAAATAAACTCAAATAAAATAAAAATAAATAAATAAAAAATAGGTTTACTTAATTTAAGAAAAAAAAAGCCCTAAACCCTAAATTAACCTAAACCCTAAACCTAAACCTACAACCTAAACCTAAATCATAAAACCTAAACCTTAAACCCTAAACCCTAAAACCCTAAACACTACTAAAAAACCCTAAAATCAAAACCCTAAACCCTAAACCACAACCTAAAACCTGACCTAAACTTTAAAACCCAAACCCTAAACCAAGCTAATCCTAAACCCTAAACCCTAAACTAACCATAAAAAGAATTAGCGAGACGGTGAACATCACCTTCAAAAAAACTCAGTCTAAATATGGTGGTGGAGGCGAAGGCGGAGGCGAAGGCGGAGGCGACGATTATCGTAGTAGTGGTGGGGTATCTTGAGGTGCTAGTGGATATGGAGGTGGTGGTTGGAGTAGTGGAGGTTATAGAGGCGGGAGGAGCGATGGAGATTATAGCTGTGGTGATGGTGGAGGTAGAGATCGGGGATATGATGGTGGATCCCACTACTTGAGAGGCGGGGGTGGTTCTGATGGGAGTTGGAGAATTTCAAGAATGACCAATCTGATCTGCTGCTTATAGAACTATGTCTATACAGTAAAGATAGTTCTACTTATCTATCATTTTTGATTTGCTATATGGGTGCTCATTTTTTTTCTATGTCGTCGCTTATATCTTAGAAAACTAGGGGTGCTACTTGGTTGATAAAATCAAAAGAAAAAATGTTGAATCTGAATTTGTTCTCTATTAAAAAATATTAAACCTTAAACCCTAAACCTTAAACTAAAACTTAAATCCTAAACCTAAAATCTAAACCCTAAACCCTAAACCATAAAAACCCTAATCCCTAAACACTAAATCGTAAACCCTAAACCCTAAACCCTAAACCCTAAAGCCTAAAGCCTAAAATCCTAAACACTAAACCCTAAAAACTAAAACCTAAAACCATAAACCCTAAATCATAAAACCTACAACCCTAAACCCTAAACCCTAACACTAAACCCTTAACCCTAATCCCTAAACTAACCCTAAACCCTAAACTTACCTCAAAACCCTAAGATCTAAACTAAGCTGAAACCCCAACCTAAAGAAACCTTAAATAAAGATGTTCTTAGGGTTGATCTAAAGAATAACCTATTCCTAACATGGTTATGGTAGCTAAAAAAAATGTCTTCAAGAGACTTTCCCTTGAGTATTACAGATTTGAATACCCTAAACCCTAACCCTAAATCATATTTTAATACCATATATTATAGTATACTGTAGCTTCATATATTTGAGCATGTAGTAATGTGTTGTTGGATGTTATAAGATGTTTTGAAATTTTTTAGAATATTATGGTATTGTGCACTATAGTCTATATTAATATAAATCATAAAAATATTGATTTACTAAATTAGATGAAGAAATTTGTTAAATTTGAAGTGGGATTTAGGTTGTAGTACCAAAGTTGTGCTATGCCACTTGTAGTTTAAAAGTAAGAGTATATGTTCCAAAATAAATATT
>CM038214.1:105029395-105165110 GCA_021442155.1 Cymbidium sinense | reverse complement strand
AAAAAAAATACCCTAAACTAACCCTAAACCATAAACCTTAAAAAAGCTAAAACCTAGACTAAACTAAACAAACCTAAAATAAAATAAAATTAAAACATAAACTAAAACCTAAACCTAAACCTAAACCTAAAAGAAAATAAAATAAAAAATAAAAAACTAAACAAAAATAAAATAAATAAAAACCTAAACTAAACTAAAAAAATAAAAAACCTAAAATAAAAATAAAATAAACCTAAAATAAAATAAAATAAAAACTATATAAAAAGCACAATAAAAATAAAAAAATAAACCAAAATAATAATAAAAAATAAAAAATGTAATAAAGAAAAAATAAACAAAATAAACCTAAACTTACTAGTTTATTTAATTTAAAAAAAAAATAAAAATAAAAAAGTAAAAAATAAATAAAACCCTAAATCAAACCCTAAACCCTAAATCTTAAACCCTAAACCCTAAACATACAACCCTAAACCCTAAATCCTAAACCCTAAACCCTAAACCCTAAACCTAAACCTAAACCCTAAACCCTAAAACCCTAAACCCTAAACCCTAAAACCCCCTAAGCTCTAAACCCTAAACCCTATACCCTAAACACTAAACCCTAAACCATAAACCCTAAATACTAAACCATAAACAAAAACCTAAAAATCTAAAAACCTAAACCTAAACTAAATAAAACCTAAAATTAAAATAAGTAAACAAAACCTAAACCAAAATAAAATAAAAAATAAAAAAATAAAAACATAAATTAAAACCTAAACCTAAATGTAAACTTAAACCTAAACCAAAAAAGAAAATAAAATAAAAAATAAAAACTAAAAAAATAAATTAAATTAAAACCTTAACTAAACTAAAAAAATCAAAAACCTAAATAAAATAAAAACTAAACCTATAATAAAATAAAATAAACCTAAAATAAAATAAAATTAAAACTAAATAAAAACCTAAACCTAAAAATTAAACAAAAAATAAAACTTAAAAAATAATTGAAACCCTAAACTAAAAAAAACTTAAACCTAAATCTAAACTAAAATAAACTAAACTAAAATAAATAAAACCTAAACCTAAACCTAAAATAAACTAAGCCTAAACTTAAACATAAAGTAAATAAAATAAAATAAACTAAAAATAAACCTAAAATAAAAACCTAAAACCTAAACCTAAAAACATAAAATAAAAACCTTAACCTAAACCTAAAAATAAAAAATAAAATGTAAACCTAAAAAATAATAAAATAAAAAAACTAAACTAAAAAGTAAACTTAAAGCTAAATCTAATCCTAAAAAATAAACTAAAATAAAAAATCTAAACTAAAGTTAATAAACCTAAAATAAATAAACTAAACTAAATAAAAATAAAAATAAACCAAATAAAATTTAAAAAAACTAAAATAAATAAAAACAAAACTAAATAAACTAAATAAACCTAAACTTACAAGTTTACTTAATTTAAAAAAAATTTAAAAAAAACCCTAAACCTTAAAACCAACCCTAAACCCTAAACAATAAACCCTAAACCTACAACCCTAAACCCTACCCCCTAAAAAACCCTAAACCTTCAATGCTAAACCCTAATTCTAAACCCTAAAACCCACTCAAACCCTAAACCCTAAACCTTAAATCCTAAACCCTAAACCCTAAACCTAAACCTAATTTAATTAAATAAATTAAAAGAACCTAAACCCTAAAACTTAATAAACCTAAACCTAAACCCTAAGAATGGGTAGCCATGACAACATGAACATCACCGACAACCGTGCCTAGATCCGAGTGGAGGCAAGAGGTGGAGCTATCAAATGGTGGTGGGGATCTGAGGTGCCGGTGGATATGGAGGTGGTGGTCTGAGGTGCTGTATGGAGGTGCAAAGAGGCATCCGTAGTGGTGGCTAAGGGAGAGATCGTGATATAATGGTGGATCCGCTACCGAGAGGCCAGTGGCTTTGATGGGAACTGAGAAACTAAAGAACAATGTGCTCAGATATGGAATTATGTCTTTACAAGAGATGGTTCTAGTTATCTAGGGTTTTGATTTTCTTCTATGCTCATTTTTTTATCTATGTCATCGCTTGTGTCTTAGAAAACTTGTTGTGTTTCTTGGTTGATGAAATCAAAAGAAGACATGTTGAATCTAAATTTCTATTAAAAAACCAAAAAACACTAAACCTTAAACTAAAACCTGAACCCTAAACATAAAACCTAAACCCTAAACCCTAAACCCTAAAATAAAAAAAAAATAAAAAAACCCTAACCCTAAACCTAAACCCTAAACCCTAAACTAAACCTAAAACCCAAAAAAACCCTAAACTCTAAACCCTAAACCCTAAACCCTAAACTCTAAAAACATAAAACCTAAACCTAAACTCTAAAACCTAAACCTAAACCTAAAAGTAAAAAAAATAAAATAAAAACCTAAACTAAAACATAAACATAAACCCAAACCTAAACCTAAACTAAAAAAACCTAAAAATAATCCCAAAATAGAAACCTAAAACC
This sequence comes from Cymbidium sinense, assembly GCA_021442155.1. Taxonomy (NCBI): domain Eukaryota; kingdom Viridiplantae; phylum Streptophyta; class Magnoliopsida; order Asparagales; family Orchidaceae; genus Cymbidium; species Cymbidium sinense. The sequence goes on along the minus strand of CM038214.1, from coordinate 105,162,619 downwards.
TAAACCTAAAAAAAGAAGATAAAAACCTAAACCTAAACCAAATGTAAACCTAAAAAAAAAGAATATTAAACTAAAACCTAAACCTAAACCTAAACCTAAACCTAAAAAAATAAACTAAAATAATAAACTTAAACTAAAATAAATAAATCTAAATTAAATAAACTAAGCTAAATAAAAATAAAAATAAACCTAAATAAAAAAAATAAACTAAATAAACCTAAACCTATAATTTTACTTTATTTTAAAAAAATAAAAAATTAAAGAAAATTAAAAATTTTAAAAAAACCCTAACCCTAAACCCTATACCCTAAACCCCAAACCCTAAACCTATACCTAAGTAACTAAATAAATTTTTAAAAAAAACCTAAACCCTAAAACCTAATAAGCCTAAACCTAAACCTAAACCCTAAGAATGTGTAGAACCTTGATGTCAGGAACATCGCCATCAACTAAGCTTAGTCTAGATCCGCGTGAGGAGGGAGGTAGTGGGTTATCGCAAAGGGTGGTGGGGGGATCTAGAGGCACTGGATATGGAGGAGGTTGTTGGAGCAAGGTGGCTATGGAGGTGGGAGGAATGATGAGGTTACATGGTGGTGGTGGGAGGGAAAGATCAAAGATATGATGGTGGATCCTGCAACTTGAGAGGCCGGGGTGGTTCTGATGGGAATCAAGAACTGATCCGACCGGGTGCATATGGAACTATGTCTTTACAAGAGAGATGGTTTTAGTTATCTAGGTTTTGATTTGCTCTATGCGTGCTAATTTTTTATCTATGTCATCGTTTGTGTCTTAGAAGATTTGGTGTGTTACTTGGTTGATGAAATCGAAAAGAAGAAATGTTGAGTCTCAATTTATTCTCTATTAAAAAAAAATCCAAAAACCCTAAACCTGAAACTTGAACTTGAACCCTAAACCTAAAACCTAAATGCTAAACCCTAAACCCTAAATCATAAACCATAAAAATAAAAAATAAAAAAATAAAAAAACCTAACCCTAAACCCTAACAGTAAACCCTAAAACCTACAACCCTAAACCCCTAAACCCTAAAAACCTGAACCTAAACTAAATAAAACCTAAAAATAAAATAAATAAATAAAACATAAACCTAAATAAAATAAAATAATAAAATAAAAACCTAAACTTAAACTAAAACCTAAAAATATATTAAAATAAGAAATAAAAACTAAACTAAAATAGAATAAATTAAAACCTAAACTAAACTAAAAAATAAACTAAACAAAAAATAGAAAACCTAAATAAAATAAAAGCTAAATGAAAAAAAATAAATCCAAACTAAAATAAAATAAAATAGAAACTAACTAAAAATCTAAACCTAAAAAATAAAGCTAAAAAATAAATAATAAAACCTAAACCTTAAACTAAAAAAAAAACCTAAACCTAAACTAAAATAAACTAAACTAAAATATAAAACCTAAACATAAACCTAAAATAAACTAAACCTAAACCTAAACTAAATAAAATAAAATTAATTAAAATAAACCTAAACCTAAACTAAAAAATAAAACCTAAAAATAAACATAAAATAAAAACCTAAAATCTAAAACTAAAAAAACAAAATTAAAACCTAAACTTAAACCTAAAAATAAAAAATAAAACCTAAACCAAAAATAAAAAATAAAAATAAAACTAAACTAAAAAATGAACATAAACCTAAACCTAAACCTAAAAAATAAACTAAAATAAAACCTAAACTAAATAAATAAACATAAAAGAAATAAATAAAATAAATAAAAAAAAAACTAAATAAAAATAAAATATAAAATAAATTAAAATAAATAATATTAAACCAAATAAAAAAAACCTAAATATAACAATTTACATAATTTAAAACTAAACTAAAAGAACCCTAAACCTAAACCTTAAACCCTAAAATAAATAAATAAATAAATAAAACCTCTAACACTAAACCTTAACCCTAAACCCTAAAACTAACCTAAAACCCTAAATCTACAAGCCTAAACCCTAAACCCTTAACCCTCAATCCCTAAACCCCAAACCCAAAACCCTAAACCCTAAACCCTAAATACTAAAATAAAATAAAAAATAAAAAATAAAAAAATCCAAACCCTAAACCCTAAAACTAACCCTAAACCTAAACCTTAAACCTACAACACTAAACCTACAGTGATAAACCCTAAAGCTTAAACCCTAAGCCCTAAAAAATCCTAAACCCTAAACCTAAACCTTATAAACCTTAAACCCTAAACCTAAACCCTAAAACTAAAAGTAAACTAAATTAACCTAAACTAACTATACTTAATTTATTAAAACCATAAACCATACCCTAAACCCTAAACTAACCCTAAACCCTAAAACCCTAAACACTACTCAACACTAAACCTAAACTAAACCCTAAACCCTAAACCTAAACCTAAACCTAAAAAGTAAACCTAAAACCCTAAACCTAAACCTAAAACTAAAAAATAAATTAAAAAATAAATTTAAACCTAAAACCTAATAAACCTAAACCTAAACACTAAGAATGGATAACCTGATGAACATCATCATCAACTAAATTTAGATCTGACGGAGGCAAGGTGGAGGCAAAGAATTATCAAGGGGTGGGGATAGGTGTTGGTGGACATGGAGGTGGTGAACAGAATAGTGGTGGTAATTGAGGCTAGAAGAGTGACGAAGGTTATAACCATGGTGGTGGCAGAGGGAGTGACAGGGATATGATGGTGATCCAACTACCAGAGGCTGGGGTGTCGATGGGAACTAGAGAAACTAAGAATGAAATCTGGCTATGGAATTATGTCTTTATAGTAGAGATGATTTTAGTTATCTAAGTTTTTTGATTTTTATGCTCATTCTTGATCTATGTTGAATGAAATCAAAAAGAAGAAATGTTGAATCTGAATTTGTTCTCTGTTAAAAAAAACCAAAAACACTAAAACCTAAACTTAAACCTAAACCCTAAACCTAAAATCTAAACCCTAAACCCTAAACCCTAAAACTAACCCTAAACTCTAAACCTTAAACCTACAACACTAAACCTACAACCCTAACCTAAACCAAAAAAAACCTAAACCATAAATCCAACACCCTAAACCTTAAACCCTAAACCCAAAACCCTAACCCCAAACCATAAACCCTAAAAGTATAAACCCTAAAACCAAAACCTTAAACCCTAAACCCATACCATAAAGTAAACTAAAAAATAAACCTAAACCCTAAAACCTAACCTAAACCTAAACCTAAACCTAAATTTAGTAAGCATGAGACATCCCATTGACTATCCTTAACTTTTTTCATTCTTACCCTAAAGATTCACTCTTTCTTTCATAGTCTAAAACTTTCAAGTGCTTCTATGATTAATTGATCCTCACCACATTTTGATTCACTTAACAATAATTTGGATTACACATGTTTTTTTGCTATCGCTCTTATTTGGTTTTCAATTGTCAAATGAGGTTGCTGAAAAGACTCCACTATTTGATATTAAAGAATCCCATTCATTTTGGTTTGGAATTCTCCCAATATGCAAATTTTTTATTAATCATCGCCTTTTTATTGTGCTTTATTTGGTTGGCCATTGGAAAATTAATGAAACAACTATGAAATCTTGACCTTCTATGCCTAGATATTGAATTGGACATTACCAAGAAACACCCCAAAGAAATCTAATTTGGATCTAAAATTATGGTTATATGAAAAAAGTTGATTTTGAAAATTTCCTTTTATTCTCTCACAGAAAATCCATGGGCATGATAATTATGAATGTTTCATTCTACATGCTCACCTAAAAAAGAAAATTCATGTTAAGGAAACTATTATTCCTAACCTTAGCACATTAAATATCAAAAAAGTTATTAAAAAAAAAAAAAAAGATTCATTGAATGTTCCTAATAAGGTTGTTTTACTCTTATTTCTTCTATGCAATTGAAGGTTTCTAATGTGGAAAATAATAATTTCTCTAAACTTTTGATGATGATTTTTTCCTCTAATTCGATCCTCGATCCTTACCAATTTTTTGATTGAAAATGAAGCTTTAATTGAAAATATTAATGAGGATATCAATGTTATGCATCATTTGAATTCAATGGAGATTATGGCTTTGGTTTCTCATGATATTCGCTTTTAAAAAACTTTACTTTAGTTCAAAATGATTTAAATTCTCAAAAAGATTTGGTATTGTCTACTAACTGGGTATTGAAGAAGAAGGGGATGTCACACTTGCCTTCTTAATAAATCTCCTCACTTTCTATACCTAATGCTCATTTGCCTTTAATAAATTCTAATGGCTAAGAAGGAGAGCTCACTTTATACAAGAGACTTCCCTAAATCTATGACTAATGTTTAAATCCTTCTGATGATGATTCTATGGAAAAGGAAATGGTTTCCAAATGTATCATGCTAAAAAAGAAAAAAATGTTAAAAAATTCCTCCCAAAATTGTCCAAAAACACTAGATCTATGACCTCCCTCTCCTCTTTTAATTAACCTTTTCTTAACCCTTTTCTTATGAATAAAATGTTAGAGGGATCGCTCTCTATTTGTAACCTTATTAGAAACCTTGTCAGATATTAATAATATTTCTTTAGTTATTAACATAACAAAAAATAAAAATAAAACTCAACTAAAAAATAAACCTAAACCTAATAAATAAACTAAAACAAAAAACCTAAACTAAAATAGATATACATAAAATAAATAAACTAAACTAAATAAAAATAAAAAATAAACCTAAATAATAAAAATGAAAATAAACATAAATAAATAAAAAATAAACTAAATAAACAAAATAATCCTTAACCTACTGATTTACCTAATTTTTTTTAAAAAAACCCTACCCTAAACCCTAAATCCTAAACCCTAAACCCTAAATCATAAACCATAAAACTAACCCTAATCCCTAAAAAACAATAAACCCTAAACCCTAAACCTAAACCCTAACCCTAACCTAAACCCTAAATGTAACCCTAACCCTAAACCTATACCCTAAATCATAAACCCTAAAAAAAAACCCAAAACTAAAACCCTAAACCCTGAACTAACTAAAACCCAAAACCCTAAAAAGCTAAAAAGCTAAATCAAAACTAAATAAAACCTAAAAATAAAATAAAAACCTAAAACTAAATAAAAATAATATAATAAAATAAAAACCTAAACTAAAACCTAAACATAAACCTAAAATAAAATAAAATAAACTAATAAAAATAAACAAAAATAAAATAAATAAAAACCTAAACTAAACTAAAAAAACCTAAGAATAAAAAACCTAAAAAAAATAAAAACTAAATGTAAAATAAAAATAAAATAAACCTAAAATAAAATAACATAAAAACTAAATAAAAATGTGAGCCTAAAAATAAACCTTAAAATAAAACCTAAAAATAAATAAAAATAAAACCTAAACCTAAACTAATAAAAAAACCTAAACCTAAAATAAAAATAAAATAAATAAAATAAAATAAACCTAAACCTAAACTAAAATAAACTAAACTAAAATATATAAAACCTAAACCTAATCCTAAAATAAACTAAACCTAAGCCTAAACCTAAACTAAATAAAATAAAATAAACTAAAAATAATCCTAAACCTAAACTAAAAGAATAAAACATAAAAATAAACCTAAAATAAAAACCTAAGACCTAAACCTAAAAAAATAAAATAAAAACCTAAACCTGAACCTACAAAAAAAAAAACCTAAACCTAAAAAAAAAAACTCAACTAAAAAAATAAACTTAAACCTAAACATAAACCTAAAAAATAAACTAAAATAAAAACCTAAACTAAAATAAATAAACCAAAAATAAATAAACTAAACTAAATAAAAATAAAAAAAATAAATAAAATAAAAGTAAAATAAACTAAAATAAATCAAAAATAAACTAAATAAACCCAAACCTACCAGTTTACTTATTTTTTTTTAAAAAACCCCTAAATCCTAAACCCTAAAACCTAAACTTATAACCCTAAACCCTAAACCCTAAACCTTAAACCCTAACCCTAAACCTTAAAACCATAAAACTTAAAACTTAAACCTAAACCTAAAGTAACTAAATAAATTAAAAATAAACCTAAACTATAAAAAACCTAATAAACCTAAGCATAAACCTAAACACTAAGAATGGGAAAAACCTTCAAGCAGAACAACATCGTCAACCAAGCTCAGTCTAGATCTAGTGGTGGAGGTGAAGGTAGAGGCAGCAGTTATCGCAATGGTGGTGGGGGATCTAGAGGTGTTGGTGGGTATGGAGGTGGTGGTCGAGACGATGGAGGTGAGGAGTGATGAGGTTACAACTGGTGGGGCTGGGAGATATCGGGATATTATGGTGGATCCACAACTCGAGAGGCCTGGGTTCGGGATGGGAACTAGAGAAACTGAAGAACGACTAATCCATTCTACTACATATGGAATTATGTCTTTACAGTAGAGGCAGTTCTAGTTATCTAGGGTTTTTGATTTGCACTATGTGTACTCATTTTTTATCAATGTCATCGCAGGTATTACAAACTGGTGTTTTACTTTTGATGAAATCAAAAGAAGAAATTGAATTAATTTGTTCTCATCAAAATAAAAAAAATTAAAAAAGCCTAAACCCTAAAATAAAACTTGAACCCTAAACCTAAAACCTGAACCCTAAACCATAAACCCAAAACCCTAAACCCTAAGGCCTAAACCCTAAAATTTAAACCCTAAACCCTAAACCCAAAAAAAACCCTTAACATTAAACCCTAAACCCTAAACTAACATTAAACCCTAAACTAAACTAAAATAAAATGCTAAAATAAACCTAAACTAAATAATGCCTAAAAAAAAAATAAACCAAAATAAAAAAATAAAACTTAATCCTAAACTAAAGAAAACCTAAAAAGAAAATAATAAAATTAAACTAAAAAATAAAACTAAATTAAAATAAAATAAAAACTAAACTAAACTAAAAAATAAAAAACCTAAATAAAATAAAAACCTAAACCTAAACCTAAAATAAGAAATAAAACCTAAACCTAAACCTAAATTTTAAAATAAAATAAATCTAAACAAAAAATAAACCTAAACTTAAACCTAAACCTAAAAAAATAAACTAAAATAAAACCTAAATAAATAAATAAAAATAAATAAACTAAATTAAACAAAGAAAATAAAATTAAATAAAAATAAACTAAAATAAATAAAAAATAAACTAAATAAACCTAAACCTAAAGTAATTTAAAAATAAAATAAATAAAATCCTAACTAATAATAAACTAAAATTCTAAACTAAACCTAAACCTAAACCCTAAAATAAACCCTAAACCTAAATAAACCCTAAGCCCTAAAACCTAAACCGTAAACCCTAAAAAACCTAAACTTTAAACTTAAACCCTAAACCCTAAACCCAAAATCATAAACTACCCCTAAACCCTAAACCCTAAATAAAATCAAACCCAAAACCCTAAACCCAAACCCCATCCTCCCCCTCCTCTCCTTCTAGTAATTTTGAATCCTCTGGTGCATCCCTAGATTTCTATGGTTGGCCTTGGTCTCAATCAATTCAAAGGTTTGAATGGTATCTAGCCATGAAGCTTCATCATTGATCATGTAGAGTTATATTCCTTGGACTCCACCTCAAATTATGGATGCTTGCTGTCTGACACTTTGGGCCTAGCCCTAATGTTGCTTCTTCTACTAAATCTTTAAGGAAGTGCTATAGTAAGACTCCCTCCTGATTTTAATCTCATTTTGATTTTTTAGAGGTTTGCCACCCTTAATGTGCTCGATGTGGATGTTGAAAAGTTAGCAAAAGCCTTTGAATTTTTTTTTTATAAATTTGTGTCATCCAAATTTGGATAATATCCACCCTTTTTCCATGATCTCAAGCTGTGCTTTCTCAATTAGTCTTATTGACTCGATATCTTGATTCAACTTTCTAACAATCTAGATTATTCATGTGTTTTTTTGGGTCATTCTTATTTTGTCTTTAATTGTCAAATGCATTTGTTGAAGTGGTCACAACTTTTTGACATTAAGAAAGAATCTATTATCCTGTTGGTTATCTCTTCTTAATATGCACATTCATTTTGTTACCCATCATGTGCTTTTGCTATCTGGACTTTATTTAGCCTGCACCAAGCTTTACCACTAAGTGATCTCGCCCTTCTATTTCTCAAATATTTGTGTAATTAAACATAACTAAAAAAAATACCCTAAGGAAGTTTGGATTGGCTCTGAAAAATATGAGTATTCACAAAAGGTTGAATTGGAGAACCTTCCCATTTATGTTCCCATTATAAATTCATGGTCATGATAATTTGGAATATTTTATCATGCATACCCACTTAAAAAAAAAATGAAATCCTCCTAAAGAGAATGTTGTTCCTAGCCATAAGTCGATCCCTATTTTTGTTCAAAAATTGACCTCTGATCTTAAGAATGGTATGAAGGCTATTATTGAGGTTGATTCCTTGGATATTTTAATCCCATTGAACAAGTTGGCTCCTACCGGATATAGATATTCAACTTATTTTCAATATAGAAGGATAATTTACCTTTTTTTTCCTTCTTTGAATTTGAATATTTCTAATGGATAATAAAATTTTAAAAGTTATTGGAAGACGATTCTATTTCCTATTCTATTCTTGCATCTATGCCGACTAATATTGTTGAAAATGAAGCTTTTAATGAAGATTTAAATGATGTCGAGCAAAAAAACATTTTGATCTAGATTTAACTACTTGTGCTTTAAATGGTTCTAAATCATCACTGTCATCTCTAATCTTGATATTCATGTTAATCCTACTTGTCAACTTAATATGGATTTGGAAGAGGGTGAACTCCCCTCCAAACACTTGAAGAATTCTCCTAAGTTAGTGACCAATGTTACTAAATCTTACTCGGATGATAACTTTAGGGGAAAAGAAAATGGTTTTCAACCTTATCATGCTAAAAAGAAAAAAAGTGTTAAAAATTACTCTCCTAAATTGTCCAAAAATACTAGATTTGCTACGACCTCTAACTCCTCTCTTAATTAACCTTTGCTTAACCCCTTTTTATTTTACTTATGTTTAACTTTCTTATTTGGAATGTTAGAGGGATCATCTCTAATCATAATCATATTAGAAATCTTTGTCATTCAATATATTTAATTACTTATTTTTCTAGAGCCTCTTATCCATGCTAATACAATTAACCATATTGCTATAATATTCGACTTCAATAAATTTTTGTCTAATATTAGTAATAAGATTTGGTGTTTTTGGGATAATTTCATTGAGGTTTCTATTATTGATGATTTTCAACAAGTTGTCAATGCTCAAATCTCTTATGGTGACTATTGTGTTTTGGGCTCTTTTGTTTATGCATCTTGTTATAGATCCGGTACAAATCTTCTTTGGAATAATTTGAGGAATTTTACTACTCATCAACAAAACCTTAGTTTGTGGGTGGTGATTTTGACACTATTTTATTCTCTTCTTAACGAAGTGGTGGCTGATCTCCTAATATTCATTCCATGGAAGATTTCTCTAATATGATCCTTGATTGTAATTTGATTGATATTGGCTTTAAGGGTTCTAATTATACTTAGCAAAACTCTAGACTTTGGCAAAGGTTGGACCAATTTTTTTTAATACTCATTAGATTACTCAATGGCCTATTACTTCTATTGATCATTTAAGCATAACCTTGTCATCATGCTCCTCTTCTAGTTTCTATTAAAGATAATTCCAATAGATTACATAAATCTTCTCCTTTTAGATTTCACAACATATGGATTCAAAGATATTGACTTTTTTTGATGTCATGGCTAATAATTGAAAGCCCTTTACATCCTCATAATTTGATTATGGGGATGAGTAGACTTTGGATTAAACTTAAAAGAATTAAACAATATTTGGGTTGTTGGAACAAGCATTGTTTTAAAAACCTTTTGATAATATTAAAGATATCGAAAAATTGGTTTGTGATCTTGAAGTCTCTGTCATGTCTGATCCAACTAAGTTTAAGGACTTGACTGAGGTGAAAGATAAACTTGTTAACTTCCAAAATATGGAAGAGACTTACTTGTGCAAAAAGTCGCTAGTAAGCATACAGATGGTGATAGGAATACTAGTTATTACCATGCTTTAGTTAATAAAAAAAGAGCTTTAAATAATATTCTAAAAATTAAAGATGATAATGGTGTTTGGATTATGGAGAATAATGATATTATGGAATCGATTAATTACTTTAGAAATATGCTTAGTAAGAGTCTATGAAGATATGTCTAAATTGCATTTGATTCCTTCTATTATTACTAATGATGATAATCATTTGCTTATCATCGTCTAATGAAGATGAAAATGTTGCAAGTCCATAATAGCATGAATATAGATTATGTCCGAGGGTTTCACTACTCGCTTCTTTCAAAATGTTGGTTTATCATTAAAAATGATTTGATTGAGGCTGTGGTTGATTTTTTTTGATGGTAATCCTTTTCCTAGATATTTCTCTTTTACTTCTATCATTCTCATACCTAAGAAAGATAATTCAAAATATTGGAGTAATTTTAGACCAATTCATCTTTGCACCTTCTTTAGTAAGTTGATTTCCAAAATTCTAACCAATAGGCCTAAGAATTCTATCATTCTCAACCAAATTGGTTTTATTGGAGGTAGATCTATTTCTAATAAAATTTTGCTGGCCTAAGAATTAATTCAAGATCTTGATGCCAAGACTAGAGGTGGCAACATTCTTTTCAAATTAGATATTACCAAAGCTCTTGATAACATTTCTTTCCATATTATGAATTTATTTGAATTTTTTGATAAGTTTATTTTTCTTATTAAAATTTATATTAACAATGCATGGTTTTCGATAATGCTTAATAGGGAAGCCTTGGGTTTCTTTCCTCTTCCTGGCTTAAGACAAAGGGATCCTTTATCTCCTTATTTATTATCATTGTTGAGTACTTATCTAGAGCATCAATGATTTATTCTTTAACAATCCTAGTATGTACTATGTAACTCTTGGTGGTCTTCCTATTTTCCATTTAAGTGATGATTTCATTATTTTTGCAAAGCTACAATTCATCATATTAAGCATCTCAAGTATTTTCTAAGTAGATTTGGTAGAGAAAGTGGCCTTTCTATCAATGATAACAAAAGCTATTTTATCACTTCCTCTTGTATCTCCAATAATAAAATCAATCAAATCCTATAACACTAATTTTAAGCATCAACATTTACCTCTAAAGTACTTGGGTGCCGCTCTTTAAAGGCTAAATGATCCCATCTCTTTGATGAGTTAATTCAAAAAATTTTAAATTAAATTTCCATTTAGGAATTCCATTTACTTTCCTTTGGTGGAAGGCTCACTATTCTTAAAAGCACTCAATTCAATGCCTCTTTATTTGATTCAAACTATTATCCCACTAATTCTACTCATTAGAATTGGTTGTTTGCTTAATAAATGTTTTGGGGCTCCAATAACTCTACCAAAATAATGCATTGGGCATCTTGGCATAAATGTTGTGGTCCTTTGGGTGAAGGTGCTCTAGGTTGCAAACCCATTTGTGAAGCTATCACGCTTTCCGTGGAATTTTAGAATAATTATAGCCTTTGGGCTAATTTTATGATGGAAAAATAAGGTAAACACCTTCTTATTTGTGCTTATAAAGTTGGTGACTCTCTTTGGAAAAGTCTTTGCTCCATTAAATGGGTTGCAAAATTCTTAATATCTTGGGGTATTCGGGTACTTCTTTCTTTGGCAAGACAACTGATTGGTAATGGCTCCATGACACCCTTTATCTACCCACTCTACTACTATCAAAGTTAACTCTTTTGGTTTAATAACAATTGGAATGAAAGTAAACTTGAGAATTATATCCCTATTTCTCTTTTTAACAATTTTAGAAATATTGCCATTTCTTCTAACAAACTGATCTTTTAAGCTCTCTTATAATGGTGATTTTGTTCTTAAAGAGGTTTGAAATTTTATTAAAGTTAAACCCTCCAATGTCTTTATTAAACTTTGGAAACAATATCATTCCCATTTTCTATTAGATTTTAGTTTGGAGGATTTTGAATAACATTATTCGAGGACTCTTTCTCGACTAAAGGGTTTCATTTACCATCAAAATGTTATTGTTGCTTTCATATTGAAAGTGTAAATCATGTTTTTCAATGGTGCTATTTCTTCTAAATAATGGATGACTTATTTAATACAAACTATTTTCATGGTTCTCTTTCTTTATATCAACTTCTTGAAGTTTGTTTCAAAAAAATTTGAAAGGTCAATCAAAGTAATTGATATTACCCTTCTCCGTTCATCTAGATGGATAGAAATGATGCTAAATATTATATCCTATGAACCATAAAAGGATCCGACTAGAACTAAAGAAAAAATGCATGCACTCTTTAATGCTAATCTTTTAGTAACATTCATTTTAGAGGCTATAAATTTATGGCTAAAAAAATTTGATATCATTCTACCTGACTTGGACCCTTATAAAGGTGCTAGGATTATCCATTGGATCAACCCTAAAGATAACTTGATTAAAGTGAATACTTTTGAGCTTCCAATAAATATGGTGGTAACCTTATGGATTCTAAAGGTACTATCATTTGTGCTTTGCCTATCATCTTAATGCTTGTTCTGTATTTTGGCTAAGCTTATGGCTATTAATAAAGCTATTGAAACTTGTTTGAAAAAAGGTTTTCTCAACATCTAGATTAAAGTTGATGTTCTCTTACTTCTTGACATGCTTAATTCCAATAGAAATGGGAATGCTGAATTATTTTATCTCTTTAATCATATAAAAAATCTTCTTTCTCAAGTTTTAAAATTTCCCACATCCTTTGTGAAGGTAATTTGCTGATTTCTTGGCTAATTTAGGTGCCAACTTAATGAGTTCACTTTATTTGACAACCAAACATTGCCTAAACTATTAAGAGGCTTGGTTAATCTGATAATACTAGATTGCCTTATTTTAGATTATAATTTGGTTGGTTTATGTTGGTTTTAATGAGCCTTTGCTTTTGTTTTCCCTTTGTTAAACCCTCTTTGGTGGTTATTTGTTTATTTTCACTTTGGTCGAAACCGGTTGTTAATTTGACCTTTTTTTTTGGGTCGGTGTTTCTCCCTGGTTATTGGTCATTGGTTGATTTGGTTTTTTGCCTATGGTTTTCATGTCGGTTTTACCACATTTTTTCTTGGCTATTTTTGATAACCTCATTTAGGTTGGGGTTTTTGTCTCTATTTTTTTTCCTCTTGTATGGGTTTTACCTCATTTCGTGGTTTCTCACTTACTTGTTTTGATCATGGTGGTTGAATGGGTGGTTTTGTTGGTCGGTGGGTTGACTAGTAGTGTTGGCTAGTTAGGTTGGCTAGCTAGTTGGCAGCTATTCTATTCTTTTCCTTTCTATTGACCTGGGTCATTTAGCTTTGGCTTCATTTTGAATTATGGAGGTTTTGTTTGTACTTTCTATCTTATTGACTGGGATTGGTGGTCGCTATTCTATTTTGTTCTTTTGGTTTGGTTTTGTCCTCCTTATTTTAGCCTTCCTCTCAGTAGTTTTGGGTTTGGTTATTGTTTGTTGGCTTTGTTTTTTGGTATTATTTTCCGGTCTTGGGTGATTTTTTGGCTTACATTGACTTGGTTTTTTTGTGGTGGTTGGTTAGAGGCTATGTTTGGTGATTGGTTGGTTGTTTCTCTATTGGTGTTTTGTTGTTTTTTGTTTTTCTTCGATGGGGATCTTTCCTTTGTTGGTTACTAATGATGGCTATTCGGGTCACTTATGGATGTTTTACTTATTTGCTGGGAGGACTTTAGTCTTTGAATCTTGGTCTTCTTTGTTGGTTTTTCTTCTTCTCTTGGCTGTTGTACTCGTAGCCAAACCTTTGTTGATCCTTCTAAATTTTTTGGTTTCTGTATTGCCGCCTTTCTTCCTTTTGTTGTAGGTGGTGGTGGTGGTAGGTGCTTTTCCCATTGGCCAATGATCTTGTAACTGGTTGCTAGATTTATGATTGGCCTATGGGTTTTAGTTGGTTATGCTAATCGCTGTTTTTTATTTTTTCTGCAAGACTGATCACTATGGATTGCTGATGGCTATAGTATCGTATGACATGATGGCTTTGATGTTACTCACCTCCCCTCTTGGTTGGTAGCTTTCCATATGATAACCTTTCTTATGAAGTTTGTGCTCATATGTATTTACATCTTAACGCTTAATTTTCTTCTCTCGCCTTTCTCCTTTTTCTCTTTATCCTTATCCTTTAGATATGACTTTGCCTTAGTAGTGCTTTTGAAGAATTTTTCATAGTTGGAACTTTACCATAGATTTTCATTCTCGCCATCCCTACCATCGTTGTTTTATCTTGCTTTCAAAAATTACCATTCATGAACCTTTTTTTCATGCTTTGTTTTGTTTTACTGTCATTTTGTTTCATCCTTTTAGTTGTTTTTCTTTTGTTTTCTTTTCTCTTCTAATGTTTAGATGGGGTTTAGTTCTTGATTTTTTTTAGATCTATCAGTTAGAATTTTGCTTTACCACTTTTTATATCTTTTCCTCTATGGTTAAAATTTAACTTTTTCAAAAAAAACCATAAAACTTAAACCCTAAATAACCCAAACCCTAAACCAACTAAACCAAATAACCCAAACCTTAAACCCTAAAACTTTAAACTAAACCTTAAACTAACATAACCCTAAACTCAAAACCCTAAACTTAAACCTAACTCTAAATCTAAACTAAACTAAAACCTTAATTAAACTAAACATTAAACTAAACTTAAACCTAAACAACCTAAACCTAATAAACTAAACCTAAACTAAACTAAATAACTCAACTAAACCTAAACCTAAACTTAAAACTAAAAAAACTAAACCCTAAACTAAAACTCTAAACCTTAAACTTAAACTAAACCTCTAAAACCCTAAACTTAAACTAAACTAAAACTAAAAAACTAAACTAAACCTAAATCTAAACCCTAAACCCTAAACCAAAACCCTAAACTTAAAACCCTAAATAATAAACTAAACTAAAACCTAAAACCTAAAACTTAAACCTAAACTAAATAAACTAAATAAAATTTAACCTAAATAAAATAATAAAACATAAATCTAAACCTAAACCTAAAAAAAAATAAAATAAAAAAATAAAACTAAACTAAACTAAATAAATAAAACCTAAACTAAACTAAAATAAATAAACCTAAAATAAAAAAAATAAAATAAAAACTAATGAAAATAAAATTAAAACTTAAAATAAAATAAAATAAAAATAAAATAAAATAAACCTAAAAAATAAATAAAATAAACCTAAAATAAATAAAAAAAAAACCCCCCAAAAAAAAAACCTAAACCTAAAATAAATAAATAAACAAAACATAAACCTAAAATAAACTAAACTAAAATAAATTAAAAAAAATAAAACCTAAACCCTAAATTAAATAAAACCTAAAAATAAAATAAATATAAACCTAAAAAATAAATAAAATTAAAACAAAACATAAACCTAATAAAAATAATAAATAAAACTAAACTAAAATAAAATAAATAAAACCTAAACATACTAATAAAAAAATAAATAAATAAAAAACTAAAATAAAAAAATAAAATAAACCTAAAATAAAATAAAATAAAAACTTAAATAAACCTAAAAAATAAATAAAAATAAATAAACCTAAACCCTAAACTAAAAAACCTAATCCTAAAATAATAAAATTAAAATAAACTAAACTAAAATAAATAAACCTAAACCTAAACCCAAATAACTAACCTAAACCTAAACCTAAACTAAATAAAACCTAAAAATAAAATTAATAAAATAAAACTAAAACAGAAACCTAAACCTAAAAAATAAAAATAAATAAAACTAAAAAAAATAAAATAAATAAACTAAATTAAATAAAATAAAACCTAAATAAAATAAAACTAAAAAAAATAAATTAAACCTAAAATAAAATAAAATAAAACTAAAACTTAAACTATAAAATAAATAAATAATAAAACCTGAACCCTAAAAAAACCCAAACCTAAAATAAAATTAAAATAAACTAAACTAAAATAAATAAAACCTAAACCTAAAACTAAATAAACTAAACCTAAACCTAAACCTAAACTAAATAAAATAAAATAAAATAAAATAAACCTAAACCTAAACTAAAAAATAAAATAAAATAAATAAAAAAAAAAACCTAAACAAAAAAATAAAATATTATAAACCTAAACCATAAATAAAAATAAAACTAAAACTAAAAAACTAAACTAAAATAAACCTAAACCCAAAATAATAAATTAAAAAACCTAAAAAAAATATAAATAAATATAAACTAAAAAAAAATCATAAATAAAATAAACTAAAATAAAATTTAAATAAAATTAAAATAAAAAACTAAATAAAAAATAAAAAAACCTAAACCCTAAACCCTAAATCAATAGACTCTAAACCCTAAACCCTAAAATAAAATAAAATATAAACCTAAACCCTAAACCTAAACCCCAAAAAAACCTAAACCCTAAACCAAAACTAAACCTAAATAAACCTAAAACCTAAAAAATAAAATAAAAAACCTAAAAAAAAAAAATAAAACCTAAACCTAAATAAAAAAATAAAATAAAATAAAATAAAACCTAAACTAAAACCTAAACCTAAACCTAACCTAAAAATAAAAAAAATAAACTTAAAAATAAATAAAACCTAAACTAAACTAAAATAAATAAACCCAAATAAAAAATCTAAATAAAATAAAACTAAAAAAATAAAAAATAAAATAAACCTAAAATAAAATAAAATAAAATAATAAATAAAACCTAAACTTTAAAATTAAAAAAAATAAAACCTAAAAAATAAATAAAAAATAAAACCTAAACCCTAAACAAAAAAAAAAACCTAAAATAAACCAAATAAAATAAACAAAACCTAAACTAAAATAAATAAAACTAAACCCAAAATAAACCTAAACCCTAAACTAAACCATAAAATATTAACCCTAATAAACCTAAACAAAACCTAAACCCAAAAACTAAACCCTAAAGCCCAAATAAACCCTAAACCTAAACCAAAAAAAACCTAAAAAACCTAAACCTAAATAAATAAAAAAAACATAATAAATAAATAAATTAACTAAAATAAAATAAAATAAAAAATAAATAATAAACTAAACCTAAACCTAAACCTAACCTAAACCTAAATATAAAAATAAAATAAAAAAAATAAAAAACTAAAATAAATAAAAAATAAATAAAACATAAACTAAACTAAAAAAATAAAAGAAACTAAAATAAAAAACCTAAATAAAATAAAAAAACCATAAAATAAAATAAATTAAACATAAAAATAAAATAAAAAAAACTATAAACCACCTAAAAAAAATAAACCTAATAAATAAATAAATAAAATAAATAAACTAAACTAAAAAAAAAACCTAAACCTAAAATAAATAAAATAAAATAACTAACCCTATACTAAAATAAACTAAACTAAATGAATAAAACCTAAACCTAAATAAACTAAACCAAAATCCTTTAAATAAAATAAAATAAACTAAAAATAAACCTATACCTAAACTAAAATGTAAACCTAAAATAAACCCAAAACCTAAACTTAAAAAAAAATAAAATCTAAACCTAACCTAAAATTAAAATAAAAACTAAACCTAAAAATAAAATAAAAATAAAACTAAACTAAAAAATAAACATAAACCTAAACCTAAACCTAAAAGTAAAATATAAAAAAGAACTAAATTTAAAATAATAAACTAAACTAAATAATAATATAAAAAAATAAATAAATAAATAAACCTTAAATTTAAAAAAAAAACCCTAAATCCCAAACCTACAACCCTAAACCTAAAAACCATAAAAACTAAACCTAAACCCTAAACCCTAACTAAAAATAAAACCTAAACCACAAACCCTAAATAAAATAAACCTAAAATAAAATAAATATAAACCAAAATAAAAACCTAAAAAAATACAAAAAATAAAACCTAAACCTTAAACTAAAAAAAAAACCTAAACCTAAAATAAAAATAAAATACACCTAAATCTAAACTAAAATAAACTAAACTAAAATAAATAAAACCTACCCCTAAACCTAAATTAAATTAAAACTAAACCTTAAACTAATTAAAATAAAATAAGCAAAAATAAAATAAAACCTAAACTAAAAAAATAAAACTTAAAAATAAAATTAAAATAAAAAAGTTAAAAACCAAACCTAAAATAAAAATAAAACCTAAACTAACCTAAAATTAGAAATAAAACCTAAACCAAAAAAATAAAAATCAAACTAATCTAAAAAATAAACATAAACCTAAACCTAATCCTAAAAATAAATTATAATAAAAATCCTAAACTAAAATAAATAACTAAATCATAATAAAATATAAACTAAATAAAATCTAAAATAAACTAAATAAACTAAAATCTATCTTTACTAATTTAAAAATGTAAACCTAAACCCTAAAATCATAAAAAAAAACTTAAACATAAACTAAAATAAAACCTAAAATAAACCTAAAAAATAAACCTAAACTTAAAAAAAAATAAAAACCTCAATCTAAAACTACAAATTAAAATAAACCCAAACAAAAAAAAATAAAAAAATAAAACTAAACTAAAAAAATAAACATAGACTAAACCTAAACCTAAAATAAAATAAAATAAATAAATAAATAAAACTTAAACTAAAACTTAAACCTAAAATAAAAAATAAAAACTAAATTAAAATAAATTAAATAAAATCCTAAAATAAACTAAAAAAAATAAAGAAACCTAAAAGTAAACCTAAATAAAATAAAATCTAAAAAATAAAAATAAAATAAACTAAAAAAATACCTAAACTTAAAAAATAAAAAAATCTAAACCTAAACCTAAAAAAAAAAAGAAAATTTTAAACATACAAAATAAAATAAATATAAAATTAAACTAGAAAATATAAACCTAAACCTAAACCTATAAAGTAAACTAAAATAAAAATTTAAATAAATAAATCTAAATTAATAAACTAAACTAAAAAAATAAAAATAAACCTAAATAAAATAAAAAATAAAATAAAGTAAAATAAATAAATAATAAAATAAATAAACACCCATTTACTTAAAAAAAAAAAACCACCCTAAAAAAACCCTAAACCCTAAACTAACCCTAAACCCTAAAAATTGAAATAAATTAAACCTAAAATAAAATAAATTATGAACTAAATAAAATTCTAAACTTAAAGAATAAAATAAAATAAATAAAATAAAATTAAAATCTAAACTAAAAAAACCTATCCTAAAATGAAAATAAAATATAAACCTAAACTAAATTAAACTAAACTAAAATAAAAACCTACCTAAACCTAAAATAAACTAAACCTAAACCTAAACTAAATAAAATAAAATAAACTAAAAATAAACCTAAACATAAACTAAAAAAAAACCTAAAATAAACCTAAAATAAAACCTAAACCTAAACCTAAAAAAATAAAATAAAACATAAACCTAAACATAAATATTAAAATAAATCCTAAAACTAAAAAATAAAAAAAATAAACTAAAAAATAAACATAAACCTAAACATAAACCTAAAAAAAATAAATAAAAAAACCTAAACTAAAATAAATAAACATAAAATAAATAAAGTAAACTAAATAAAAAATATAAACCTAAAAATATAAAATAAACTAAATAAACCTAAACATTCTGATTTACTTAGCTTTAAAAAAGTATCCTAAACCTAAACCCTAAACCCTAAACACTAAATCCTAAACCATAAACCTTAAAACTAAATAAAATAAAATAAAACTTAAATCTAAAAAATAAACCTAAAAAACAAAACTAAAAAAAAATAAAAAATAAACTAAACTAAAAAAAACCTAAACCTAAAATAAAATACAACAACAATAACAACAATACAAGCCTTTATCCCACTAAGTGGGCTACATGAATCCTTCTCTCAGGTCCTATTATGTTTCACTCATTTAATTCATTAAGGTCTTTTTATACATCTTAACCAAGTCTTTTAGTCTACCTCTACCTTTCTTAACATAAGGCAAATCTAATGCATCTACTCTCCTAATCGGGATGATGATGCTTTATGTGGCCAAACCATCTAAGGCAACTCTCTAATCTTATCTACCATTGAGCTACCAACTTTTCCAACATACTCATTTCACATTTTATCTCTAAGAGTAAAGCCACTCATCCACCTGAGCATCCTCCTCTCTCGTCACTTAACTTAGTCTTATGCTTTCTTTTATTGGCTAACATTCTACACCATAAGTCAGTGTATTACCACCATCTTATAAAATTTTTCCTTAAGTTTAAGTGGAATTTTTCTATCACACAACAGGCCAAATGCATTCCTCCACTTCAGCCATCCAACTTGAATTCTACTAATAACATCTCCATCTATGTCACCATCATTTTGAACAATAGAACCTAAATATCTGAATCATTCACTCTTATTAATGAGTTGTTCACCTAATGTCACAACACTACCACTAGAACTTCTACAACTAAAATTACACCCCATATATTCAGTTTTAGATCTACTTAAATGAAAACCTTTAGACTCTAATGTTGACCTCCATAATTCAAGTTTCTCTTAGACTCCCTCTATAGTTTTATCAACAAGAAGAATGTCATCAGTAAAAAGCATATACTAAGGTTCATCTTCCTATAAATGCCTAGTAAGAACATCCATAACTAAAGAAAAAGGATTAGTGCTTAAAGTTGATCCTTGATGTAATCCAACTGAAATAGGAAAATATTTTGTCAATCCTCCTTGTGTTTGGACACAAGCCTCTAGTATACATATCCTTAATGACTTGAATATAACCAATATTAACTCCTTTCTATTCAAGAACTCTCCAAAGAACATCTCTTGAAACTTTATTAAAAGCTTTCTAAATCAATAAATATCATATGTAGATCCTCCTTACTATCTCTATACTTCTCCATCAAACCTCTTAACAAATGTATAACATCCATAATAAATCTACTTAGCATGAAACCAAACAAATTGTGAGAAACTTTTGCATCACATTGTAACTTATGCTCAATTACTCTCTCCCATAATTTTAATGTATGACACATTAACTTAATTCCTCTATAATTTGCACACTCTTGTGCATCACCTTTATTCTTAAATATAGGAACCAACAAACTCTTCCTCCATTCATCTGACATCTCTTTAGTCTTTAAAATAGCATTAAAATGATTTGTAAGCCAAGAAATTCCTTGATCTCCTAAACATTTCCATTCTTCTATTGGAATATCATCAGGTCCTACATTTTTTTCCACATTTCATTTTCTTTAAAGGTTCTCTAACTTCAGATTTACTAATGTGAGAATAAAAACAAAATTCTCTATTTTTTTAGGGTATTAAGGTTGCTAAAATCAATCATACTTTCAGATCCTTCATTGAAAAGTTTTTCAAAATATCTCATCCACCTATTTTCAATATCCTTTTCTAAGAAATGCACTTTATTATTTTCATCCTTAAAACACCTCACTTGAACTAGGTCTTTACTTTTCCTATCTCTTTGGTTGGCTAACTTATACATACTTCTTTCTCCTTCTTTGGTATCTAATCTATTGTCTAAATAGCTAAAAGCTAAATTTTTTGCATCATATTTGCTTTCTTAGAATCACTATAGCCACTTTATATCTTTCCCTTCCGAAGTTTTACATCTAAACAAATTTTACAATAATGCTTATTTCTTATATTTTCTTGCACACTACTCCACCACCAACTATTTTATTAAAAGAAGCTTTCCTTTTGATTCTCCAAGAACTTTTAGCAACTTTAATTTTACTTGCTACTTTTTTCACATAACATTAGCTTCCTTATGAACATCCCAAATTCTAAGCTCTTATAGCTTGTTCTTAATAATATTTTATTTGTGTTCTTTAAGTGTCCCCATCTAATCCTACAATAATTTGTTTTATTTTTCCTCTTACAATCTTTCATTTTAAAATCTAAAACTAACAATCGATGTTGTACTTGAACTACATTGAATGACCTTACAATCTTTACAAACCGATCTATTTTTCTTATCAAAATAATCGCTTTGTATTTTACTAGATCCATTTTATAACTAATAATATGTTCATCTCTTTTCTTAAGTAAAGTATTAGCAACTACAAAATCATAAGCTAAAGCAAAATTTAATATAGTCATACGTTCTTCATTAGTCACTCCAAATTTATAACCACCATGAATACTTTTAAAATCTTCTACCACTCTACCAACATAAATCTCCTCCAATAAATATTTTTTCTTCAAGAGGTATCTTTTATATTAATCCCTCTAATTCATTCCAGAAATTTTCTTTTGAGCTCACATCCAAACCTACTTAAGGAGCATAAACACTTATAACATTGAGAATCTTAGTATCAACAATAATCTTTAAAGTTATAATTCTATCTCCACATCTATTAATATTTAAAACATTATCCTTCAAACTTTTATCTATAATCACACCTACACCATTTCTAGTTTGACTTCTACGTGAATACCAAAGTTTAAAACCTAAATTATTAATCTCCTTGGCCTTCTCCCCAACCCATTTAGTTTCTTGAACACATAAAATATTTATTATTCTATGAACCATAATATCTATTAATTCCATTAATTTACCTGTAAGATTTAAACCTAAAGTAAAAATAAAATAAATAAAATAAAATAAAATAAAATAAACTTAAACCTAAACTAAAATAAACAGAACCTACACTTAATGCTAAAAAACTAAACCTAAACCTTAAACTAAATAAAATAAAATATACTACAAATAATCCTAAACCTAAACCAAAAAATAAAACCTAGAAAAAAAATCTAGACCTAAAACCAAACCTGAAAAAATTATATTAAAACCTAAACCTAAACGTGAAAATTAAAGATAAAACCTAAACCCAAAAAATAAAATAAAAATAAAACTAAACAATAAAATAAACTTAAATCTAAACCTAAACCTAAAAAATAAACTAAAATAATAAACCTAAACTAAAATAAATAAACATAAAATAAATAAACTAAACTAAACAAAAATAAAATATAAACCTAAATAAAAATATAAAATAAACTAAATAAACCGAAACTTGAAACTAGAACTTGAACCCTAAACTTAAAACCTAAATTCTTAATCCTAAACCCTAAATCATAAACCCTATAAATATAAAATAAAAAAATAAAAACCTAACCCTAAACCCTAACCCCAAACCCTAAAACCTACAACTCTAAACCCCTAAACCCTAAAAAACCAACCTAAACTAAATAAAACCTAAAAAATAAAATAAATAAATAAAACATAAACCTAAATAAAATAAAATAATAAAAAATAAAAAACCTAAACTTAAACTAAACCTAAAATATATTAACATAAGAAATAAAACTAAACTAAAATAGAATAAATTAAAACCTAAACTAAACTAAAGAAATAAACTAAACAAAAAAATAAACCTAAATAAAATAAAAGTTAAATGAAAAAAAATAAATTTAAACTAAAATAAAATAAAAAACTAACTATAAAAAATAAAGCTAAAATAAATAATAAATAAACCTAAACCTTTAACTAAAAAAACCTAAATCTAAACTAAAATAAACTAAACTAAAATATAAAAAACCTAAAGATAAACCTAAAATAAACTAAACCTAAACCCTAAACTAAATAAAATAAAAATTAATTAAAAATAAACCTAAACCTAAACTAAAAAATAAAACCTAAAAATAAACATAAAATAAAAACCTAAAATCTAAACCTAAAAAACAAAATTAAAACCTAAACATAAACCTAAAAATAAAAACTAAAAATAAAACTAAACTAAAAAATGAACATAAACCAAACCTAAACCTAAAAAATAAACTAAAATAAAAACCTAAACTAAAATAAATAAACATAAAAGAAATAAAAAAACTAAATAAAAATAAAAAAAATAAAACTAAAAAATATAATATAAAATAAATTAAAATAAATAATAAATAAATAACCTAAAAAACCTAAATATAACTTACATAATTTAAAAAAATAAACCTAAACTAAAAAACCCTAAACTTAAACCTAAACCCTAAAAAAAACGAAAATAAATAAATAAAACCCTAACACTAAACCTAACCCTAAACCCTAAACTAACCCAAAACCATAAATCTACAAGCCCAAATAAACCCTTAACCCTCAATCCTTAAACTCCAAACCTAAAAGCCTAACCCCTAAATCCTAAACACTAAAATAAAATAAAAAAATATAATAAATAAAAAAATCCAAACCCTAAACCCTAAAAGTAACCTAAACCTAAACCTAAAAGACTAAACTATAAACCCTAAACCTAAGCTAAAACCCTAAACCCTAAATAACCCTAACCTAAACCCTAAACCCTAAAAGCATAAACCATAAAATCAACCCTAAACCCTAAAAAAAAACAAATTAACCTAAAATAACTAAACTTAATTTGTTAAAAAAACTATAAACCATAATTCCTAAACCATAAACCCTAAACACTAGACCTACAACACTAAACTTACAACCTTAAACCCTGAACCCTTAACCCTAAACCTGAAATCCTAAACCCTAAACCCTAACTAAACCTAAACCTAAAAAATAAACTAAAACCCTAAAGAAAACCTAAACCTAGAGCAACTAAATAAATTAAAAATAAATTTAAACCTAAAACCTAATAAAACTAAACCTAAACATTTAGAATGGAAACCTGAATAACATCATCAACTCGCTAGATCCTGGAAAGGTGAAAAAAATCGAAATCGGAGGTGTTGGTGGACATAAATGGTTAGAACAAAATGGTAATAAAGAGTGACAAAGGTTACGTGATAAGGGGATCGTGGATATGATGGTGGATCCAACTATTCGAGAGGCTTGGGTGGTTCTGATGGGAACTAGAGAAATTGAAGAATGACTAATCTGATCTATTGCTTATGGAATTGTGTCTTTATAGTAGAGATGAATTTATTTATCTATGTTTTTTGATTTTCTTTATGCGTGGTCATTCTTGATCTATGTTGAATGAAATCAAAAAGAAGAAATGTTGAATCTGAATTTGTTCTCTGTTAAAAAAAACCAAAAACACTAAAACCTAAACTTAAACCTAAACCCTAAACCTAAAACTTAAACCCTAAACCCTAAACCCTAAAACTAACCCTAAACACTAAACCTTAAACCTACAGCACTAAACCTACAACCCTAACCCCTAAACCAAAAAAAAATCTAAACCATAAATCCAGCTCCCTAAACCTTAAACCCTAAACCCCAAACCCTAAACCCTAAAAGCATAAGCCCTAAAACTTAAACCTTAAACCCTAAACCCATAGCACAAAGTAAACTAAAAAATAAACCTAAACCCTAAAACCTAATAAACCAAAACCTAAACCTAAATTTTAGTAAGCATGAGACATCGCCACGTTGACGACGCCCCTAACTTTCTTTCACAGATTCACTCTTTCTTTCATTGTCTAAAACTTTCAAGTGCTTCTACAATTACTTTAATTGATCCTCACCACATTTTGATTAGTTAACAAATATTTGGATGTTTTTGCTCGCTCTTATTTGGTTTTCAATTGTCAAATGAGGTTGCTAAAAAAGACTCCACTATTTGATATTAGGGAAGAATCCCCATTCATTCTAGTTTGGAATTCTCTCCCCAATATGCAAATTTATTTCGTTATTCAATAGTTCCTTTTTATTGTGGGTACTTTATTTGGTTGGCCATTGCAAATTAATCAGGAAACAACTACGAAATCTTGATCTTCTATGCCTAGAATCCTTGCTGAATTGGACATTACCAAGAAGCACCCCAAAGAAATCTAATTGGGATCTAAAATTATAGTTATATGAAAAAGTTGATTTTGAAAATTTCCGCTTTTCTCACCTGTAAAATCCATGGGCATGATAATTATGAATGTTTCATTCTACATGCTCACCTAAAAAAAGAAAATTCATGTTAAGGAAACTATTGTTCCTAACCTAAAACCAATCTAAATATCAAAAGTTATTTTAAAAAAAAGGATTCATTGAATGTTCCTAATAAGGTTGTTTTACCTCTAATTTCTTCTATGCAATTGAAGGTTTCTAATGTGGAAAATAATAATTTCTCTAAACTTTTGGATGATGATTTTTTCCTCGAGTCCATCTCCATCCTTATGATTGATGAAAATGAAGCTTTAATTGAAAATATTAATGAGGTTATCAATATGCATGTTTGAATTCAATGGAGATTATGGCTTTGGTTTCTCATGATATTCGCTAAAAATCAATTTTACTTTAGTTCAATGATTTAAATTCTCAAAAGATTTGGTATTGTCTACTAACTGGTAAAGAAGAAGGATTGGATGTCACACTTGCCTTCTTAATAAATCAGCTCCCTCGCTTATACCTAATGCTCATTTGCCTTTAATAAATTCTAATGGCTTGGAAGAAGGAGAGCTCACTTCTATACAAGAAACTTCCCCTAAATCTATGAGCAAGGTTGCTAAATCCTTCTCAGATGATGACTCTATGGGAAAAGGAAATGGTTCCCAAATGTATCATGCTAAAAAGAAAAAAAATGTTAAAAACTTTAAACCCTAAATTGTCCAAAAACACTAAATCTTCTATGACCTCCCTCTCCTCTTTTAATTAACCATTTCTTAACCCTTTTTTTTCTTTATGTTTAATTTTCTTATTTGAATGTTAGAGGGATCGCATCTCTCTCTATTTGTAACCTTATTAGAAACCTTTGTCATATTAATATTTTTTAGATTAACATAACAAAAATAAAAATAAAACTCAACTAAAAAATAAACCTAAACATAATAAATAAACTAAAACAAAACCTAAACTAAAATAAATATACATAAAATAAATAAACTAAACTAAATAAAATAAAAAACCTAAATAATAAAATGAAAATAAACATAAATAAATAAAAAATAAACTAAATAAAAAAATAATCCTTAACCTCATTTACCTAATTTTAAAACCCACCCTAAACCCTAAATCCTAAACCCTAAACCCTAAACCCTAAACCATAAACCATAAACCATAGAACTAACCCTAAACCCTAAAAAACTATAAACCCTAAACCCTAAACCATAAACCCTAAACCCTAACCCTAACCCTAAACCCTAAACCCTATACCCTAAATCATAAACCCTAAGCAATAAAAACCCTAAAGCCTAAAGCCTAAACCCTGAACTAACCCAAAACCCTAAACCCTGAAAAGCTAAAAAGCTAATAAAACCTAAAAATAAAATAAAAAACATAAAACTAAATAAATTTAAATAATATAATAAAATAAAAACCTAAACTAAAACTTAAACATAAACCTAAAAATAAAATAAAATAAAATAATAAATTTAAACATAAATAAAATAAATAAAAACCTAAACTAAACTAAAAATAACTTAAGAATTAAAAACCTAAAAAATCTAAAAACTAAATGTAAAATAAAAATAAAATAAACCTAAAATAAAATAACCTAAAAACTAAATAAAAATGTGAGCCTAAAAATAAACCTTAAAATAAAACATAAAAATAAATAAGAAATAAAACCTAAACCTAAACTAATAAAAAAACCAAAACCTAAAATAAAAATAAAATAAATAAAATAAAATAAACCTAAACCTAAACTAAAATAAACTAAACTAAAATAAACTAAACTAAAATATATAAAACCTAAACCTAGTCCTAAAATAAACTAAAGATAAGCCTAAACCTAAACTAAATAAAATAAAATAAACTAAAAATAATCCTAAACTTAAACTAAAAGAATAAACATAAAAATAAACCTAAAATAAAAACCTAAGA
The DNA here is from genome assembly GCA_021442155.1 of Cymbidium sinense. NCBI lineage: Eukaryota > Viridiplantae > Streptophyta > Magnoliopsida > Asparagales > Orchidaceae > Cymbidium > Cymbidium sinense. Next base: position 105,134,911 of record CM038214.1, on the reverse strand, counting down.
CCTAAACCTAAAAAATAAAATAAAAACCTAAACCTAACCTACAAAAAACTAAAACCTAAACCTAAAAAAAAAAAACTCAACTAAAAAATAAACTTAAACTTAAACATAAACCTAAAAAATAAACTAAAATAAAAACCTAAACTAAAATAAATAAACTAAACTGAATAAAAATAAGAAATAACTTAAATAATATGAAAAGTAAAATAAACTAAAATAGATCAAAAATAAACTAAATAAACCCAAACCTACAGATTACTTATTTTTATTTTAAAAAAACCCTTAAATCCTAAACCCTAAAACCTAAACTTATAACCCTAAACCCTAAACCCTAAACATTAAACCCTAAGCCTGAACCTTAAAACCATAAAACTTAAAACACTAAACCTAAACCTAAAGTAACTAAATAAATTACAAAATTAACCTAAATCGTAAAACCTAATAAACCTAAGCATAAACCTAAACACTATGAACGGGCAAAAACTTCACAGCAGGAACAACATCGTCAACCAAGCTCAGTCTAGATCTTGTGGTGGAGGTGAAGGTAGAGGCAGCGGTTATCGCAATGGTGGTGGGGGATTTAGAGGTGTTGGTGGGTATGGAGGTGGTGGTCGGAGCATTTACGGTGATGGAGGTGAGAGGAGATGAGGTTACAACCGGTGGGGGAGGGAGATATCGTGGATATTATGGCGATCCCATAGAGGCCGTGGTTCGATGGGAACTAGAGAAACTGAAGAATGACTGATCCATTCTACTACATATGGAATTATGTCTTTACAGTAGAGGTTGTTCTAGTTATCTAGGGTTTTTGATTTGCTCTATGTGTACTCATTTTTTATCAGTGTCATCGCTTATGTATTAGAAAACATGGTGTTTTACTTTTGATGAAATAGAAAAGAAGAAATGTTGAATCTGAATTTGTTCTCTATCCTAAAACAAAAAAATAAAAAAGCCTAAACCCTAAAATAAAACCTGAACCCTAAACCTAAAACCTGAACCCTAAACCATAAACCCTAAACCCTAAACCCTAAGGCCTAGTCTCTAAACTTTAAACCCTAAACCCTAAACCCAAAAAAACCCTTAACCTTAAACCCTAAACCCTAAACTAACATTAAACCCTAAACTAACCCTAAACCTTAAAATGCTAAAAACCTAAACCTAAACTAAATAATACCTAAAAAAACCTAAACCAAAATAAAAAAAACTAAAACCTAAACCTAAACCTAAACCAAAACCTAAAAAAGAAAATAAAATAAAAAATAAAAACTAAACTAAATTAAAATAAATAAAAGCCTAAACTAAACTAAAAAATAAAAAACTTAAATAAAATAAAAACTAAACCTATAATAAAAATAAAATAAACATAAAATATAATAAAATAAAAACTAAATAAAACCTAAACCTAAATAATAAATCTAAAAATATAACTTGAAAATAAAGAAAAAATAAAACCTAGACCCTAAACTAAAAAAAATACTAAACCTAAAATAAAAATAAAATAAACTTAAACCTAAACTAAAATAAATAAAACCTTAACCTAAACTTAATGTTAGTATCCCCTAAGTTCATGACTTGTTCATCAGGGAGATCATCACTAAGCAGAGAGTCAACAAGAAGTCAGTGTGCTACTAAGAAATCTAGCACTTGTCATAATTTCAAACTCTGAGAGGATTCTGGACCATCGTAACCGTCCATATCAGAAGGTCATGAGATATTGTAGTGGATTGATCCTAGATTAAGTTACATAGAGGAAGCATATAGTGTTGTAGCTTTTGGGATGCGAAGATTAAAGATAGGTAATGCTTCTCAATGGGTGGATAATTAGCGCCAGAGATTAGATGATGGCTGAGGTAATAAAGTGCATTTTCTTTCCCTTTGTCATTGGCATGGCCAACAAAACACCAATGCAGTCGTCTAACGTAACAGTGTAAAGTATGAGTGACTTGCACAGGATTGTGGCTACTAGAACCGGCGCCATCGTAATGCGATGTCTCTTCAAGGCATGCTCACCCATATCATCCCACTTGAACTTGGCATCCTTTTTGACAAGTGTTGAGAATGGCTGACATCTTCCCAATAAGTTGGATATAAAGCATCTTAGATACTCCAACCACCCTTCGAAGGAAGATACTCCAAATACACACTTCAGGGGGTTCATTTTGACGTTAAATTGTCTTAACTGTTTGAAAACTACTATCAATTCAAAGAGATGGTCTTCCTTTTCTCGACTTTCGACCACAAGATCATCGACATAGCACTCAACTAGATGATGAATGAGTTCATCAAAGATTCGAGTCACGGGTCTATGTACATTTTAAGGTGAAAGGCATAACCTTATAAATAGATTTTGATCGTTCTAAAAGTAGTGTTTCTTTCATCTTCGGGGCCATATTTATTTGGTTATATCTAGATGAGCCATCCATAAAAGAGAAGACTGCATGAGATGAGGCAATGTCCACCATCAGCTCCGGGAATGGTAGTGGTAATTCATCTTTTGGACATGCCTTATTTAAATCCCTAAAATTAAAGCATATGTGAATTTGGTCATTCTTTTTCTTAACTATGATGATGCTGGCTAACCTGTTAGGGCATTTTTCTTCTCAGATGAAGCTAGCATCGATCAATTTTTTGACTTCATAAATGAACTGTTATTCTATGTCTAATCACATGCGTCTAGGTGCTTGCTTGATAGAGTTAGTAGGCTCTATTATTAGTTTTGACTACGTGAGCCAATCCAAGCATCTCTTCATAAAACCATGCAAAGTAGTTCTTAAACTCAATCAATAGCCTAACTAAGTCATTGGTTTTAATTTCATTCAAGAAAGAATTGATGTATATTAGGCGTGGATCTTCTTAAGTTCCTATGTTGATTTCCTTGAGCTCATCGATGGTTGACTTGATCTCTTCTTCAAACTCTGGCAGTGTATCTTTGACTTCAAAATCATTTAGATCACTTGAAGTTTCTAAGCATAACTCCTCATATAAGTTAGTGTGATTTGAAAAGAACTTATTAGATTCCAAATGATTGGTGATGACTAAGGAGTAATTGTCATCATTGACTGAACCCACTGTACCGAATCCTAGTTCTGGTCTTGATTGAAAGCTTTTGCATTTGTTCTTCTATATTCTTTCAAAGTATTATGACTTGTGCTTTGACCAAGTATGTGGGACTAACCCTTTCTTTGCTAAATTATGAACACAAGGTGAGTACCAATCAAAAGGTAATTCTATTAAATCTTTATATGAATCATCCTCAAGTTCTACATCAACTTCTTGACTTTAGGATCATGCTTCTAGAAAGAACCTCTGAATCTTCACACTTGTGGATGACTTGGGGGCTTCCTTAACTACCAAACCCTTAGCTTTTCAGAGGAAAGTGGGGTCAGAACTAAGGATCCCAACTAATGCCTAACTATTTCACATATAGACTTGGATACACTTATGCTTTACTATAGAGCCTAGTATTCATTGCTATTTGGCTCAAGTGTCACCTCCAAGGGAATCTACTACTGAGAAGAGATGGCTGGTGTGCTAACCATATAAGGCTCATCCTATGAACTAGATTATAAGTCTATAAGGATAGCAGGTGTACTCTTGGTAGTAGACTCTCTATTTGGCCAATAAGTCGGTTTTCCACCTGACTCCCTATAAACTAGCCTCTTTCTCTCCCTCAGGAGGTCAGTCACCTACCCATATGTTCTGAATGGAGCAACGAACTGGGGAATCATGTCACTTCCTTCTCCAAGTCTATTTTATCTTTTATCTTTTTTTCATTTTCTCTTTTATTTTCTTTTACTTTTCTTTATTTTCTTTTTTCCTTTTCATTTTTTTTATTCTAAACTTGCCAAGTTCAAGAGAATAGACTTGTTGATTTTGAGGGAGGTATGTCGATCCTCATATAGTAACTCATGAATAAATGATCTAAGATCTCCTTGACTCAGTAATCCCACCTCTCACAAACTTCATACACCTGTAGAGAGGATGAACTATGTTTTCATGTATCCATGGTCTCCCAAGCAAGCATCAAAGATGTGAGTCTATATGTGAAACTTCCTGCCTTCCAATCATCTATCTCTCAAGTGGCAAACACCATGGAGCTCAGGCCTGCTGACCTACCTCTTGGGAGTGTGGATTCAATCTTCCCATCTTGCACTTAGAGTGTTCGACACTAAGACTTCCCTAGTCATAAGACACTTCTAATACTTAGTAAACATTTAACCTAAGCCTAAAGACTTAGAATGTTAACCATAGGATTAGGTTATGCCTAGGATTAGGATAATCCACCTACCCTAAAAATCCATGTTCACCTTCTCAAACCAAACCTCAAGTTCAATTCAAACATCAAATTCAAATCCAAATCCAAACCCAAATTCCAAAACCAAATGATTGAAGCCCATGATCAAATCCAAACTTGAAACCCTTCCTAAGCCATATGACCTATCCCATGGACTTAGCCAAATCTTAATCCAAATCAATCCAAAATCAATTGATTTTCTCATAATAAATTTATATCTTCAATCATCTTCCTAAATATAAATCAAATCTACATTCAAATGATCAAATCTAAATTAAACTAAATCAAATTAAATCAAAACCCTTCCTAAGCCATATGACCTATCCCATGGACTTAGCCAAATCTTAATCCAAATCAAGTCAAACTCAATTGATTTTCTCACAAATCAATCATCTTCACAAATTTAAATGAAATATACATTTAAATCATCAAAACTAAATCAAACCAAATCAAAATCCAAACCTAAGCCATGACACCAACTCCATGGACTTAGCCAAATTCCTTCATTCCAAAACCCAAATTCAATTGATTTTCATGAATCAATCATACCTTCAATCATATTCACAAATATAAATGAAATCTACAATCATCAAGCCAAACCAAAATCAACCCAAGTTAAAACCCAACTTAACCCTTTTGACTTGAAATGTTCAAATGAACCAAAACCCATTTGAACCCAACCAATTGCAATTGAATCTATATCAATCCCAAATCCATATATAAATACAACTAAATCAAACTCAACCCAAAATCAAGCCAACTAAACCCAATTGGTCCACTTGACCCAAAGTGGCTAATTTGACCTATTTGAGCCAAGTCTTAATCCTACCCAAATTAATTGAACCAAGCCCATCAAAACCTCCCATCATGATTGTTGATCACCCTAGTTGATCAATTGTCACAAATTAGGTCAAACCAAGTCAACTTGGTCATTTGACCAAGTCAACCCCTTAACCCAAATAAACCCAAACTAACCAAAATTATAACCTAAGCCAAATCTCTTGAAACCAATGATTCATACCAAATCAAAGTCCATATTTGAATATGACTTGATCTTCAATTGAGTCAAACCAAACCCAATTGGTCATCTTGACCCAAGTTGACCCAAATTGACCTAAAAGACCAAATTGGGTCAAAAATCAAAATATAAACCAAATTGATTGTAACCAATGGCTCAAGTTCATTCCAAATTGATTGTTGAACTTGACCAAAGCCATGATGGACCCAATTGAACCCAATTGACCATTTAGCCTAAATTGACCTAAAGTTCAAGTTATAAATCAAAACCAAATCCAAATTAATTGAAACCAAAGCTACAATCATCTTCAATTGGTCAACTAAACCCAAACCAACACCAACCCAAGCTAATTTGGCCAATTTGTCAAATTGTCAACTTAACCTATTTGACCCAAATGAATTCATGAGCCAAAATCAAATCTAAGCCAAACTAAACCAAACCAATTGAACCAAAACATCCCAAATGATCATATGAACTTGACCAACCCTTGGTTTGACCCAATTTGACTAATTGGTCAACTTGACCCAACCTAACCCAATTTAAAATAAATAAGTTAAATTGAGCCAAACCTAACCAAATCAACTACAATTGACTTGGAATTTTAGCTAACCCACTTTCGGCTCATTTCAAATCTAGCCAAATCAAATCCAATGCCAAATAATCATTCTACTCTTGATTTAAGGGCATCACATGAGATAAATCACCCATGTAAGTGGTCATTCATTCGCTACTTGGTACTCTCCCAATGGTCCACCTAGAACCTAGGACACCACAACCCACCTAAGGTGGTTGGGTAATGACCCATGGGAAATCACTTCCCATGAGCATTTGAAACCCATAGACACCCATGATTCTCCTTGTACCACCTCCACACCTTCAACCAACCAACTGAGCCACCACCTCTCCCTCGCCACCTATGAATCCCAGATTGTTGGACAGCCACTAGTTAAACCCAATCCCACCATCTGACCAAGATGAATGGGGTATATCTTTCCACTCAAACACACACAAAAATCATTACTTGAGCCCTAACTTCAAATGCCGCTAGAGCCATTCCTTAAGCTCAAGTTATTCCTCTTGAAAATTCCATTCGCCCATCCCAAATAAGACACCCATTTTCGACCTAACTTCCCATTTCTCCATCAAACTTAAAATGTTTAGCACACACCTTCCCTAGGCCTCGCCGACAAACTAATCATCTCCCAAGCTTCAGCATCGAGGTGGGACTTCAATAAAGCCAAATTATTCATGGCCTTCGAACATAGAGGACTTGATCCAATTGCTACTCAATAGGGCTTCATCTCCAAAGCTTCAAATGTTCGAAGTCGATCTTGAGCTAATGAGGTATTCTTCCAAAATTGATCCAGAAAAAAATGGGTTGGAGCTTTTGAAGAAAACTTGCATCTCATGTGATCTTGACATTGGATCCTCCATCCATGTCGTGAAGGTGTGGGATCTTTAGAGTTGATCCAAGCTCTGCTCGATCAAGTGAGCAATGGCGATGGACTCCATTCTCCTCACCATGACGTTAGATCACGCAACATCTGTTCCACGTGATAAAAATGGACAATCGTGGTTACATCCGCTAGATCGATTTGATTTAATCCTAAGTTATGGGATTAATCGTAGCCTCCAATATTAAATCGCAATGATGAGAAAGGCCATGTGGAAAGTATGCAATAATGATGTGCACTCAAATATGTTTTATAATCCCACTGCATAATGGAAAGCATGTAGTGCTACGTTTTTAAAAAATGATCTTAACTAATTTTGAATAGTAATTAAGATTTAATTAAAGTTTAATTACAAAATTTATTAGCTTAATTACTACTTAATTACTTTAGCAATTAATCCCAAATTTTGTTGGTTAATTTAATGGACCTGCCTCCCATGCTTTTCTTGGGATTTATTGCTCACTTAATTAGAAAAATTGACTAATTAAATCTTAACTACTCTTTAAGTTAATTAATGATTAATCAATCCCATTAGTAATAAATTGGTTAATTAAGTTTGTCAATCATTATTTAAAGTAAGTGAACTAAAGAATGGGTTAGGACCCCTTTACCTAAGTTCTCACCCTTTTTAAATGAAATTTTTAGAATTTACTAATAATTAAATAACATAATCAAATTAAAATCATAATCACATAAAAAACCTTAATTAAATCATGGGGTAGATCTTTAGGTGTTTAATAACCTAAATGAGTTTAATGAAATTATGGTTAGTCCAAGGGAAAACCATAAGAATAATTAATTAAGTCCCTTAATCTAATTTACTATTAATCATGAGCAAATTGCATTAAGTTGCTTTTTAATAGATCATTGCAAGTTTATTTTCCATGCATATCATGTTGGCTCATAATTATTTAGTTAATTACTTTAAGGTGACATAGTAAATGTAATTAATTCATCTAATTAAGGGTTCAACTTAATTAACCCATAAAATCAACTTAATTATATTTCCTTAAATTAAATCATAATCACTAATGTGGAATGGGTTTAAAACAACAAGTGATGATTTCTCTCTCCTCTTTAAATTAAATCAAATCCAAAACTTAATTAATAAAGAAGCTTTGGTTTTTTAAATAATCTTATTTAATTTGATTGTCCTTAAAAAACTAGTTTTAAATGAATCACAACCTTATATTTGATTATCCTCTTTCCAATAATGTTAAATTTAGTATGTCATTTGAATCCATGCATCCATCTTTTCAAAATCAAGTAAAAGAAAATGAATTGTATGTAAGTTTGCATGAGTTCACATAATTTAATATATGCTTATTTATAAATGAATAATAATATGTGTTATGATGCTAGTTATAAATACATAAGAAAAGCATGTGCTTATAGCTTATGTATGAATGTTTGGTTCTTTCCTCTATTCATGTCTTGATTTATATAAGATTGAATGATAATGGGTATATAGTCTGACATCATGAACAAGGTTTTAAGGAGGTCATTTGATTACCTCACTTCCGGTTTGTTACATGGTTGATGAAAAAAAGAAGAAATGTAAATATGAATTTATTCTCTATTTAAAAAAAAAACCAAAAACCCTAATCCCTAAACAAGAAAACCTAACCTATAATAACCCTAAACCCTAAAATATTTAAACCATAAACCCTAAAAACCTAAACTTAAACTAAATAAAGCCTAAAAATAAAATTAAAAAAACCTAAACCTAAATAAAATAAAACTAAACTAAAATAAAATAAATAAAATCTAAACTAAACTAAAAAACAAACAAACTAAACATAAAATAAAAATAAAATAAAGTAAAAAAACTAAATAAGCACTTCAACCAAAAAAATAAGCCTAAAAATAAAACCTAAAAATAAATAAAAAATAAAACCTAAACCCTAAACTAAAAAAAAACCTAAACCTAAAATAAATAAAATAAACTATACTAAACTGAAATAAATAAAACCTAAATGAAAACTTAAAATAAACTAAACTGAAACCCTAAACTAAATAAAATAAAATAAACTAAAAATAATTCTAAACCTAAACCTAAAAAAAAAAAACCTGAAAAAATAAGCCTACAACACAAACCTAAAACCTAAACCTAAAAAAAACTTAAACCTAAACCTAAATATAAAAAATAAAAACTAAACCTAAACCTAAAAATAAAAAATAAAACCTAAACTTAAAAAATAAAATAAAAATAAAACTAAACAAAAAAATAAACATAAACCTAAACCTAAACCTAAAAAATAAAATAAAATAAATAACCTAAATTAAAATAAATAAACCTAAAATAAATAAACTAAACTAAAAAAATAAAATAAAAATAAACTAAATAAACTAAATTAACTAAACCTCATTTACAATTTTTTTTTTTAAAAATTAAACATAAACCTAATCCTAAATAAAACTAAACCCTAAATATAAACTAAAGTTTAAACCCTAAACCACAAACCCTAAACCATAAATCGTAAAACCTAAACCCTAAACCCTAAACCCTAAACTAACCCTAAAATCTAAGCTAACTCTAAACCTTAAACCCTAAAAACCATAAACCCTAAAGCCTAAACTTTAAACCCTAAACCTTAAAACCAAACCATAAACTAACCCTAAAATATAAGCTAACTCTAATCCTTAAACCTTAAAAACCATAAACCCTAAAGCCTAAACTTTAAACACTAAACCCTAAACCCTAACCTTAAACCCTTAACCCTAAAACCCTAAACCCTAAAACCCAAAACCTTAAACCCTAAACCCTAAACCCTAAACCCTGAAAACCTAAAAACCTAAACCAAAACTAAATAAAACCTAAAATAAAATAAATAAAAATATAAACCTAAATAAAATAAAATAAAATAAAAACTTAAACCTAACCCTAAAAAATAAATAAAATGTAAAAGTAAAATAAAAACTTAAACTAAACTAAAAAATAAAATAAACCTATGAATAAAAAACCTAAATAAAATAAAAACTAAACGTAAAATAAAATAAAAACTAAATAAAAATCGAAACCTAAATTAAAAAATAAACAAAATAAAATAAATCTAATCCTAAATTAAAATAAACTAAACTAAAATAAATATAACTTAAACCTAAACCAAAAACCTAAACCTAAACTAAAAGCAAAAAAAAGGAAACCTAAAATAAAACCAAAACCTAAACCTAAAAGATAAATTAAAAAATAAAAATAAAACCTAAACTTAAAAAAAAATAAAATAAACTAACTAAAAAAATAGACTTAAACTAAAACTAAACCTAAAAAAAATAAACTAAATAAAACCTAAATAAAAAAAAAAATAAACTAAAATAAATAATAAATAAACTAAATAAACCTAAACCTAAAATTTTTTTAAAAAAAACCATAAACTCTAAAAACCTAAACCCTAAACCATAAAAAGCATTAAAACACTAAACACTAAACCCAATAATCCTATGATCCCTAAACCCTAAAAAAAAACCTAAACCTAAAGTAACTAAAAATTCAAGTAAACTTAATAAATAAACCTAAACCCTAAGAATAAAATTAAAACATAAAACCTAATCATAAATAAACTTATAAATATCTAATACTTAATTAAAATAAAAATAAATATAAATAAATAAAAATTATAAAACCCTAATAAACACTAAACCCAAAATTAATAACTAAACTCTAAACCCTAAACCTATAACCCTAAACCCTAAACCCTAAACCCTAAACCCTAAACCTTAAACCCTAAACCATAAAAGCATAATCCCTAAAACACTAAACACTAAACCCTAAACCTTGAATCCTATGCCCTATCCCTAAACCCTAAACCCAAACCCTAAACCTAAACCTAAAGTAACTAAATAAATTTAAACCTAATAAACCTAAACCTAAACTAAGAATTAAACCTAAGTGTGAACATGACCTCAATGCTCGCCTTAGATCATAAAGGAGGCAGAGGCTTATGTGTGGTGGTGGGGGATCTAGAGGTACTTAATTAAAATAAAAAATAAATATAAATAAATAAAAATTATAAAAAACCCTAGCCATAAACCCTAAACCTTAAAATTAACCCTAACCTATAAACTCTAAACCCTAAACCTATAACCCTAAACCCTAAACCCTAAACCCTAAACCCTAAACCCTAAACCCTAAAACCTTAAACTCTAAACCTTAAACCCTAAACCGAAAAACCTAAATTTAAACCCTAAACCCTAAAACCCTAAATCCTAAACCCTAAACTTGCCCAAATCCCTAAACCCTAAACCTTAAACACTAACCCTAAGCTAACACTAAACCCCAACCCCTAAATCCTAAAAACCCTAAACCATAACCCTAAACCCTAAACTCTAAAACTCTAAACCCTAAGACCCTAAACCTTAAACCCTAAACCCTAAACCCAAAACCCAAAACCCTAAAAACCTAAAAACCTAAACATAAACTAAATAAAACCTAAAAATAAAATAAAATAAAATCCTAAACTAAAAGCTAAACCTAAACCAAAAAATAAGATAAAATAAACTAAAATAAAATGAATTAAAACCTAAACTAAACTAAAAAAATAAAATAAACCTAAGAATAAAAAACCTAAACAAAATAATAACTAAACGTAAAATAAAAAAAAAACCTAAAATAAAATAAAATAAAAACCAAAACTTAAAAAAAAAAAAAGAAATAAAACCTCAACCTTAAACTAAAAAACAAAACCTTAGCCTAAAATAGAAATAAAATAAATATAAACCTAAAATAAAATAAACCAAACTAAAATAAATAAAATCTAAACTTAAACCTAAAATAAACTAAACCTAAACCCTAAATTATATAAAATAAAAACTAAAAATAAACCTAAACCTAAAAGAAAAAATAAAACATAAAAGTAAACATAAAATTAAACCCTAAACCCTAAACCTAAAAAAATTAAATAAAAACCTAAACCTAAACTTGAAAATAAATAATAAAAACTAAACCTAAATAAAATAAAATAAAAATAAAATTGAACTAAAAAATAAACATAAATGTAAACTTAAACATAAAAAATAAACTAAAATAAAAAAACCTAAACCCAAACCCTAAACCAAAAACCTATACCCTAAACTAAAACCTGAATCCTAAACCTAAAACATAAACACTAAACCCTAAACCCTAAACCCTTGAAACACAAAACCCTACACCCTAAACCCTAAAACCTTAAAGCCTAAACCATAAAACCTAAAACCTAAACACTAAACCCTAAATCCTAAACCCAAAAAATAAAAAAAATAAAAGCCTTAAACCCTAAACCCCAAACCCTAAACCCTAAAAAGCTAAAACATAAACCTAAACTAAATAAAACCCTAAACCTTAAACATAAACCCTAACACCTAAACCCTAAACCAAAAAAAAATAAAAATAAAAGCCCTAAGCCCTAAACCCTAAACCCTAAACATTTAAAACTAAATCCTAAATCCTAAAAAGTTAAAACCTAAACCTAAACTAAATAAAAGCTAAAAAAATAAGAAAACCTAAATAAAAATAAAATAAAAAAATAAAAATAAAGAAAAATATAAACTAAACCCTAAACCTAAACCTAAAAAAGAAAATAAAATAAAAAATAAAACTAAATTAAATAAAAAATAAAACCTAAATAAACTAAAATAAAAAACTAAATAAAATAAAGTAAACTTAAAATAAAATAAAATAAACCTAAAGTAAAATAATATAAAAAATAAAAAAATTTAAAACTAAATAATTAACCTAAAAATAAATAAAAAATAAAACCTAAACCCTAAAATAAAAAAAAATCTAAACATAAATCAAAACTAAGATAAACTAAACTAAAATAAATAAAAATAAAATAAATAAACCTAAACCTGAGTTTACTTAATTTAAAAAATAATAAAAAATCATAACCCTAAACCCTAAACCTAAAACAAACATTAAATCCTAAAGTCTAAACCCTAAACCAACAACCCTAAACCCTAAAACCCTGAACCTTAAACTCTAAACCCTAAACTCTAAACCCTAAACCATAAAACTTTAAATACTAAACCCCAAACCCTAAACTCTGAAACCTATAACCCTAAACCCTAAATCCTAAACCCTAAACCATGAACCTTAAACCCTAAAAACCTAAAAACCTAAACCTAAATTAAATAAAACCTAAACAAAAAATAAATAAAAAACTTAAACCTAAATAAAATTAAAAAATAAATTAAAAATAAGACCTAAATCGAAACCTAAACTGAAAAATAAAATAAAATAAAAATAGAAACTAAACTCAAATAAAATAAATAAAAAGCTCAACTAAGCTAAAAAATAAAATAAACATAAAAATAAAAAACATAAATAATATAAAAACTAAACATAAAATAAAAATAAAATAAACATAAAATAAAATAAAATAAAAACTAAATAAAAACCTAAACCTAAACAATAAACCTAAAAATAAAAAAAAATAAAACATAAACCCTAAACAAATAAAAAACAAAACTTAAAATAAAAATAAAGTAAATTTAAATCTAAACTAAGATAAATTAAACTATAATAAATAAAACCTAAACCTAAACCTAAAATAAACTAAACCTAAACCCTAAACTAAATAAAATAAAAGTAACTAAAAATAACCTATACCTAAACTAAAAAATAAAACCAAAAAATAAATCTAAAATGAAAACCTAAAACCTAAACCTAAAATAATAAAATAAAAACATAAACATAAAACTAAAAAATAAAACCTAAACCTAAAAAATAAAATAAAAAATAAAACTAAACTAAAAATTAAATAAACTTAATCTAAAAAAAAAACTAAAATAAAACCTAAACTAAAATAAATTAACTAACCTAAATAAAATTAAAAATAAACCTAAATAAAAATAATAAATAAAATAAATAAAATAAACCTAAACCTAAGTTTACTTTAAAAGAAAATAAAAAACCCTAAACTCTAAACACTAAAACTAACCATAAACCCTAAACCTACAACCCTAAACCTAAAACCCTAAACCCTAAACCCTAATAAATCCAAAACCCAAAACCCAAAACCCTAAACTAACCCTAAACCCTAAATCCTATAACCTAACCGTAACCCTAAACCCTAAACCCAAAACCCTAAATTATAAATGGTAAAATGTTAAATCTTAAACCCTAAACTAACCCTAAACCCTAAACCCTAAGCCCAAAAAAATTTAAACCCTAAACTCTAAACCCGAAACCTTAAACCTTAAACCCTAAACTAACCTTAAACCCCAAGCTAACCCTAAACCCTAAACCTGAAATCCTAAAAACTCTAAATCTAAGCTAAAACACTAATCCTAAACCCAAAACCCAAACCATAAACCCTAACCCTAAACCCTAAAACCTTAAACCCTAAATCGTAAACTCTAAACCCTAAACCCTAAAAACTTAGAAACCAATGCCTAAACTAAATAAAATCGAAAAATAAAATAAATAAGTAAAACTTCAACCAAAATAAAATAAAATAAAAACATAAATTGAAACCTAAACCTAAAAATAAAATAAAATAAAATAAACTAATAAAAATAAACTAAAATAAAATAAATAAAAACCTAAACTAAACTAAAAAAAATAAAATAAGCTTAAGAATAAAAAACCTATATAAAATAAAAACTAAATGTAAAATAAAAATAAATGAAACCTATAAAAAATAAAATAAAAACTAAACAAAAACATAAACCTAAAAAATAAACCTAAAAATAAAAAAACTAACACTTAAACCCTAAACTAAAAAAAATCTAAACCTAAAATAAAAATAAAATAAACAAAACAAAATAACTAAACCTAAAATAAAATAAACTAAACTAAAATATATAAAACCTAAAGCTGAACCTAAAGTAAACTAAACCTTAACCTAAACCTAAACTAAATAATATAAAATAAACTACAAATAAAGCTAAATTAAAAAATAAAACCTAAAATTAACCTAAAAAAAACCTAAAACTAAACCTAGAAAAATAAAATAAAAACCTAAACCTAAACCTAAAAATAATAAAAATGAAACCTGAATATAAAAAAATTAAAACACAACTAAAAAATAAACCTACACTTAAACCTAAACCTAAACCTAAAAAAAGAAACTAAAATAAAAAATTTAAACAAAAATAAATAAACCTAAAATAAATAAAGTACACTAAATAAAAATAAAAATAAACATAAATAAAAATATAAAATAAAATAAACTAAAATAAATAAAAAATAAACTAATTAAACCTAAACCTACCGATTAACTTAATTTAAAAAAAAAACCCTAAACCCTGAGCTAACCCTAAACCCTAAACCCAAACCTTAAACCCTAAACCCTAAAACCCTAAAGCCTAAAACCCTAAACCCTAAACCCTAAACCCTAAACCCTAAAAACTTAAAAACCTAAACTTAAACTAAATAGAGCAATATATATATATATATATATATATATATAAACCTAAACCTATAAATCAAATAAAATTAACTAACAAAAATAAACTAATACAAAATAAATAAAAAACTAAACTAAACTAAAATTAAATAAACCTAAGAATAAAAAACTCAAATAAAATAAAAAATCAAGAAAGGTCACTAACTATTATGGAAATCAATCTTATAAGAGGATTCTAAAATCTGGGTTTTAATTTGTTCTATGTTTGGTCATTTTTATCTATGTCATTATGTCTAAGAAAACTTAGTGTGTTACTTGGTTGACGAAATCAGAAAGAAGAAATGTTGAATCTAAATTTGCTCTCTATAAAAAAAAACTAAAAACCCTAAACCCTAAACTAAAACTTGAACCCTAATACCTAAAACCTAAACCCTAAACCCTAAACCCTAAACCCTAAACCCTAAAACCATAAACCCTAAACCCTAAACCCTAAAACCCTAAACCTTAAGCCCTAAAGCTAAAACCTAAACCTAGAACCCTAAACTCTAAACCCTAAACCCTAAACCCTAAATCCTAAAACCTAAACCCTAAACCCTACAACCCTAAACCCTAAACCCTAAAAACTAAACCATCAACCCTAAACCCTAAACCCTAACCTTAAACCCAAAAAAGCCCCTAAACCTTAAACCTTAAACCATAAACCATAAACCTGAAAAAGCTAAAATCCCAATCCTAAACTAAATAAAACCTAAAAGCAAAATAAATAAAAAAACCTAAACTAAAATAAAATAGAATAAAAGCATAAACTAAAACCTAAACCTAAACCTAATCCTAAACCAAAATAGAAAATAAAATAAAAAATAAAACTAAACTAAAATAAAATAAATAAAAACCTAAACTTAACTAAAAGAATAAAAAACATAAATAAAATAAAAGCTAAACCTAAAATAAAAATAAAATAAACCTAAAAAAGATAAAAACTAAATAATAAACTAAACCTAAAAAATAAACCTAAAAATTAAAAAAAAATAAAACCTAAACAATAAACTAAAAAAAACCTAAACCTAAACTTAAATAAAACTAAGATAAATAAAGCCTAAACCTAAACTTAAACTAAACTAAACCTAAACCTAAACCCAAACCTAAACTCAAACCTAAACCCAAACTTAAACTAAATAAAATTAAATAAACTAAAAGTAAACCTAATCCTAAACTAAAAAATAAAACCGAAAAATAAACCTAAAATAAAAACTTGAAACCTAAACCTAAAAAAATAAAATAAAATCCTTAACCTAAACCTAAAAATAAAACCTAAACCTAAAAATAATATAAAAATAAAACTAAACTAAAAAATTAACAGTATACCTAAACATAAACCTAAATAGTAAACTAATATAAAAAACCTAAACAAAAATAAATAAACCTAAAATAAATAAACTAAACTAAATAAAAATAAAAATTATCCTAAATCAAAATAAAAAGTAAAATAAACTAAAATAAATAAAAAGTAAACTAAATAAACCTAAACATACTAGTTTACTTAATTTAATAAAAATAAAAAATTTAAAAAAATAAAAATGAATAAATAACTCTAATCCTAAACCCTAAAACTAACCCTAAACCCTAAACTCTAAACCCAAACCTAAAACCCTAAACCCTAAAACACTAAACCCTAAACCTTAAACCCTAAACCCTAAACCCTAAGCCCTAAAAAACCCTAAACCCTAAACACTAAACACTAAATGCTAAACCCTAAATCTTAAACCTTAACCCTAACCATAAACCCTAAACTCTAAAACATAATCCTTAAACCCTAAACATTATGCCCTAAACTAACCCTAAACCTTAAACCCTAAATCCTAAAAATCCTAAACCCTAAACCCTAAACTAACATTAAATCCTAAACCCAAAGCTAACCCTAAACCCTAAACCCTAAACCATAAACCTTAAAAATGCTAAACCCTAAAAACTAAACCTTAAACCCTAAAAAATAAAAAACTAAAACCTAAACTAAATAAAACCTAAAAATAAAATAAATAAATATACAACCTAAATAAAATAAAAAATAAAATAAAATAAAAGCCAAAACTAAAACCTAAACCTAAACCTAAAAATAAAATAAAATAAACTAATATAAATAAACTAAAATAAAATCAATAAGAACCTAAACTAAACTTAAAAGTAAAATAAATCTAAGAATAAAACCTATATAAAATAAAAAATAATGTAAAATAAAAATAAATAAACCTAAAATAAATCTAAAATAAAATAAAATAAAAACTAAATAAAAAAGATAAACCTAAAAAAATAAACCTAAAATTTAAAACCTAAACCCTAAAACAAAAAAAAAAACCTAAACCTAAAATAAAATAAAATAAACTAAACTAAACTAAAAAAGAAACTAAACTAAAATAAATAAAACCTAAACCGAAACTTAAAGTAAACTAAACCTAAACTTAAACCTAAACTAAATAAAATAAAATAAACTAAAAATAAACCTAAACTTAAACTAAAAAATAAAACCTAAAAATAAACCTAAAATAAAAACCTAAAAAATTAAAATAAAAACATAAACCTAAACCTAAAAATAAAAAATGAAACCTTAACCAAAAAAAGAAAATAAAAAACCCTCTAAAATTAAACCTAAACCCTAAAGCTAAACTAAAATAAACTAAACCTAAAAGAAATAAACTAAACTAAATAAAATAAATAAACATAAAAAAAAAATAAAAAATAAAATAAACTAAGATAAATAAAAAATAAACTAAATTAACTAAATTAACCTAAACCCTCTTACTTAATTAAAAAATCCTAAACCCTTAACCCTAAACCCTAAACCCTAAACCATAAACCATAAAAACCTCTACACCTAAAACCCTAAACCATAAAAGTATAAACTATAAAACCCTAAACCTTAAACCCTAAACCCTAAAACCTAAACCCTAACCCTATACCCTAAACACTAAAGCAAAACCTAAAGTAACTAAATAAATTAAAAAATAAACCTAAACCCTAAAACCTAATAAACCTAAACATAAACCTAAACCCTAAGAATGGGCAGAACCCTGGCAACAAGAACATCACCATCAACCAGGCTGAGTCTAGATATTAAGGTGGAGGTGAATGCGAAGGCTGACATCATGGTGGGGGGATCTAGAGGCCGGTGGATATGGAGGCCGGAGAAGTGGTCATGGAAGCGGGAGGAGCGATGAAAGTTACAGCTGTGGTGGTGGCAGAGGGAGAGATTAGGGATATGATGGTGCATCTCGCTACTCGAGAAGTTGGGGTGGTTCTGTTGGGAACTAGAGAAACTGAAGAACGGTTGATCCGATCTGCTGCTTATGGAACTGTGTCTTTACATTAGAGACGGTTCTAATTATCTAGGGTTTTTGATTTGCTCTATGCGTGCTCATTTTTTATCTATGCCGTCACTTTTGTCTTAGAAAACTTGGGGTGTTACTTGGTTGATGAAATCGAAAAGAAGAAATATTGAATCTGAATTTATTCTATGTTAAAAAAACCAAATCCCTAAACCTTAAACTAAAACCTAAAACCTAACCCTAAAACCTAAACCCTAAACCTTAAACCTTAAAAATCCTAAACCCTAAACCCTAAACCTTAAACCCTAAACTCTAAACCCAAAAAAAAACTCTCAACCCTAAACCTAAACTAAGCCTAAACATTAAACCATGAAAAGCTAAAAACCTAAACCTAAATAAAATAAAACTAAAAATAAAATTAAAAACCTAAAAAATAAAATAAAAAAAAAACCTAAACTAAAATATACAAACATAAAATGAATAAATTAAATTGAATAAAAATAAGAAAATAAACCTAAATAAATATATAAATAATCTAAATAAACCTAAACCTATTTTACTTAATTATTTAAAATAAACCTAAACCTAAACACTAAATACTAAATCTTAAATCCTAAACCCTAAAACTAACTTTAAACCCTACACCTATAACCCTAAACCCTAAACCCTAAGCACTAAACCCTAACCTAATCTACCTAAACCTAAACAAACCCTAAACCCTAAACCCTAAAACTTAAACCTTAAACCTAAATTAACTAAACCCTAAACTTTAAAACCCTAAACACTCCTAATAAAACCCTAAACCCTAAACTTTAAACCCTTCTAACCCTAAATCCTAAGCTAACCCTAAACCCTAAACCCTAAACTCTAAACCCTAAACCCTAAAACCCCTAAACCCTAAAGCCTAAATGCTAAACCCTAAACCCTAAACCTTAACCCTAACCCTAACCCTAAACCTAAACCCTAAACCCTAACACCCTAAACCCTAAACCCTAAACCCTAAAAATCTAAAAAATTAAACCTAAACTTAATATAACCTAAATAAATAAATAAAAAATCTAAACCTAAAATTAAAAATAAAATAAAATAAATAAAAACCTAAAGTAAACTAAAAATAACATAAAAAGAAGAATAAAAAACCTAAATAAAATAAAAACTAAAGATAAAATAAAAATGAAATAAACCTAAAATAAAAAATAAAAACTAAATAAAAATCTAAACCTAAAAAATAAACCTAAAAATAAAAACTAAAAATAAATAGAAAATAAAACCTAAACCATAAACTATAAAAAAACATAAACCTAAAATAAAAATAAAATAAGCAAAATAAAATAAACCTAAATTAAAATAAGCTAAACTAAAATAAATAAAACCACAACCTAAACCTAAAATAACAAAACCTAAACCTAAACCTAAACTAAATAAAATAAAAAAAATCTTAAAATAAACTTAAACTTAAACTAAAAACTAAAACCTAAAAATAAACCTAAAATAAAACTTAAAACCTAAACCTAAAAAAATAAAATAAAACCTAAACCTAAACCTAAAAAAAAATAAAACCTAACCTAAAATAAAATAACTAAAAAAATTAAACCTAAACCTAAAACCTAAACCAAAAATAAACTAAAATTGAAAACCTAAACTAAATAAATAAACCTGAAATAAATAAGCTAAACTAAATAAAATTAAAAATAAACCTAAATAAAATTAAAAACTATAGTAAACTAAAATAAATAAAAAATATACTAAATAAAGCTAAACTTAACACTTTAGTTAATTAAAAAAACTTAAACATTAAATCCTAAACTCTAAACCCTAAACCCTAAGCCCAAAACCCTAAACCTACAACCCTAAACCCTAAATCCTAAATCATAAATCCTAAAAAAACCCTAAACTCTAAACCCTAAACCCTAACCCTAAACCCTAAGAACATAAACCTTAAAACCCTAAACTCTAAACCCTAAACCCTAACCTTAAACCCTAAACCCTAAACCCCAAACCCTAAATTGAAATCTAATGTAACTAAATAAATTAAAAAATAAACCTAAACCAAACCTAAACCTAAACCCTAAGAATGAGAAGAACCCTAATGGAAACATCTTGTCAACCGTGCTCGCTAGATCCTGGTGGAGGTGAAGGTAGAGGCATGTTATCATAGTGGTGGTGGGAGATATGGAACCGGGTGGATATGGAGGTGGTGGTCTAAACTTATGGATGCGGGTGGAGTGGCAAAGGTTATAGCTACGGTGGTGGCGGAGGGAGAGATCAGGGATATGATGGTGGATCCCACTACTTGAGAGGCCGAGGTGGTTCTAACAGAAATAAGAAAAACAAAAGAATGATCATGGGATATGATGGTGGATTTGCTACTTATGGAGTCCTTATAAGAGAGACGATTCTAGTTATCTGGTTTTTATTTGCTCTACCTTTTATCTATGTCCCCACTTGTGTCATAAAAAACTTGGTGTGTTACTTGTTTCATGAAATCAGAAAGAAGAAATGTTGAATCTGAATTTGTTCTTTGTTAAAAAAAATAAAAAAATAACAAAAACCCTAAATCCTAAACTAAACCTAAGCTCTAAACCTAAAACCTAAACCCTAAACCCTAAACCCTAAACTCTAAACCCTAAACCCTAAAATTGAAACACTAAACCCTAAACCCTAAACCCTAAACACCAAACCCTAAACCCTAAACCCTAAACTAACCCTAAAGCCTTAACCTTAAAAAGCTAAAAACCTCAACCTAAACTAAATAAAACCTAAAAATAAAATTAATAAATAAACCTAAACTAAAATAAAATTAAAAAAAATAACTAAAATATAAACTAAATCCCTAAACTAAAAAAACCCCCAAACCTAAAATAAAAAAAAATCAACCTAAACCTAAACTAAATAAACTAAACTAAAGTAAATAAACCTAAACCTAAACTAAAATAAACTAAACCTAAACCTAAACCTAAACTAAATAAATAAAATAAACTAAAAATAAAACTAAACCTAAACTAAAAAATAAACCTAAAAAATAACCTAAAAATAAAAACCTAAACCTAAAAAAATAAAAATGAAACCTAAACCTAAACCAAAAAATAAAAAATAAAACCTAAACCTAAAAAAGAAAATAAAAAATAAAACTAAACTAAAAAAATAAAATAAAATAAGAAACTTAATCTAAAAT
Organism: Cymbidium sinense; assembly: GCA_021442155.1. NCBI lineage: Eukaryota > Viridiplantae > Streptophyta > Magnoliopsida > Asparagales > Orchidaceae > Cymbidium > Cymbidium sinense. Next base: position 105,113,326 of record CM038214.1, on the reverse strand, counting down.
AAATATAAATAAAATAAATAAACTAAATTAATTAAAAAATAAAAATAAACCTAAATAATTAAAAAAAATAAAATAAACTAAAAAATAAATAAAAAAAATAAACTAAATAAACCTAAACCTAAAAACCTAAAAAAACCTAAAAAAAACCCAACCCTAAACTAACCTAAAAACTAAACCCAACCCTAAACCTAAACTAAACCCTAAACCTAAACCTAAACCTAGCTAAACTAAACCTAAACTAAAACCTAAACTAAACCCTAAACTCAAACCTAAACCCTAAAATTTAATAAACCAAAACCTAAACCCTAAGAATAAGCTAACCTTGATAGAACATCACCCAACCAGATATGAATGGAGGTAAGGGGATCAGCTATTGTAGTGGTGGTAAGGATTTGGAGGTGCTGGTGGATATGGAAGTGTTGGTTGGAGTAATGGTGGTTATTGAGGCAAGAGGAGTGATGGAGGTTACAGCTGTGGTGGTGGTGGAGGGAGAGATCGGGGATATGATGGTGAAACCCACTACTCGAGAGGCCAAGGTGGTTCTATTGGGAACTGGAGAAATTGAAGAATAGTCGATCCGAGCTGCTGCCTATGGAACATTGTCTTTATAGTAGAGACGATTCTAGTTATCTAAGGTTTTTGATTTTCTCTATGTGTGCTCATTTTTTATCTATGTTATCGCTTGAGTCTCAGAAAACTTGGTGTGTTACTTGGTTAATGAAATCAAAAAGAAAAAATGTTGAATATGAATTTGTTTTCTATTAAAAAAAAGTAAACTTAAACCTAAAAATAAACCTAAAATAAAACCTGAAATAAAACCTAAAATATAAACCTAAAAAAATAAAATATGAACCTAAACGTAAACCTAAAAATAAAAAATAATACCTAAACTTAAAAAATAAAATACAAATAAAACTAAACAAAAAATAAACCTAAACCTAAACCTAAACTCTAAAATAAACTAAAATTAAAACCTAAACTAAAATAAATAAACCTCAAATAAATAAACTAAACTATAAAAATAAAATAAAAAAAAAATAAAATAAACTAAAATAAATAAAAAATAAACTAAAAATGCTAAACCTTCTAGTTTCCTTAATTTTAAAAAAAAAATAAAAATAAATAAAAAATAACCCTAAACCCTAAACCCTAAACTAACCCTAAACCCTAAACTGACAACCCTAAACCCTAAACCATCAAGCCTAAAGCCCTAAACCCTAAACCCTAAAACTAGCCCTAAACCCTAAACCCTAAACCCTAAAACCTAAAACCTATAACCCTAAACCCTAAACCCTAAACCCTAAACTGTAAACTGTAAACCTTAAACCCTAAAAACCTAAAAAATAAACCTAAATTAAATGAAACCAAAAAATAAAATAAATAAAAAAACAAAAACCAAAATAACATAAAATAAAAACATAAACTAAAACCTAAACCTAAACCACACCTAAAAAGAAAATAAAATAATTAATAAAAACTAAACTAAAATAAAATAAATAAAACCTAAACTAAACTAAAAAAAATTAAAAAAACCTAAATAAAATAAAACAAACCAAAATAAAAAAATAAAAAATAAAACTAAATAAAAAACTTAAACCTAAAAAAAATAAACCTAAAAATCTTAAATAAATAAAACCTAAGCCTAAACCTAAAATAAACTAAACCCAAACCTAAACCTAAACTAAATAATATAAAATAAACTAAAAGTAAACCTAAACATAAACTAAAAAATAAAACCAAAATAAACATAAAATAAAACCTAAAACCTAAATAAAAAATAAAAAAAAAACCTAAACCTAATCCTAAACTAAAAAAATAAACCTAAACCTAAAAAATAAAATGAAAATAAAAATAAACTAAAAAATAAACCTAAACATATACCTAAAATTAAAAAAAAATTAAAATAAAGAAACCTGAAATAAATAAACTATACAAAATAAACATAAAAATAAAGCTAAATGAAAATAAAAATCAAATAAGCTAAAAAAATAAGAAATAAAACCCTAAACCCTAAATCCTAAAGTTAATCCTAAGCTCTAAACTTTAGACCCTAAACCCTAAACCCTAAACCCTAAATCCTAATACCTTAAACACTAAACCCTATCCCTAACCATAAACCCTAAACTCTAAACTAACCTAGACCTAAAACCTAATAAAAACCTAAACCTAAACCTAAGAATAACCTGATATAACCCACAACAAGGCTCACTCTATGGTGGAGGCAAAAAAAATATCAAATGTGGGGATTTGGAGGTGGTATTGGAGTGGTGGTTAATGGAAAAAGCGATGAGGTTAACCTGGTGAAAGATGGGATATGATGGTGGATCCTACTGAAAGGTGGTTTAATAATTGGAGAAATAAGAATCATACTAAATATGGAACTATCTTTATAAGAGAGATGGTTCTAGTTATCGTTTGTTATTTGCTTATGCTCATTTATCTATATTTTTATAGAGAACTTGGTGTGTTACTTGGTTAAGAAATTGAAAAGAAATAATGTTGAATCTGAATTTGTTCTCTATTAAGAAAAAAAACCAAAAACCAAAAACCTTAAACTAAACCTGAACCCTAAACCTAAACCTTAAATCCTAAATCCTAAACCCTAAGCACTAAAAATTAAAAAAATAAATAAATAAACATTTAATCCTAAACCCTAAACCCTAATACAAACCCTAAACCTACAACCCTAAACCCAAAATCCTAAAGCCTAAACCCTAAAGCCCTAAACCCAAAAAGCCTAAACCCTAAAACCCTAAACCCTAAACCCTAAACCTTACACGCTAAAAAAATCTAAAATCTAAACCTAAACTAAATAAATTTAAAAAATAAAATAAATTAAAACCTAAACCTAAATAAAATAAAATAAAATAACTAAAACCTAACCTAAACATAAAATAAAATAAAATAAAAAATAAAAAATAAACTAAAATAAAATAAATAAAAACCTAAACTAAACTAAAAAATATAATAAACTTATGAATAAAAAACTTAAATAAAATAAAAACTAAACCTAAAATAAAACTAAAATAAACCTAAAATAAAATAAAATTAAAACTAAATAAAAACCTAAACCTAAAAAATAAACCTAAAATAAATAAAAATAAACCTAAACCCTAAATTAAAAAAAAAAAAAAACTAAACCTAAAATAAAAATAAAAAAAAAAAATAAAATAAACCTAAACCTAAACTAAAATAAATAAAACTTAAACTTAAACTTAAAATAAACTAAACCTAAACCAAAACCTAAACCTAAATAAAATTAAATAAACAAAAATAACCTAAACCTAAACTAAAAATAAAACCTAAAATAAACCTAAAATAAAAAAAATAAAACCTAAACCTAAAATAAATGTAAACCTAAACCTAAAAATAAAAAAAAATAAAACCTAAACAATAAAAATAAAATAAAAATAAAACTCAACTAAAAGATAAACCTAAACCAAACCTAAACCTAAAAAAAAAAATAAACTAAAATAAAAACCATAAACTAAAAATAAATAAAGCTAAAATAAAGAAATAAACTAAATAAAAAAAATAAAATAAAATGAAATAAATAAAAAATAAACTAAATAAACTTAAACCTAGTACTTATTTAAAAAACCCTAAACCCTAAATCCTAAACCCTAAACCTAAATAATAAACTAACCCTAATCCCTAAACCCTAAACCTTAAACTAACCCTAAACCTAAACCCTAAACCCTAAACCCTAAACCCTAAACTAACCCTAAACCCTAAACCTAAGCACAAAACCCTAACCCCTAACCCTAAACCATAAACCTAAACATAAACCCTAAAACCTAAAACCCTAAATTCCAAACCCTAATAATTTTTAAGGTGATCTTAAAGAAGTCGAAAATCAAAATACAAAGTTGGTGATCTTACTCATGTTGGCCTTACACCTATGTTGTGGTTCCTAGAACATGATCCTTCAACTCCTTCCGTGTTCTCAACATCCTAACTAAGATTAACAAGGGTACTATTCAAATTATCACTTGAGTATTAAAAAGGAAATAATGTGGGATCTTGAGGCTACTCCCTCACTGCTTGGGATTAGATTCTCTTATGGCCTTATCGAGATGTATGATGATGGCTCGTGTTCAATCAGGAGCTTGACCTCATTAAAGATGATCTCATCAAGAAGTTTTCGATACCTTTCAATGATCACTTCTTTCTCATTGTCCCTCTTATCCCATGAGACATGTTCATCAATATAAGAATGTCATCATCGATTACCAGATTACACATACCTAAGAAAGGATTATTTGAAGGATAAAAATTAAATGTTGCTCATACTTCTCGCTACTCATTGTTGCTCAATAAAAAAAGGAAAGCCTACTAAAATATGATAAACCCTTGTTAAACTTTGTTCCTTCTATAAAATTAAATTTTACTCTAGTTAAATAATTTTAAATATTAAACTAAAATCTTAAAAAATAATGTCTTGTTTGACTAACTTACTTAAAATCATATGAGTTTTAAATAAAAAACCTAAACACTTAACCTAACCCTAAACCCTAAACCCTAAACCCCAAACCCTAAACCTAAATAAATCTAACTAAATAAATTTAAAAAATAAACCTAAACCTAAAACTTAAATAAACCTATAACTAACATCATCATAAACCGCTCAACCTAGATACCTAAAAATTTATCAAATTGTGGGTGATCCTAATTATATATGGTGGTTAGCAAATGGTTATAAAGCAAATAGGTTACAACCATGGTGGTAAGAGATCGGGATATGAAATATTTGAGAATGGTTTTGATAACTAGAGAAACCAAGAACAATAATACCATTATAATGTTTTATAGAAGAGATCCTAGTTATCTAATTTTGATTTTCTACTGCCTCATTTTATCCATGTTATTAATTTTTAAAAACTTAGTGTTACTTTTGATGAAATCAAAAGAAGAAATGTTGAATTATTGTTCTTATTAAAAAAACCAAAACCCTAAACTAAAATAAAGACTAAAATTAAAGTAAATAAAAATAAAAAAATTAAACCAAAATATCACGCTAAATAAACACTAAACTTAAACCCTAAAACCTAAATGCTAAACCCTAAATCATTAACCCAAATTAAACCCTAAAAAACCCAAACATAAAATAAGTCATAATAAATAAATTGTAAACCCTAAATTAAAAAAGCTAAAATATATAAACTAAATAAAACCTAAAAAATAAAAAAATAAAAACCTAAACATAAAATAAAAAATAAAAATAAACCTAAACCAAAAAATAAAAAAATAAACTAAACTAAAATAAATAAAACCTAAATCTAAAATAAACTAAACCTAAATTTAAACCTAAACCCCAAATAAAATTGAATAAACCAAAAATAGACTATAACCTAAACTAAAAAATCAAACCTAAAAATAAAACTAAAATAAAAACCTAAAACCTAATCATAAAAAATAAAATAAAAACCTAAATCTAAACATAAAAATAAAAAATAAAACTTAAACTTAAAAAATAAAACTCAACTAAAAAATAAACATAAACCTAAACCTAAGTCTAAAAAAATAAACTAAAATAAAAAACCTAAACTAAAATAAATAAACCTATAATAAATAAACTAAACTAAATAAAAATAAAAAATAAACCTAAATAAAAATTAAAAATAATATAAACTAAATAAATTAAATAAACTAAATATAATTAAATATATTAAATAAATAAATTAAATCTAAAATCCTAAAACATAATAATTGTTAATAAATCTAAATATATTGTAAACAAAGTTTAAATAAATAAGATAAATTTGAATCAAAATAAACTCTAAATCTTAAACATAAAGAAAAATAAGATAAAATTAACCCTAAACCCTAAACCCTAAAATAAACCATTAAATAAATAAACCTAAAAGCATAAATCTAAATAAATAAATTAAATTAAATTAATAAAAACAAATAAACATAAATCTAAGGTAACAAATAATTAAAAAATAAATTTTAATTAATTTAATAAATAGACCCCAAGAATGGAACTTCACCAAGAACATCACCATGGTGGTGGCGACATCACAAATGGTGGGGATATCCATGGATATGAGTTGGTGGTCAAAGCGGGTTGTTATGGAAGGAGGTTCATTTTGAATTTGATTTTTCTTTTTGACTTGTTTATATATTATTTGGGCTCGACTAGGGAGAAGGGTGTGATTTAACTCCACTTCAAAAAATTAGATCGAGTTTAATTTTATTTGAGTTAATGTATGGACCTTATTAGTGTGCAATGGACCTACTGAAAATGGGCTATATTAGCCTTGGCCTACCTAAGGTTTACAAATTCAAAGGGATAGTCTACTATTGTGGTAGAGCTAGCCAACCTAAGGGGTTGCATTTCGATGTGCAACCACTATGTTAGAAGAAGGCATAGTAGACTTACATTATTTCCAAAGTGAGGAACAACCACCGGGTGACCTTGGATGCACAACAAATCAATGTTACTAATGAAATGTGGGAACTTATGTCAACTCAAAAGTAGTAAGGATTAATTTTATATTATTTTCATGTGATTTGATATAGTTTATTTGGTTTAGTTTGATTTCAAATTGAAAGAATATCTGCTGGGGATGTGAGCTCGATCAAATTTTATAGGTTCAATTTATGGACCATGTCGGTGTGTGATCGACCCACTGAGAAGGGGCTATATCAGACTTATTCTATCTTAGATTTACAAATCCAAAGGGATGGTCTATTGGTCGTGGGGTAGAGCTAGCTAACCTAAGGGGTTGCCTTTCAGTGTGCAATGGCTATGCTAGGAAGAAGGAATAGAGACTTACATCTTCTAAAGTAGGAACACTGGGTGACTTATTGGTAGACAACAAATAACGACTTAGGGGCAACCATTGAGTGAATGCCTGGGACTTATATCAACTCAAGAGTAGTGCAATTCTAAAGGGAGTTTGCTACTACCTAAAGATAGATGCTTGCTTGGGAAAATGTGCCGCTAGGTGTCCTCTAATCCATAAGTGAATATATATTTTGTTTATATGTTTGTGGACCCTATTGGTGGGACCACACCGAAGGGATTATGTCACCTATCTCGATTTACTAGACCAAGGGAGAATCTGACATCCATGATGATTCTCCATAGGGGTGGTTACTAGAAAGGGAACTATCCAACTAATAGTAACTCGGTAGTGTCTAAATGGGGTTGCAAAGATGTGATCCAAATATAGTGCCACATAGGTGAAGGGGTGTTATCCTGAGCTCTAGAAAAGAAAGAATAGGTGTATAATGGCCAACTTAAGGAGAAAGTGTAGAAGATTTACATCTGCCATGAGTGGTGTATCCTAAGGTGCAAGAACTAAGCAACCTAAGGTATATCCATCAGCATGAGTGGTGTATCCATCAGCATAGTGAGAACCAACCAACTTAAGGTGCCTATCGGTGTGCAACGATCAAGCTGGAAAGAAAGCATGTAGGCCTAAAACTTTCCAAGAATTGATCATCGGATAGTATCTGGGATAGATTCTATCAAGAGTGACTACTAAGTGGGGAACCCCGGAAGGACGACCCATTTGAAGTAATCAAGAGGGAAGGAGCCTCTAGGGACTTATCCTAAACCTCAAATATACTCAATCAAGCATGAAGGCTAATCTAATAAGCATAAGACTCACATTTTCTTAAATAAAGCCAACATAAGGTAGATACGCCACACAAGTAGCCTACCAAACTAACAAGGAACTCATCGGTGGGCCAAGTAAGAAGGAAAGCATAAGACTTACATCCTCCAAAGAAAGAAGACCACTAGGGTGACACACTAGCAGGGTAGTACGCCAGCTCGACCTGGAGCAGCTATTGAGTTAGTGTCATTGGGGGCATTATCTCAACTCAAAGTAGCCCAAGATAAAAGATATGTGTTTATTTTATATGTTTATGTGTAATTCATGTTTGTGTTGTTTCAATGAAGGATAGGATGATGCTTTGGTTCCTTACACCTACCATAAACACAATGTGGCATATTCAAAAACAATAATACTTTCAACATGGATGAGATTGAATTTGAAATGGAATTTTCAAACATGATTTATAATATTTCTTAAGTAGATCTATTGATTGGAAGCACTCTCCTAACAATTAATAGTTGATAAGATCCTCTTTGGTAGGCCTTCTATGGAAAAAAGGGCCTTCCCAAGTGTTCAAACTTGCCTCCCATCTTACGATAGGCAATAATCGCCTCCTTAGAACTAAAATAAGCTTTCATACTCGAAAAGATCTAGGATGGGCCAAGTTATTGTGAGCTTGAATCATTTTAGCTTTGTACAACTAGAAGTTTTTGCATGCCTGCAGGCATCTCTTCTCCAAACCTTCGAGCTCTTCTAATCGCAACTTGGCATTCTACTCTATTATGATCTTGCTACCCTCAACTATCCTTAGTGATGGGAGTTGGACTGTAATGGTAGAATGGCTTCAGACCCATACACTAAGAAGAAAGGAGTAGACAGAGTTGGAGTTCTCTATGTGGTGCTAGGCCACAAGGCTTCAACTAACTCATGCCACTACTTGTTGTTGTGTGTGTCTTCTTCAGTATTTGGATGAGAGTTTTATTGAAGGCTTCTGCTAAGCCATTTGCCCTCAAGTAGTTAATGGTAGAATATCTCCAATCTTGATATCTCTTGAAAAGTTATTGATCTCGTGTTGAATGTAGTACCATTAGATATAATTCATCGAGGCACTCTAAACCTATATACGATATGGTTCCTAAAAAACTAGAGCACATGCTGAGCTATGATCTCTCTGAGCATAATCACCTTCGCCCATTTAGAAAGGTAGCCAGTAGCAGCTAAGATGAATCGATGACCTTTGAAAGAAAGAAGATCAATCAAACCCACTATGTTGGTACCCCAACACTTGAATGGCCATGAGGCCAATGTAAGATGTAGAATGTTTGTGTAGACCACACCATGTATTTGACATTGGTGGCATCGCTAGTCAGTATCCATGTAATATTTGATCATCGATGGCCATAAGTATCATTGTCTCTTGATCTTGGCTTTCATCTTAGACCGATTGGTTGGCTCCACATAATGTTGAGTGTACCTCAGTCACAATCTTATGGGCTTCATGCTTAAATAAATAATGTAACCATATATGATCAAAAGACCGACAGTACAAGACACCATCCACAAGAGCATTCGAAAGTGCCCTCTAGTTCATTTGATGGGTTTGGGATTTCTCTTGAGGTAGTTTGCCTTTATTTAGGTAATCTATGAATGGTTTCCTCCAATCTAACTCCTCATACTTCTTGGCAATGGTAACCTCCCCTTCAAGAGAGTACTTTTGATGAGTTCAATATCAATAAAAATAAGACTTGTCTATTTTGGACCTTTATTGATATGGACTCATCCTTCGGACATGACAACTCCTTAGCATGCTTGGCTAAAGCATATGCTACAGCATTCTCTCCTCAAGGAATCTTATAAATGGCAACCTCTAAGATTTGGGCCATCAACTCCATGGTGTACTTGTGGTAGTGATGGATCTTGGGCTTTATAACCTTATAGGACCCAATGATTTGGTGGATAACTAGCAGAATCCAAAGATGTTGATGTTCTGATGCTTAGAGTAACTAACTCAAGACCGCAATCGAGCCTCATATTCTTTCATTAGGTAAAGATTGATGATATGAGAATCTCATCACATCGTTGAGTTAAGAGAACTATTCCTACCCTTGCCTTTCTGAATAGTAGATATTTTCTCTTCTTTTGAGAGGAAGCCTCACCATCAAAGTACATCCCCAGTGGTGAATGCTTGTATCTCCTAAGTTCATGATTTATTCATCGGGGAGATCATCACTAAGCGAGTCAGGTGTGTGCTACTAAGAAATCACTTTGTCCTTTCACCACATGAGGTACAAAGGTAATGTCAAATCACAAGAGGATCATGGACCGTCATGCCAACCATCCTGATAGTGTCAACCATGTCATGAGATATTGTAGTGGATTAATCCTTGAAGATTAAGTTCACCTTATGAGGAAGCATGTAATGTGTAGCTTTTGGGATGCAAAGATTAAAGCTAGCAATGCTTCTCAATGGGTGGATAATTAGCCAGGATTAGATGATGGCGAGGTAGTAGAGCATTTTCCATTCCTTCATCATTGGCTTTAATAAAGCACCAAGGGAGTCATCTAACATAGCAAAGTGTAAAGTATGAGCAGAACCAACAAAGATCATCGTAATGCTTGATGTCTCAAGGCATGCTCACACTTATCATCCCACTTGAACTTGGCATCCTTTTGACAAATAAGAATGGTCGACATCTTCCGATAGGTTGATATAATGTGTCTTAGATATGCCAACCCTTGGAATGATCTAAGTTGAGTTAAACTTTTAGGGGTGGCATTTCTAATATCACCTTGATCTTCTCGATCAATCCTTGGTGTCGACAACAAACCCAAGGAATTTTCTTGAAGCTACTCTGAATGCACACTTCATGGGGTTCATTTTTAGGTTAAGTTATCTTAACTATTTGAAAACTACTCTCAAGTCAAAGAGATGGTCTTCCTTTTCTCTACTTTTGACCACGAGATCATCAACATAGCATTCGACCTGATGATAAATGAGTTCATCGAAGATTCAAGTCATAACCCACTGGTATGTAGCAACGACATTTTTAAGGCTGAAAGGAATGACCTTATAGCAATAAATTTCGATTGGGGTTCTAAAAGAAGTGTTTCTTTCATCTTTAGGACATCTTTATTTGGTTATATCCATATGAGCCATCCATGAAAGAGAAGACTTCATAAGATGAGGCAATGTCCACCATCTGGCCTCGGATTGGTAGTGAAATTCATCTTTTGGACATGCCTTATTTAAATCCCTAAAATCAATGCATATGTGAATTTGGCATTCTTTTCTTAACGATGATGCTAGCTAACTAGGTGGGATATTTTTCTTCCAAGATGAAGCCAACATCATCAATTTCTTGACTTCAAAATGACCTTTATTTTATGCTAATTGCATCTAGGAGTTTGCTTGGTAGGTTAGCGGTAGCTCTATTGCTAGTTTATGGACTACTACGTTAAGATCCAATGCATCTCTCATAACTCCATAAAGTAGTCCTTAAACTCAATCAATAGCCTAACTAAGTCATTGTTTCAATTTCATTCAATAAAGAACATGTATGTGTGGATCTTCTTCAATTCCTAAGTTTATTTCTGAGGTCAATGGTTGACTTGATCTCTTCTTCAAACTCTAGGGTGCATCTTTGACTTCAAAATCATCTTGATCATCTAAAGTTTCTAAGCATCCTCATATGAGTTAATATGATTTGAAAAGAACCTATCGATTCTAAATGATTGGTGATGACTAAGCAAGAATCATCATCAATGGACCACTATACCAAATCTTAGTCCCGATCTTGATTGAGAGCTTTTGCATTTGTTCTTCATATTCTTTCAAAGTAGTAATTGCTGCTTTGACCAAGTATGTGGATTAACCCTTTCTTTGCTAAATTATGAACACAAGCAAGTACCAATCAAAAGGTAATTCTATTAAATCTTTATATGAATCATCCTCAAGTTCTACATCAACTTTAACTTAAGGATGATGCTTCCAAAAGAACCTCTAAGTCTTCACACCTATGATGACTTAGGGCTTCCTTAACTACCAAACCCTCCTTTTGAGAGGAAAGTTAGAGCTAAGGTTCCCAACCGATGCCTAACTATTTCACATATAGACTTGATACACTTATGCTTTGCTTTGGAGCCGATCTTCATCACTATCCGCTCAAGTGTCACCTCCAAGAGAATCTACTTCGAGAAGAGTTGGCGGTGTGATAACCATATAAGACTCATCCTATGAACTAGATTCTAAGTCTATATAGATAGGTGTACTCCTGTACTGGGACATATCTTCTATTTGGCCAATAAGAGGTTTTACCCCTAGACGCCTCTATCGGCCTCTTCCTCTACCTGGTGAGGTTAGGTCATCCTACCCATATGTTCAAAGAGTAATGAACTATGGGTGGAATCTAATGTTAGCTCCACTTCCTCCAAGTCTATTTTTGCTCCCCTTTATTTTCTTTTTCATTTTCTCTTTTTTTTTCTTTATCTTTCTTTTTCTTTTTTCTTTTCTTTTATTTTAAACTTTGCCAAGTTCATGAGAATAGACTTGTTGATTTTGAGGGATAGTGTCGCATCCACATATATGTCAACCTCATGAACTATAAATGGCTTGAGATCTTATTTGACATAGTAGATGATCCCACCTCTCACAAACTTCATATAATCGGAGAAAAAAACTATGTTGTTCTCATGTATCCATGTCTCCCAAGCAAAGCATTGAAAGATGTATCTAAGTCTATAATGTGAAACTTGGCTTCGGTCTTCCAATCATCTATCTCTAAGGCAAACACTATGGAGCCTAAGGCCTTGACTCACTTTGGAGTGCATTCAATCTTCCCATCTTAGACTTGGATTCTTCTACACTAAGACTTCCTAGTCATAAGACACTTCTAACAATTAGTAAACACTTAACCTAAGCCTAAAGACTTAAGGGTTAACCATAGATTATGTTAAGCCTTAAGGATTAGGATAATCCATCAACCCTACAACCCAAATCCAATCCATGTTCACCTTCTCAAGCCAAACCTCAAGTTCAATTCAAACATCAAATTCAAATCCAAATCCAAACCCAAATTCCAAAACCAAATGATTGAAGCCCATGATCAAATCCAAACTTGAAACCCTTCATAAGTCATATGACCTATCCCATGGACTTACAAATCTTAATCCAAATCAATCCAGAATCAATTTATTTTCTCATAACTAATTTATAGCTTCAATCATCTTCCTAAATATAAATCAAATCTACATTTCAATGATCAAAACTAAATCAAACTAAATCAAATTAAATCAAAACCTTCCTAAGTCATATGACCTATCCCATGGACTTAGCCAATTATTAATCCAAATCAAGTCAAACTCAATTGATTTTCTCACAAATCAATCATATTTTCAATCATCTCACAATTTTAAATGAAATATACATTTAAATCATCAAAACTAAATCAAGCCAAATCAAAATCCAAACATAAGCCACATGACCAACTCCATGGACTTAGCCAAATTCCTTCATTCCAAAACCCAAATTCAATTGATTTTCATGAATCAATCATACCTTCAATGTATATAAATATAAATGAAATCTACAATCATCAAGCCAAACCTAAATCAACCCAAGTCAAACCAACTTAACCCTTTTGACTTGAAATGTTCAAATGATCAAAACCCATTTGAACCCAAGCCAATTGCAATTGAATTTATATATCAATCCCAAATCATATATAAACTCAACTAAATCAAACACAACCCAAAATCCAACTAAACCAAATTGGTCCACTTGACCCAAAGTGGCCAATTTGACCTATTTGAGCCAAGTTCTAATCCTACCAAAATTAGATTGAACCAAGCCCATCAAAACCTATCATCATGATTATTGATCACCCTAGGTTGATCAATTATCACAAATTGTGTCAAATTAAGTCAACTTGATTATTTGACCAAGTCAACCCCTTAACCCATATGAACCCAAACTAGCTAAATTGCAACCTAAGCCAAATCCCTTTAAACCAATGATTCATACCAAATTAAAAATCAATATTTGAATATGACTTGACCTTCAATTGAAAACCAAACCCAATTGGCTCCTGACCAAGTTGACCCAAATTGACCTAAAAGACCAAATTGGGTCAAATCAAAATATAAACCAAATTGATTGCAACCAATGGCTCAAGTTCATTCCAAATTGATTGTTGAAGTAACCAAAGCCAGGTTGGACCCAATTGAACCCAATTGACCTATTTAGCCTTGACCTAAAGGTTCAAGTTGGCCTAAATCAAAACCAAATCCAAATTAATTGAAACCAAAGCCTACAATCATCTTCAATTGGTCAACTAAACCCAAACCAACACTCAACCTATTACAATTTGGTCAAATTAGTCAACTTAAACCATTTGACCCGAATAAATTCAAATGGGCCAAAATCAAATCGAAGACAAATTAAACCAAACCAATTAAACCAAAACATCCCAAATGATCATATGAACTTGACCCAACCCTTGGTTTAACCTAGTTTGACCAATTTCTCAACATGACCCAACCTAACCCAATTTGACCTAAGTGAGTCAAATTAAGCCAAACCTAACCAAAGAAACTCCGATTGACTTGAAGTTTGGGCTAACCACTTTTGGCTCATTTCAAATCTTCCCAAATCAAATCCAATGCCAAATAATCATTCTACCCTTGGGTCAAGTATCACATGAGACAAATCACCCATGTAAGTGGTCATTTCATTCCTTGGCCACTTGTCTCTCCCAATGGTCCACCTAGGCACCTATGACACTACCCAACATGACCCACAATGGTTGGTCGCCATGACTCATAAGAGGTGAAATCACCTCACCCTCCCATTAGCATTTGAAACATAGACACCATGATTCCTCTTGGCAGCCCACCTCCACACCTTCAACCAACCAAGTAGCCAACTCACCTCCTCCTCCCTTCCACCCATAACTCCTGAGATGGTCATGGCACTAGAAACCAAACCCAATCCCACCATGATCTGATGAAGGGTATACACCCCTCGCTTTCCACTCAAACACACACAAAATCATTTTTAGAGCCCTAGCTACCCAAGATAGCCAAGAGAGCCATTTTGCTCCCAAGCTCATTCCTTGATCAAAATGTCATTCTGTCATCCCAAAATAGACACTCCCATTTTTCCTAACTTCCTCATTTCTCCATCAAACTCAAATTAACTTTTCACACACCTTCCCTAGGCCTCATAGAGCAAGAATAAATCATCTCCCAAGCTTCGAGCATCGAGGTGGGACTTCATCAAAATTGAGCTCCAAATCATCCTTGCCTTCCAGAATCAGGAATTGATCCAATTCTCAAATTCGCTTCCACATGAAGCTTTCTCAATTGTTTGAGCAATTAGTCTTTAGCTCCAGTGAGGTATGCTTCCAAAACTGATCCTTAGCCAAAATGGGTTGAAGATTTTTGAAGAAAACTTGCATCTCATGTGATCTTGATCGTTGATCCCTTCCATCGATGTCAATGTTGGATCCTTTTGGAGTCGATCTAAGCTCGAAGCTTGGATTAAGTGACAAGGGCGCAAACTCCATTCTCCTCACTTGAAGATAGAATCCACCGCCCATTCTCGTATGATCAATGAATCGTGATTAGATCTAGATTGATCTATTTAATCCGCTGGGATTAATCATAGCTCCATCTTGATCGATGGGAAAGAAATCACCGCCACATAGGCATTGAATCGATAAGTTTTACTAGCGCAATCAATGGAAAGCATGCAACGCATCACGCGTGCCAAAAAGGATTAGGCTTTAATTAGGCTTAATTAATCATTTTAATGGCTGAAAGTTCTAAAGTAATAAAACATCAAATGGAAATAAAAATGCAAATAAATACTCATTTAAAGGTATTCTAGAGGAAAATTAATTAAAAATGATCTTAACTAATTTTAAATAGTAATTAAGGTTTAATTAATTTAATTAAAATTAATTAGCTTAATTACTTGTTAATCCCAAATTTTATGGGTTAATTTAATGGGATGACCCTACCTCCCATGATTTTCTTGGGATTTATTGCTCACTTAATAAGAAAATTGTCTAATTATACCTTAACTACTCTTTTAAGTTAATTATGATTAATAAACCCATGAACATAACAAAATTGGTTAATTAAGTTTATTAATCATTGTTCAACACTAAGTGAACTAAGGAATGGTTGGGACCACTTTCCCAAGTTCATTTCACTCAAAATGAAATTAATTTAGATTTAACTATTAATTAAATCACTTAATCAAATTGAAATCATAATCACATCGACCTTAATTATAAATCATAGATCTTTAGGTGTTTAATAACCTAAAGGAGTTTAATGAAATTATGGTCGATAACCATAAGAGTAATTAATTAAGTCCAATAAACAATTAACAATTAATCATGAGCCAATTGCATTATGCCCCTTTTATTTCCTAAGATCATTGTAAAGTTTATTTTCCATGCATAGAATGTTGGCTCATAATTATTTAATTAATTACTTGGTGACATAAGAATTAATTCATCTAATTAAGGGTTCAACTTAATTAACCCATAAAATCAACTTAATTATATTTCCTTAAATTAAATCAAATCACTAATGTGGGAATGGGTTTAAAACAACAAGTGATGATTTTCTTCTCCTCTTAATCAAATCAAATCCAAAACTTAATTAAAAAAAAAGAAGCTTTGGTTTACTTTAAATAATCTTATTTGATTTGATTATCCTTAAGAACTAGTTTGGTTGAAAGAATCACATGCTTATATTTGATTGTCTTCTTTCCAATCATGTTAAATTTGGTATGTCATTTGAATTCATGCATCCATCTTTTCAAAATCAAGTAAAGCTTATGTGTTGATTTAATTCAATATATGGCTATTATCACTATTAAATCCAAATGTATTTTTTCAAAAGCTTATAAATGAATAATAATATGTGTTATGATGCTAGTTATAAATAAATAAGAAATGCATGTGCTTATAGCTTAAGTGTATGAATGTTGAGTTCTCTTTCCTCTATTCATGTGTTGATTTATATAAGATTGAATGGTAATGGGTATATAGCCTGGATATCCCGGGAGCTCAAGTCTTTAGCTAGCCCCAAGGAGGTCATTTGATTACCTCACTTCCTTGATTTGTTACTTGGTTGATGAAATCGAAAAGACGAAATGTTGCAACTAAATTTGTTCTTTATTATAAAAAAAACCAAAAACCCTTAACCCTAAATTAAAACCTGAACCCTAAACCTAAACCCTAAACCCTAAACCACAAACCTTAAATACTAAACCCTAAACCCTAAACCATAAACGCTAAACCCTAAACCCTAAATCATAAAACCCTAAAAGCCTAAAGATAAACTAAATAAAACATAAAAATAAAATATCTAAAAAAACCTAAACCTAAGTAATATTAATAAGTAAAATAAATAAAAAAACTAAACTAAAACAAAACCTAAACATAAACCAAAACCTAAAAATAAAATAATATAAGAAATAAAAAATTAAACTAAAATAAATAAATAAAAAAAACCTAAACTAAACTAAAAAAGATAAAATAAATCTAAAAATAAAAAAACCTAAATAAAATAAAACTAAAGGTAAAATAAAATAAAATAAACATAAAATAAAATAAAATAAAATCAAACCTAAAAAACCTAAACCACAAAATAAATTTAAAAATAAATAATAAATAAAACCTAAACATAAAATAAACAAAATGAAATTAAAATAAATCTAAACTAAAATAAATTACTAAACCTAAAATAAAGTAAACCTAAAACCCAAACTAAATAAAATAAAATAAACTAAAAATAAACCTAAGTCTAAACAAAAAAAACATAAAAAGAACCTAAAATAAAAACCTAAAAAAATAAAATAAAAACCTAAACGTAAACCTAAAAATAAAAAATAAAACCTAAACCTAAAAAATAAAATTAAGTTCAACTATAAAATAAACCTAAACCTAAAAAAATAAACTAAAGTAAGAAACCTAAACTAAAATAAATAAACTAAACTAAATAAAAAACCTAAATAAAAATAAAAAATAAAATAAACTAAAGGAACTAAAAAATAAACTAAATAAACTAAATAAACCTAAACTTATCGGTTAACTTAAATTAAAAAAAAAATCATAAACCCTAAATCCTAAACCCTAAAACCTAATCCCTAAACCCTAAACCTACAACCCTAAACCCTAAACCCTAAAAAACCCCGAAACCCTAAACCTAAACCATAACCTAAACACCAAACCTTAAAGCAATGTAAAACCTAAACCCTAAACTCATATTAAACCCTAAACCCTAAACCCTAAATAAATAAACCCTAAAATAAACCCTAACCCTAAACTAAACCCAAACACCAAATAAACTTAAATTGTAACTAAATAAATTTAAAAAATAAACCTAAATCCTAAAACCTAATAGCTAAACTAAACGTAAATATAAAACCTATTAACATCAAAATACTAGATTCTAACATGGAGGTGAAGGTGAAGGTTATAATGGTGGTATATGGATTGGATATGGAGGTGAAAAATAAATCTTATATAAGAGAGAATTACAATAATGGTTCTAATGAATAGAACTGCAGCTTATCCTATCTACTACTTATGGAACTAATAGTAAACTGTTCTAATTACCTATTGTTTTGATTTAATCTCATTATATGTCATCAATTAAAAACTTGGTCTATTACTTCTGTTGAAATCAAAGAAGAAATGTTGAATCTAAATTTGTTCTCTTAAAAAAAAAACCAAAACCCTAAAATAAAACTAAACCAATAAACCAAACCCTAAACCCAAAAATCAAACCCTAAACCCTAAACCTAAATAAAACCCTAAACCATATAACCATAAACCCTAAACCCCAACTAAAACCTAAACCTTAAACACTAAACCCTAAACTCTAAACCCTAAACCCTAAACCCTAAACCCTAAAATGTAAATACCGAAACCTAAACTAAGTAAAACCTAAAAAGAAAATAAATAAATAAATCTAAACCAAAATAAAATAAAAACATAAACTAAAACCTAATCCTAAATCTAAAAAAGAAAATAAAACTAAAAATAAACTAAACTAAGATAAAATAAACAAAACCTAAACTAAAATAAAAAATAAAAAAAACTAAAACAAAATAAAAAAACTAAACCTAAAATAAAAATAAAATAAACATAAAATAAAATAAAATAATAACTAAATAAAAACCTAAACTTGAACTAAAAAAAGAACCAAAACTTTAAACTAGAAATAAAATAAACTAAACCTAAACTAAAATAAACTAAACTAAAATAAATAAAACCTAAACCTAAACCTAAAATAAATTAAACCTAAACTAAATAAAATAAAATAAACTAAAATTAAACCTAAGCCTAAGCAAAAAATAAAAAATAAAACCCAAAAAAAAAATTAAAAAACTAAAACTTAAACCTAAAAAAATAAAATAAAAACCTAAACCTAAACCTAAAAATTAAAAAAATAAAACCTAAACCTAAAAAATAAAATAAAAATAAAACTAAACTAAAAAATAAACCTAAACATAAACCTAAACCTAAAAAATAAACTAAAATAAAAAACCTAAATTTAAAAAAATAAGCATAAAATAAATAAACTAAACTAAATAAAAATAAAAATAAACCTAAATAGAAATAAATAATAAAATAAACTAAAATAAAAAAATAAACTAAAGAAAACTAACACTAATTTACTAAATTTTAAAATAAAAATAAGTAAATCAAAATAAAATAAATTAAACAAACCCTAAACCCTAAAACTAACCCTAAATAGCCCAGTAAACCATAAACCACAAACCCTAAACCCTAAACCCTAAAACCCTAAATCGTAAACCCTAAACCATAAACCATAAACCCAAAACCATAAACACCCAAAAACCTAAAAACCTTAACCTAAATTAAATAAAACATAAAAATATAATAAATAAAAAAACATAAACCTAAATAAAATAAAATAAAAACCTAAACTAAAACTAACCCTAAACCTAAAAATTAAAAAAAAAACTAAAATAAAATAGATAAAAACCTAAACTAGACTAAAAATAAAATAAACCTAACAATAAAAAACCTAAATAAAATAAAAACTAAACATAAAATAAAAATAAAATAAAAATAAAATAAACCTAAAATAAAATAAAAAAAACAAACCTAAAATAAACCTAAAAAATAATTAAAAAATAAAACCTAAACCCTAAACTAAGAAAACCTAAAAAATAAAAAATAAAATAATCCTAAACCTAAATTAAAATAAACTAAACTAAAATAATAAAACCTAAACCTAAACCAAAAATAAACTAAACCTAAACTAAATAAAATAAATTAACTAAAAATAAACCTAAACCAAAACTTAAAAAATAAAACCTAAACATAAACCTAAATAAAACCTAAAATGTAAACCTAAAAAATAAAATCAAAACCTAAACCTAATCTAAATTAAATATAAAACCTAAACCCAAAAATGAAATAAAAATAAACTCAACTAAAAATAAACCTAAACCTAAATGTAAATAAAAAAATAAAACTAAAAAACCTAAACTAAAATAAATAAACCTAAAATAAATAAATGAAACCAAATAAATATAAAAAATAAATAAAATAAAAAATAAATAAAAATAAACTAGATTTACTAAATAAACCTAAACCCAATTTACTTAATTTAAAAAAAATAAAGCTTAAACCCTAAATCCTAAACCCTAAACCCTAAACCAACAATCCTAAACCCAAACCCTAATTCCTAAACCTAAACCCTAACCCTAAACCCTAAAAAAACATAATCCCTAAAAAAACCAAACCATAAACTCTAAACCCTAAACCTAAAACCCTAACCCTAAACCCTAAACCCAAAACCAAAAAAAACCCAAAAAACCTAAATCTAAAGTACCTAAATTAATTAAAAATAAACTTAAACTAAAACTTAAAACCTAAAAACATAAACCCTAAGAATGGACAAACCATGGCAAGAACATCATAACCAAAGAAGTCTAGATCCTATATGGAGGTGGCTAAAAAGGTTATAAAAGCCATGAGGTTACATCTGGTGGTAAGAGATCAGAGATATGATGGTGGATCTACTAAGGATTCGATGAGAACCAAAGAAATTGAAGAATCTTATCTCATTTTGTGCCTAAACTGTTTACAAGAAAGATGGTTCTAATTATCTAGGGTTTTATATATTTTTGATCTATGTCACCACTTCTTAGAAAACTTGATGTGTTACTTGGTTGTTTAAATCAAAAGAAGAAATGCTGAAATTCTAAAAAAATAAACACTAAACCAAAACCCTTAAAAACCTAAACCCTAAACCCTAAAACCCTAAACCCTAAACACTTAACCTCAAATCTTAAACCTTAAACACTAAACCCTAAACTAAACTCTAAACCGTAAACCCTAAAAAGCTAAAAAACTAAACCTAAACTAAATAAAACCTAAAAATAAAATAAATAAACAAACCTAAACTAAAATAAATAAAATAAAAATATAAACTAAAACTAAACTTAAACCTAAACCTAAATAGAAAATAAAAAAAAAAAATAAAAAAAACTAAACTAAAAAAATAAATAAGAAAACTAAACTAAACTAAAACTAAATAAATAGAAACTAAATTTAAAATAAAAATAAAATAAAATAAAAACTTAAATGCTAAACTAAAAAAACCTGAACACTAAATTAAAAATAAAATAAACCTAAACCTAAACAAAAATAAACTAAACTAACATAAATAAAACCTAAACCTAAACCTAAACCTAAACTAAATAAAAGAAAATAAACTAAAAATTAACCTAAACCTAAACTAAAAAATAAAACCTAGAAATAAACCATAAACCCTAAACCTAAAATCCTAAACCCTAAACCCAAAACCCTAAACCCTAAACCCTAATCCTAACCTAACCCTAAACCCTAAACCCTAAACTAACTATAAACCCTAACCCTAAACCCTAAACCCTAAACCCTAATCCCTAAACCCTAAAAATGCTAAATCCTAAAGCCTAAACACTAAACCCTAAGCCCTAAACCCTAAACCCTAAGCCTAAACCCTAAACCCTAAAACCCTAAACCATGAACCCTAAAATCCTAAACCATAAACCCTATACCTATAAACCCTAAACCCTAAACCTAAAACTAAACCTAAACCCAAACTAAATAAAATGTAAAAATAAAATAAATAAAAGAACCTAAACTAAAATAAAATAAAATAATAAAATAAAATAAAAATATAAACTAAAACATAAACCTAAACCTTAAAATAAAATAAACTAAATTAATAAAAATAAATTAAAATAAAAGAAATAAAAACCTAAACAAAACTAAAAATAAAATATACCTAAGAATAAAACCTAACTAAAATAAAACTAAACGAAAATAAAATAAAATTAACCTAAAATAAAATACTAAATAAAAAACCTAATCCTAAAAATAAACATTAAAATAAAATTTAAAAATAAATAAATAAATAAAACATAAACCCTAAACTAAAAAAAAAACCTAAACCTAAAATAAAAAAAAAATAAACAAAATAAAATAAACATAAATCTAAACTAAAATAACTAAACTAAAATAAATAAAACCTAAACTTAATCCTAAAATAAACTAAACTTAAACCTAAACCTAAACATAAACCTAAAGTAAATAAAATAAAATAAACTAAAAATAAACCTAAAATAAAAATGTAAAAATTAAACCAAAAAAAAATAAAATAAAAACTTAAACTTGAACCTAAAAATAAAAAATAAAACCTAAACCTAATAAATAAAAAAAAAAACTTAACTAAAACCTAAATCTAAACATAAAAAATAAAGAAAAATAAAAAACATAAACTAAAATAAATAAACTAAACTAAATAAAATAAACCTAAATAAAATAAAAAATAAAACAAACTAAATAAATAATAAATAAACTAAGTAAACTAAATAAACCTAAACCTACCATTTACTTAATTTAAAAAAAAAAATCATAACCAAAATCCTAAACTAAACCTAAACCCTAAACTAAACCTAAACCTAAATGATAAATAACCCTAAAACCCTAAATCCTAAACCCTAAACTAACCATAAAAAGTATAAACCTAAACCCTAAACCCTAAACCTAAACCCTAAACCAAATAAACCTAATCAACCCTAAACCCTAAACCTAAACCCTAAACTCTAAACCCTAAACCCTAAACCTTAAAAGCATAAACCCTAAACCCTAAACCCTAAACCCTAAACCCTAAACCATAAAAGCATAAACCCTAAAACCCTAAACTATAAACCCTAAACCTAAAACCATAAACCCTAATACTAAACCTAAACCCTAAACCCTAAACCCAAACCTAAACCTAAACTTAAAGTAACTAAATAAAGTAAAAATATATCTAAACTTTAAAACCTAATAAACCTAAACCTAAACCTAAACCCTAAGAATAAGAACTGACAACAATAACATCAAAACTGCCTAGATCTAGTGGAGACGAAGGTGGAGGCAACGACATATTGGAGGAGGATTTAGAGGTGCTAGTGGGTATGAAGGTGGTGGTCAGAGTATTGGTGGTTATGGAGGCGGGAGGAGCAACGTAGGCTACAATCATGGTGGTGGCAGAGAGAGAATTCGAGGGTATGATGTTGGATCTCGCTACTGAGAAGTGGTTCTAAGAACTAGAAATTGAAGAACGATCGATACCGCTATGGAATTGTTTCTTTATAGAGAAATTCTAGTTATCTAGGTTTTGATTTGCAAATGCGATAAATTTTGATCTATGTCATCATTTGGGTCTTAAAACTGTGTTACTTAGTTGGTAAAAGAAGAAATGTTGAATGAATCTCTATTAAAATTAAAACCAAAACCCTAAACCAAAACTAAAACTCAACCCTAAACCTAAAACCTTAACCCTAATGCCTAACTCTAAAACCTAAACCCTAAACCCTAAGAAAACTCTAAACCCTAAACCCTAAAGACTAAACCCTAAACCTTAAACCCTAAAACCTAAACTAACCCTAAACCCTAAGCTAACCCTAAACCCTAAACCCTAAACCCTAAAAACCCTAAACACTAAACCCTAAACAATAAATCTGAAACCCTAAACCCTAAACCCTAACCCTAATCCCTAAACCCTAACGCCTAAACTAAACCCTTACCCAAAACCTAAACCCAAACCCTAAAACCTAAAACTTAAAGCTAAACTAAATAAAACCTAAAAATAAAATAAATAAAGAAATCTAAACCTAAATATAATAAAATAAAATAAATATAAATAAATAAAAACCTAAACTAAAACCATGAAATAAAATAAAATAAACTAAAACAAAATAAATAAAAACCTAAACTAAACTAAAAAATAAAATAAACATAAGAACAAAAAATGTAAATAAAATAAAAACTAAGAGTAAAATAAAAATAAAATAAACTTATAATAAAGTAAAATAAAAATTAAATAAAAAACTAAAGATAAAAAATTTATCTAAAAAATAAAACTAAAAAAAAATAAAAAATAAAACATAAACCATAAACCTAGACCTAAACCAAGATCCCTAGTTCTTGGAGACAAAGGCAAAGCTATCCTGGACTGGGATCTGAGGTGTCGGTGGATATAGAGGTGGTTGTTGAGCAAGTAATAGAAAAAGAAGAAATGTTGAATCTAAATTTATTCTCTATTAAAAAAAAACCCAAAACTCTAAACCATAAACCCTAAACCCTAAAAACCCCAAACTCTAAACCCTAAACCCTAAACCCTAAACCCTAAAACCTAAAACCCTAAACCCTAAATCATAAAAAGCTAAAAACCTAAACCCAAACTAAATAAAACCTAAAAATAAAATAAATAAATAAAACCTAAACTAAAATAAAAACTAAGCTAAAATAAAATAAATAAAAACATAAACTAAACTAAAAACTAAAAAACCTGAATAAAATAAAAACTAAACCTAAAATAAAAATAAAATAAACCTAAAATAAAATAAATAAACCTAAACCCAAAATTAAAAACATAAACCTAAACCTAAACCTAAATGTAAAAAATAAAACTAAAAATAAATAAAAACTAAAAACTTAACCCTAAAATAAAAATAAAATAAACCTAAACTTAAACCTAAAATAAACTTAACGTAAACCTAAACCTAAACTAAATAAAATAAAAAAAACAAAAAATAAACATAACCCCCAAAAAAATAGAAACAAAATAAAATAAACCTAAACTAAACCCTAAAACTCTAAACCCTAAACCCAAAACCCAAAACCCTAAACCCTAAACCCTAAACCCTAAAATTGAAAAACATAAAAACCTAAACCAAAAAATAAAATAAAATAAAAGCCTAAACTAAAACCTAAACTTAAACCTAAACCTAAACTTAAATATAAAAATAAAATAAAACAAAAAATAAAAACTAAACTAAAATAAAATAAATAAAAAGCTAAACTAAACTAAAAAAAACAAATTAAACCTAAAAGTAAAAAACCTAAGTAAAATAAAAACCAAACGTAAAATAACAAAAAATAAACCTAAAATAAAATAAAATAAAAACTAAAAAAAATTGAAACATTAAAAATAAACCTAAAAATGAATAAATAATAAAACCTAAAACTTTAACTAAAAAAACTCCCAAACCTAAAATAAATAAAATAAAATAAACGTAAACCTAAACTAAAATAAACTAAACTAAAATAAATAAAACTTAAACTGTAAATCATAAACCATAAACCATAAATCCTAAAACCCTAAACCCTAAACCCTAAACCCTAAACCCTTAACCCTAAACCTTAAACCACAAACCCTAAACCATAAACCCTAAAAACCTAAAAGCCTAAACCTAAACTAAATAAAATCTAGAAATAAAAAAACATAAAGCTAAATAAAATATAATAAATAGAATAAAATAATAACCTAAACTAAATCCTAAATCCTACACCTAAACCTAAACCTAAAAATAAAATAAAAATAATAATAATAACTAAACTAAAATAAAATAAATAAAAACCCAAACTAAACTAAAACATTAAATAAACTTAAAAATATAAAACCTAAATAAAATAAAACCTAAACATAAGAGAAAAATGAAATTAACCTAAAATAAAATAAAATAAAACCTAAATAAAAACCTAAACCTAAACAATAAATCTAAAAATAAAATCAAAAAATATATAAAAAATAAAACATAAACCCTGAATAAAAAAATTAAACCTAAAATTAAAATAAAATAAACATAAACCTAAACTAAAATAAATAAAACCTAAATCTAAACTTAAACCTAAACTCAATAAAATAAAATAAACTTAAAATAAACCCAAACTTAAACTAAAAAATAAAACCTAAAATAAAAACCTAAAACATAAACGTAAGAAAATAAAATAAAAACCTAAACCTAAACCTAAAAATAAAAAATAAAACCAAAACCTAAAAATTAAAATAAAATAAAACTAAAATTAAAAGTAAATATAAACTTAAACATAAACTAACAAATTAATTGAAAATGAAAACATAAATAAAAATAAAAATATAAAATAAACTAAATAAACCTAAACCTACCAATTTTTTTAATTTTTTTTAAAACCTTAAACCCTAAGCACTAAATCTTAAACACAATCCCGAAAACTGAAACCCTAAAACTAACCATAAACCCTAAACCTACAACCCTAAACCATAAACCTTAAAAAATACTAAACCCTAAACCCTCAACGATAAACTAAGCCTAAACCCTAAACCATAAACCCTCTGCCCTAAACCCTAAAAACTACACCCTAAATGCTAAAACCTAAACCCTAAATTCTAAAGCCTAACCCTAACCCTAAACCCTAGACCTGAAACCCTAAACCCTAAAACCATAAACCTTAAACCCTAAACTAACCCTAAACCCTAAACCCTAAACCCTAAAGCTTAAACCCTAAACCCTAAAGTTTAAACCCTAAACCCTAAACTCTAAACCCTAAGCTAACCTTAAACCTCAAAAACCCTAAACCCTAAAGCATAAACACTAAACCCTAAACCCTAAACTCTAACCCCTAAAATCATAAAGCAAAAAATCCTAAACCCTAAACCCTAAAAACCTAAAAACCTGAACCTAAACTAAATAAAACATAAAAATAAAATAAAATAACCTAAACTTAAATAAAATAATAAAATAAAATAACATGAAAACTTAAACTAAAACCTAAACCTAAAAATAAAATAAAATAAAAAATAAAAAAATAAAAATATAATAAAATAAAATAGATAAAAACCTAAACTAAATTAAAAAATAAAATTAACCTAACAATAAAAAACCTAAATAAAATTAAAATAAATGTAAAATAAAAATAAAAGAAACGTAAAATAAAATAAAAGCTAAATAAAAACCTAAACCTCAAAAATAAACCTAAAAAATAAAACCTAAAAATAAATTTAAAATAAAACCTAAACCCTAAACTAAAAAAAAACCTAGACCTAAACTAAGAATAAAATAAAATAAATAAATAAACCTAAGCCTAAACTAAAATAAATAAAACCTAAACCTAAACCTAAACATAAACTAAATAATATAAAATAAACTAAAAAGAAACCTAAATCTAAACTAAAAAATAATGCCTAAAAATAAACCTAAAATAAAATCCTAAAAGCTAAACCTACTAAAACAAAATAAAAACCTAAACCTAAAAATTAAAAATAAAAGCTAAACCTAATGAATAAAATAATAATAATAAATAAACTAAAATAAATAAAAAATAAACCTATATAAAAATAAAAAATAAAGTAAACCAAATTAAATAAAAAATAAACTAAATACATTAAATAATCCAAAACCTACTAGTTTACTTAATTTTTTTTTTAAAAAAACCTTAAACCATAAGTCTTAAACCCTAAACCTTACACCTTAAACCTTAAACTCTAAAAGCAATAATCCTAAAACCCTAAGCCCTAAACCCTAAACCCTAAAACCGAACACTAAACCATAAACCCTAAACCCTAATCCCTAAACCCTAATCCTAAACTTAAAGTGATTAAATAAATTAAAAAATAAACCTAAAACCTAAATCCTAATAAACCTAAACCTAAACCTAAACCTAAACCCAAAGACTAGGAAGAACCTTGACGATAAGAACATCACCATCAACCAAGCTCAATCTAGATCTAGCGGTGGAGGTGAAAGAGGAGAAATCTCAGTGGTGGGGATCCAGAGGTGATGGATATGAAGGTGGCTAGCATGGTGGGTGGCGGAGGAATGACGAGAACAAATGGTGGTGCTCGCAAAGGGAGAGATCGAGGATATGATGGTTGATCCTACTGAGGCAAATGAGGGGAACTAGAGAAATGAAGAACCACCGATCCGACCGATGCTTATAATGTTCTTTATTATGAGATGATTCTAATTACCTAGGTTTTATTTACTTTATGCATGCTCATTTTAATTATGCTATCCATTCTAAAACTTGGTGTGTTACTTGGTTGATGAAATCAAAAGAAGAAATGTTGAATCTAATTTATTCTCTATTATAAAAACAAAAAACCAAAAACCTTAAACCCTAAACTAAAACCTGAACCCTAAACCTAACACCTAAAACCTAAAAATTAAAACCATTAAACCCTACACACTAAACCCTAAAACCTTAAACCCTAAACCCTACACCCTAAAACCTATACCCTAAACCCTAAAGCCTAAACCCTAAACCATAAAATATAAACCCCAAACCCTATACCTGAAACCCTAAACCCTAAACTAACCCTAAACCCTAAACACTAAACCCTAAAAAGTTAAAAATGTAAACATAAACTAAATAAAACCTAAAAATAAAATAAATAAAAAAATCCAAAATGAAAATAAAATAAAGTAAAAATACAAATTAAAACCTAAACCTAAACAAAAAAGAAAATAAAATAAACTAAAACTAAACTAAAATAAAATAAATCAAACCTAAACTAAACCTAAAAATAAAACCTAAATAAAATAAAACTAAACTTAAATTAAAAATAAAATAAACCTAAAATATAATAAAATTATAAACCTAATAAGTAAACCTAAAAATAAATAAACAATAAAACCTAAACCAAAAACTAAAAAAAAACCTAAACCTAAAATAAGAAAGTAAAAAAAACCTAAACCTAAACTAAAATAAGCTAAACAAAATAAGTAAAATTTCAACCTAAACCTAAAATAAACAAAACTTAAAATATACTAAACCTAAACCTAAACTTAAACAAAATAAAATAAAATAAACTAAAAATAAACCTAAACATTAACTAAACCATAAAACTTAAAATAAAATGCAAAAACACAAACCTAAAAAAGTACAATAAAAACCTAAACCTAAACTAAAAAATAAAAAATAAAACCTAAATCTATAAAATAAAATAAAAATAAAACTAAACTAAAAAAAAAACATAAACCTAAACCTAAACCTAAAAAGTAAACTAAAATAAAAAAACCTAAACTAAAAAAATTAAACTAAACTAAATAAAAATAAAAAATAAACCTAAATAAAAATAAATAAAATAAAATAAAATAAAATAAAATAAACTAAAATAATTAAAAAATAAACTAAATAAACCTAAACCTACTGATTTAATTTTAAATAAATCCTAAAAATAAACCCTAAACTTAAACCCTAAACCTTAAACCCTAAACCTAAACCCTAAACCCTAAATAAACTCTAAACCCTAAATCTTAAACTATAAACTAACCTAAACCCTAAACT
Source organism: Cymbidium sinense (assembly GCA_021442155.1). Lineage (NCBI taxonomy): Eukaryota > Viridiplantae > Streptophyta > Magnoliopsida > Asparagales > Orchidaceae > Cymbidium > Cymbidium sinense. The sequence goes on along the minus strand of CM038214.1, from coordinate 105,084,117 downwards.
AAACCTAAACCTACAACCCTAAACCTCATAAAATCCTAAACCTAAACCTAAAATCCTAAATAAAATAAAAAAATTTATTGAAAAACCCTAACCCTAAACTTAACTAAACCTAAACCCTAAACTATAAACCTTGACTAAACCTAAACCCTAAACACTAAAACCCTAAACCCTAAACCTAAACAAAACTAAATATATAACCCAAAACCCTAAACCCTAAACCCCAAACCCTAAACCCTAAACCGTAAACCCTAAACTCTTAAAGCCTAAAAACTTAAACCTAAATTAAATAAAACATAAAAATAAAATAAATAAATAAATATAAATCTAAATAAAATAAAATAAAATAAAAACCTAAACCTAAACTAAAAAATAAAATAAAAAAAAAAAATTAAAAATTAAAATAAAAAAAAACCTAATCAAAACTAAAAAATAAAGTAAATCTAAAAATAAAAAACCTAAATAAAATAAAACCTTAATGTAAAATAAAAATAAAATAAACCTAAAATAAAATAAAATAAAAACTATATAAAAACCTAAACCTAAAAAATAAACCTACAATCAAACCTAAATAGAAATAAAAAAATAAAACTTAAACCCTAAACTAAAAAAAAAAACCAAAACCTAAAATAAATAAAATAAATAAACCTAAATGAATGTTAAAATAAACAAAATTAAAATAAATAAAACCCTAAACCCTAAACCCTAAACCCCAAAACCTAAACCCTAACCATAACCCTAAACCCTAAACCCTAAACTATAAACCCTAAACCTAAACCTAAAGTAACTAAATAAATTAAAAAAAAAAAGGTAAACTCTAAAACCTAATAAACCTAAACCTAAACCTAAACCCTAAGAAAGGGAGAACCTTGACAATAAATCACTCAACCAGCTTAGTCTAGATCTAGCGGTGGAGACGAAGGCGAGGCAGCTATCACTGGTGGTGGAGGATCCGGAGGTGCAGGGTAATGAAGGTGGTCGAGTAGTGGTGGCAAGGAGGAGCAACATAGCTACAACCGGTGGTGGTGTGAGAGAGAGATAGAGGGTATGATGATGGTGGATCCCGCCACTGAAAGGTGGACTCGGTAGGAACTAGAGAAATTGAAGAATGATCGATCCGATCTATTATGGAATTATGTTTTATTGTAGAACTGTTTATTATCTAGGTTTTAATTTTCTATGTGTCTTAGAAAACTTCATGTGTTTACAGGAAATCAAAAGAAGAAATGTTGAATCAATATGTTCTCTATTAAAAAAACCAATAACCCTAAACCCTAAACTAAAACCTGAACCCTAAACCTAAAACCTAAAACCTAAACCCTAAACCCTAAACCCTAAACCCTAAAAACCCTAAACCCTAAACCACAAAACCTAAACCTAAACCCTGAAACCCTAAACCCTGAAGCCTAAACCCTAAGATTTAAACCCTAAACCCTAAACCCAAAAAAACTAAAACCCTAAACCAAACCCCAAACTCTAAACTTAAACCCTAAACCCTAAGTAAACTCTAAACCCTAAACCCTAAAAAGCTAAAACCCTACACCTAAACAAAATAAAACCTAAAAATAAAATAAATAACTAAACCCTAAACTAAAATAAATAAAATAAAATAAAATAAAAATATAAACTAAAACTAAAACCTAAACCTAAACTTAAACCTAAACCTAAAATGAAGATAAAATAAAAAATAAAAATTAGACTAAAATAAAATAAATAAAAGCCTAAAAAAATAAAAAATAAAACCTAAATAAAAAAAAATAATCCTAAAATAAAATAAAATAAACCTAAAATAAAATAAAACCAAAACTTAAAAATAAACCTAAAAAATAAAATCAAAAAATAAATATAAAATAAAACCTAAATCATAAACTAAAAAGAAAACTGAAACCTAAAATTAAAAAAAAAACTAAACCTAAACTAAAATAAGTAAAACTTAAACCAAAAGCTAAACTAAATAAAATAAAATAAACTAAAAAAAAACCTAAACCTAAACTAAAAAAATAAATAAAAAATTTAAATAAAAACCTAAGCTTAAACCTAAAAATAAAAAATAAACCTAAACCTAAACCTTTAATATAAACATAAAATCTAAACCTAAAAAATTTAAATAAAAACCTAAACTTAAACCTAAAAATAAAAAATAAAACCTAAACCTAGAAAATAAAATAAAAATATAACTAACTAAAAAAAGAAACCTAAACCTAAACCTAAAAAATAAACTAAAATAGAGAACCTAAACTAAAATAAATAATCCAAAAATAAATAAACTAAACTAAATAAAAATAATAATAAACATAAATGTAAATAAAAAATAAACTAAATTAAATAAAAAGGAAACTTAATAAAGCTAAACCTACTAGTTTACTTAATTAAAAAAAATAAAAAATAAAGAAAAATCCTAACCTTAAATCCTAAACCCTAAAATGCACCCTAAAATTGAAACTCTAAACCTTAAACCTTAAACCCTAAACCCTAAACCCTAAAGCCTAAACCCTAAAAAACCCTAAAGCCTAAACCCTAAACCCTAAATGCTAAACCCCAAACTAACCCTAAACCCTAAACCCTAAACCATAAAACCCTAATCACTAAACCCTAAATTGAAACCCCTCTCCCAAGAGCACTCTCTCATTCTCAGATGATTTTTGAATCCCTCTTGGTGGCGCATCCCTGACTGGGGATTTATGTGGCTTTGGCTTTGGATTTGATTGAATTCAAAGGCTTGAACATAATCTAGCCATTTATGTGATGCCTCATCATTGACTGTGGCTACAGTGAGTTCTATTCCTTGGGCTCCACCTCAAATTATGGATGGTTCAGCTAGAGAATCTGATAATTTGGGGCTTGGTGGTCCTAATGCTGCTGCTTCTACTAAATCTTTTATGGAAGCACTCTCTGGTAAGACTTCTCCCTCTGTTGATTTGGTTAATCTCATTTTGACATCTCTTAGAGGTTTGTCAGCCATTAAGTGTTTTGATGTGGATGTTGAAAAGTTGGCAAAACCATTTGAATTTTCTCTTATCAATAAATTTGCTTTGCTTAATACAAATTGGGATAAGATCCACTTTTTTTTCCATAATCTCAAGCTTACGGGTGCTTTCTCGATTGTTCTTATTAACCCTCGACATATCCTGATTCGACTTTCTAATGATCTGGATTATTAACGTGTTTTTTCGCATCATTCTTATTTCATCTTTAATTATCAAATGAATTTGTTGAAGTGGTCACCCCTTTTTGACATTAAGGAGGAATCTCCTATTATTCCTGTGTTGTTATCTATTCCTAATATGCACATTCATTTTGCTACCCATCATGTGCTTTTTGTTTGGTCGCTCACTTGCAACTCGACCAAGTGACTACTGAGTGATCTTGCCCATCTGTGGCTCGAATCCTCATGAAATTATACATAACTAAAAAATACCCTAAGGAAGTTTGAATTGGCTCTAAAAAATATAAGTATTCATAAAAGGTTAAATTGGATAACCATCCAATTTTTTATTTCGATTGTAAAATTCACGGTCATGATAATTCAGAAGGTTTTATTCTCCATCCCCACTTAAAAAAAATGAAATCCTCTAAAGAGAATGTTGTTCTTACCCATAAGCCAATCCCTGCTTATGTTCAAAAATTTGCCTCGGATCCTAAGAATGGTATGAAGGTTGTTATTGAGGTTGATTCCCTGGATATCGGGTTAATCCTATTGAACAAGTTTTAGCTCCTACTGTTGATATAGATTAGGCCGATTTTCAAAATTGGAAGGATGACTTATCTCTTTTTCCTTCTTTGAATTTGAATATTTCTAATGTGAAGAATAATAAATTTTAAAGTTATTGGAAGATGATTTTGTTTCTCTGATTCTATTCCTACATCTATGCCTACTTTGATTGATGAAAATGAAGCTTTTAATGACGATTTAAATGATGTCAAGCATGCAAAAGACATTTTTGATCTAGATTTACTACATGCTTTAAATGGTTCTAAATCATCCTCTCATTTCTAATCTTGATATTCATGTTAATCCTACTAAATATGGATTTGGAAGAGGGTGAACTCCAAATACTTGGAGAATTATCCTAAATTTGTGACCAATGTTACTAAATCTTACATGATGACGAAATGGTTTGCAAAACTTATCATGCAAAAAAAGAAAAAGTGTTAAAAATTACCCTCCCAAATTGTCCAAAACACTAGATCTATGCCTCTCACTCCTCTCTTAATTAACCTTGCTTAACCCCTTTTATTTTACTTATGTTTAAATTTCTTATTTTGAATTTTAGAAGGATCTACTCTATTCATAAACATATTAGAAATCTTTGTCACATTCATAATATTTATTTACTTATTGTTCTGGAACCTCTTATTCATGCTAACAAAATTAACCATGTTGCTAGAATGATCAGCTTCAATAAATTTTTCTTTAATGTTAGTAATAAGATTTGGTGTTTTTGGAATAATTTCATTGAGGTTTCTATTATTGATGATCCATAAGCACTAAATCCTATACCATAAACCCTAAAACTTAAACCCTAAAACTAACCCTAAACCCTAAACCCTAAACCTACAACCCTAAATCATAAACCCTATACCCTAAAGCCTAAACCCTAAACCTTAAAAAACCCTAAATCCTAAATCCTGAACTCTAAACCCTAAACCCTAAACCCTAAACTAACTAACCCTAAACCCTAAACCCGAACTCATGGGAACTGAGAATCAAGAATGGTGATCCGATCTGTTTATTGAACAGTTGTCTTTAAAGTAGATGGTTATAGTTATTTAGGTTTTGATTGTTCATTTTATCATGTCATTGCTTGTGTCTTAGAAAACTTGTTGTGTTACTTAGTTGATGAAATCCAAAAGAAGAAATGTTGAATATGAATTTGTTCTCTGATAAAAAAAAACCAAAAACCCTAAACCCTAAATTAAAACATGAACCCTAAACCTAAAACCCTAAACCCTAAACCCTAAACCTTAAACCATAAAAACCCTAAACCATAAACACTAAACCCTAAACCCTAAAACCCTAAACCCTAAACCCTAAACACTAAACCCTAAAACCTAAACCCTAAACACTAAACACTAAACACTAAACCCTAAAGCAGAAACCCTAAACCCTAAAACCTAAACCCTAAACCTCTCACAAACCTAAATTAAATAAAACATAAAAATAATATAAATAAAAAACCTAAACCAAAATAAAATTAAAAATAAAATAAAATAAAAACATTAACTAAAACCCAAACCTAAAAAAGAAAATAAAATAAAAAATAAAAACTGAAATAAAATAAAATAAATAAAAACCTAAACTAAACAAAAAATAAAAAACCTAAATAAAATAAAAACTAAACTTAAAATAAAAAAAAATAAACCTAAATTAAAATAAAATAAAAACTAAATAAAAACCTAAATAAAAGTTAAAATAAAAATAAACCTAAACAAAAATAAAAAATAAAATAATCTAAAATAATAAAAAAACTAAATAAACCTAACATAATAATTTACCTAATTTTAAAAAAAAACTTCTAACCATAAACCCTAAATCCTAAAACTAACCCTAAACCCTAAACCCTCAACTCTAAACCTAAACCTAAACTAAATAAAACCTAAAAACAAAATAAATAAAACCTAAGCATAAATAAAATAAAATAATAAAATAAAATAAAAAACAAAACTAAAACCTAAACCTAAACCTAAAAATAAAATAATATAAAAAATAAAAAATAAACTAAAATAACCTAAATAATAACCTAAATTAGATTAAAAAAATAAAATAAACCTAAAAATCAAAAACCTTTATAAAATAAAAACTAAACCTAAAATAAAAATAAAATAAACCTAAAATAAAATAAAATAAAAACTAAAAAATAAAAAAAATAAATGAAAAACAAAACATAAACCATAAACAAAAAAACCTAAACATAAAATAAAAAATAAAATAAAATAAACCTAATCCTAAACTAAAATAAACCAAACTAAAATAAATAAAACCTAAGCCTAAAACTAAAATAAACTAAACCTAAATCCTAAATTAAATAAAATAAGATAAACTAAAAATAAACCTAAAACAAAACTAAAAATAAAACCTAAAAAAATGTAAAACAAAAACTTAAAACCTAAAATTGAAAAATTAAAAGAAAAACCTAAACCTAAACCTAAAAATAAAAAATATAACCTAAACCTAAACAAAATAAAAATAAAAACAAGATTAAAAAATTAACATAAACCTAAACATAACCCTAAAAAATAAACTAAAATAAAAACCTAAACTAAAATAAATTAATTAATCGAAACAAAAATAAAAAATAAACCTAAACAAAATATAAAATAAACTAAATAAACTAAATAAACCTAAACTTGATTTACTTAAAAAAAACCCTAAGCCATAAATCCTAAAGCCTAAACCCTAAATCCTAAGCCCTACAACCATAAACTTTAAACCCTAAACCCTAACCCTAAACCCTAACCCTAAAAGCATAAATCCTAAAATCCTTAAACCCTAAACCCTAAACCTTAAACCCTAAACCCTAAACCCTAAACCCTAAACCCTAAACCCTAAACCCCAAACCTTAAACCTAAACCTAAATTAACTAAATAAATTAAAAAATAAACCTAAGCCCTAAAAACTAATAAACCTAAACTTAAACCTAAACCCTAAGATTGGGCGTAACCTGAGAAAGGAACATCACCAACCAGCTCGATAGATGGGAGGCTAAGGAGGTGATTATCATGGGGATCTAGAGGTGTTGGTGGATATGGAGATGTTGGTCAGAGAAGTGGTGGCTATGGAGGCTGGAAGAGTAGCGGTGGGGGATTTGGAGGTGCTAGTGGACATGCATTCTCATTTTTGATCTATGTCATCACCTATGTCTTAGAAAACTTGGTGTTATACTTGGTTGATGAAATCAAAAAGTAAAAATGTTCAAAATGAATTTCTTCTTTGTTAAAAAAAAACCAAAAACCTTAAACCCTAAACTAGAACCTGAACCCTAAACCTAAAATCTAAACCCTTAGCCCTAAACCCTAAACCCTAAAAATCCTAAACCCTAAACCTAAACCCTAAACCCTAAAACACTAAACCATAAATCTAAACCCTAAAACTTAAACCCTAAACCCTAAACCCTAACTCATAAACCCTAAACCCCAAACCCTAAATCCTAAACCCTAAACCCTAAACTAACCATAAACCCTCAACCTTAAACCCTAAACCCTGAATAGCCAAAAGCCTAAACCTAAACTAAATAAAACCTAAACCTAAACCTAAACCTAAACCTAAACATAAATAAAAAAGTAAAAAAATAAAAACTAAACTAAAATAAAATAAATAAAAACCTAAACTAAACTAAAAAAATAAAAAAACCTAAATAAAATAAAAACTAAACCTACATTAAAAATAAAATAAACCTAAAATAAAATAAAATAAAAACTAAATAAAAGCCTAAACCTAAAAAATAAACCAAAAAATAAAACCTAAAATTAAAAAATATATACAATTGAAACCCTAAATTAAAAAAAAAACCTAAACCTAAACCTAAACTAAAATAAATAAAACCTAAACCTAATCCTAAAATAAACTAAACCTAAACCTAAACCTAAACTAAATAGAATAAAATAAACTAAAAATAATCCTAAACATAAACTAAAAAATAAAACATAAAAATAAACCTAAAATAAAAACCTAAAACCTAAACCTAAAAAATAAAATAAAAACCTCAACCTAACCAAAAATAAATAAAATAAAACTTATACCTAAAAAATAATAAAAATAAAACAAAATTAAAAAATAAACCTAAACCATAACCTAATCCTAAAAAATAAACTAAAATAAAAAACCTAAACTAAAATAAATAAACCTAAAATAAATAAACATAACTAAATAAAAATAAAAGTAAACTTAAAAATTAAAAATTAAATAAACTAAAGTAAATAAAAAATAAACTAAACCCTAAACCCTAAACCCCAATACTTAAACCCTAAACCATAAACCCTAAACACTAAACCTTAAACCCTAAAAACCTAAAAACCTAAACCTAAAATCAAAATTAATAAATAAACTTAAACCTAGATTAAATTAAAAAGTAAAATAAAATAAAAAACTAAACTAAAACCTAAACCTAAACTTAAACCTTAACCAAAATAAAACATAAGAATAATAAAATAAAATAAAAACTAAAAACTTAACTATAATAAATTAAATGAAAACCTAAACAAAACTAAAAAATAAAATAAACCTAAATATAATAAAAACTAAATGTAAAATAAAAATTAAATAAGCCAAAAATAAAATAAAATAAAACTAAACCTAGAAAATCAACCTAAAAATAAAGAAAAAATAAAACCTAAACCCTAAACTAAAAAAAACCTAAACTTAAAATAAACAAGATAAATTAAACTTAAACCAAAAATAAAATAAACTAAACTAAAATAAATAAAACCTAAACCTAAACCTAAAATAAACTAAACCTATACACTAAACTAAATTAAATAAAATAAACTAAAAATAAACCTAAAACTAAGCTAAAAGAATAAAACCTAAAATAAAAACCTAAAAGCTAAACCTAAAAAAATAAAATTAAAACTTAAGCCTAAACCTAATTATAAAAATAAAAACCTAGACCTAAAAAATAAAATAAAAATAAAAGTTAACTAAAAAATAAACATAAACCTAAACCTAAACCAAAAAATAAACTAAAATAAAAAACCTAAACTAAAATAAATAAACCAAAAATAAACAAACTAAATTAAGTTAAAATAAAAATGAACCTAAATAAAAATAAAAAAGAAAATAAAATAAAATAAATAAAAAATAAACTAAATAAACTTAAACTTACCGGTTTACTTAATTTAAAAAAAATTTAAAAAAAAACCTAAACCCTAAGCCCTAAGCCCTAAACCCTAAATCCTAAACCTTAAACCCTAAACCTACTAGTTTAATTTTTTTTAAAAACCCTAAGCCTTAATCCATAAACCATAAACCCTAAAACTTGAAAAGCCAAAACCCCAACTCTAAACAAAATAAAACCTAAAAAAATTTAGAAAAAATGTAAATAAAATCATAAAATAAAATAAAACTAAAACCTAAACTTAAACCTAAAAATAGAATAAAATAAAAAATAAAAATAAACTAAAATAAAATAAATAAAAGCCTAAACAAAACTAAAAAATGGAATAAACCTAAGAATAAAAACCCTAAATAAAATTAAAACTAAACAAAAATAAAAATAAAACAAACCTAAAATAAAATCAAAACTAAATAAAAACTTAAATATAAAAAATAAACCATGATATAAATAAAAATTAAAACCAAAACCCTAAACTTAAAAAAAAAATTGAACCTAAAATAAAAATAAAATAAACAAAATAAAATAAACCTATACATAAACAAAGTTAAATAAAACCTAAAGCTAAAACTAAAAAAAGCTAAACCTAGACCTAATCCTAAAATAAATAAAATAAAATAAACTAAAATAAACCTAAGCCTAAATTAAATAATAAAACCTAAAAATAAACCAAAAATAAAAACCTAAAACTTAAACCTAAAAACATAAAATAAAAACCATAAAATAAAAATAAAACTAAAACTAAAAATAAAGCCTAAACCTAAAAATAAAATAAAAATAAAACCAACTAAAAATTAAACCTAAACCTAAACCTAAAAAATAAACTAAAATACAAACCTAAATTAAAATAAATAAACTAAAATAAATAAAAATAAAAAATAAACCTAAATAAAAAAAAATAAAGTAAACAAATATAAACAAAAAATAAACTAAATATTCTAAATAAACCTAAACTTACTGGTTTACTTAATTTAAAAAAACCAAAACAAATCTAAACCCTAAACCTAAGAAGCGAAACATTAACCAGAACCAGTAAACCCCCCAAATCATAAACCTTAAACCATAAACCCCAAACTCTAAACCTAAACCTAAAGTAATTAAATAAATTTTAAAATAAACCTGAATCCTAAAACCTAATAAACATAAACCCTAAGAATGGGTAGAACCTTGATGACATGAACATCACCGTCAACCAGGCTCAGTCTAAATCTGGAGGCGGAGGTGAAGGAGAAAGTGGCGGTTATCATAGTGGTGGTGGGGGATCTAGAGGTGGTGGTCATAGTAGTGGTGGTTATGGGGGCCAGAGGAGCGATGGAGGTTACAACCTTGGTGGTGGCAGAGGGAGAGATAGGGGATATGATGGTGGATCTCGCTACTTGAGAGCTAGGGTGGTTATGATGGGAACTGGAGAAACTGAAGAACAACTGATCCAATCTACTAGTTTAGGAACTGTCTTTACAGTAGAGATAGTTCTAGTTATCCAAGGTTTATGATTTTCCCTATGTCATCACTTGTGTCTCAGATAACTTGGTGTGTAACTTGGTTGATGAAATCGAAAAGAAGAAATGTTGAATCTGATTTTGTTCTGTGTTAACCAAAAACCTTAAACCCTAAAGTAAAACCTGAACCCTAAAGCAAAAACCTAAACCCTAAACCCTAAAAACTCAAAACTCAAAACCCTAAACCCTAAACCCTAAAACCCTAAACCATAAAGACTAAAATATAAACCTTAAAGCCTAAACTTAAACCCTAAATCCTAAACCCTAAACCCTAAACCCCTAAACCCCAAACCCTAAACCTTTAAACCCCAAACCAAACCCTAAACCCTAAACCCTAAACCCTAACCTAAACCTAAACTAAATAAAATCTAAAATAAAATAAAAAATACCTAAACCCTAAGTAAGATAAAATTAAAATAAAATAAACATAATATGTCTAAGCTAAACCTAAACCTAAACCTAAACCTAAAAAGAAAATAAAATAAAAAATAAAACAAACTAAAATAAAATAAATAAAACCTAAAATAATTAAAAATATAAATAAAATAAAACTAAACCTAAAATAAAACCTAAAATAAAATAAATAAAATAAAACTAACTAAAAACTAAACTAAAAAAAATAAACCAAATAAATAAATAAACATAAACCCTAAACCTAAAATAAAATAAAAATAAACTAAACCTAAACTAAAATAAACTAAACTAAAATAAATAAAACCTAAACATAACCCAAAAACCAAATAAAATAAATAAACTATAAATAAACCTAAACCAAAAAAACTTGAAAATAAACCAAAATAAAACGTGTACCTAATTCTAAAAAATAAAATAAAACCTAAACCTAAACCTAAAATAAAAATAAAACTTAAACTTAAAATAAAATAAAATAACTTAAGTAAAAAAACCCATACTAAAAAATAAACTAAAATAAAAAACTTAAACTAAACTAAATAAAAATAAAAATAAACCTAAATAAAAATAAAAATAAAGTAAATTAAAAAAATAAAAATAATAAACTAAATAAATCTAAAAGTACCAATTTACGTAACTAAAAAAAATAAAAATATAATAAAAATAAGAAAACCATAACCCTAAACCCTAAACCTAAACCATAAACCCTAAAACCCTAAACCCTAAACCGTAAACCATAAACCCTAAAATCCACAAAAACCTAAACTAAGCTTTAAAGAAAACCCAAAATAAAATAAATAAATAAACCTAAAATAAATAAAATAAAATATAAAATAAAATAAAACATAAACTAAACCTAAACCTAAACTAAGCTATAAAAATAAAATAAAATAAAAATAAAACTAAACTTAAATATAATAAATAAAAACCTAAACTAAACTAAAAAAACCTAAGTAAAAATAAAATAAACCTAAAATAAAATAAAATAAAAAATAATTAAAAACTTAAAAATAAAAACAAAACCAGAAAATAAAACCTAAAATAAATAAAAAATAAAACCTAAACCTTAAACTAAGAAAAACCTAAACCTCAAATAAAAATAAAATAAACCTAAACCTAAACTAAAATAAACTAAACTAAAATAAATAAAACCTAAACCTAAAAAAAAATAAAATAAAGCCTAAACCTAAACCTAAAATAAAAATAAAACTAAACCTAAAAATAAAATAAAATAAACTAAAATAAAATAAATTAACTAAACTAAATAAAATAAAATAAACTTAAATAAAATAAAATAATCTTAAATAAAAATTAATAAACCTAAACTGTGGTTTACTTAATTTATAAAATACATAAAACATGCCTAAACCACTGGCCTGATCCTAGGCCCACTGAGCCCTAAAGGCCACAGGCAGCAATCCTGAACTACCCTGAGCTCACACCATAAACCATAAACATTAAACCCTAAACCTTACCCAGGCCCTGGCTCTCTGACACTGACTATAAACCCTAAACCCTGAGCCTAAAACATGCCCTAAACACCTGAGCCTAAACTCTGACCACAAAACACTAAACTCTAAATGACTAACCTGAAAGCCCTTAACCCTGAAACTCAACCCTGATCCTAAAATTTAAACAATAAACCATAAACCACTACTGCCACAAACCGGAAAGCTAATAAATAAATAAAACCTAATAAAATAAAATAAAACTGAAACCTAATTGAAATAAAATAATAAAATAAAATAAAACTAAAACCTAAACATGAACCTAGAAGATAAAATAAACTAATAAAATAAAATAATAAAACTAAACATAAAATAAAAAAATAAAACTAAAATATAAATCTTAAAATAAAACTTAAAAATAAATAAAATTAAAACCAAAACCTGAAATAAAAATAAAATAAACAAAATAAAATTAACTATAATCTAAAATAAATAAAACTTAAACTAATCCTAAATTAATAAACCTAAATCTACAAAAATAAATAAAATAAAATAAACTAAAAATAAACCTAAACCTAAACTAAAAAATAAAACATAAAAATAAATCTAAAATAAAAATTTAAAACCTAAACCTAAAAAAATAAAATAAGAACCTAAACTTGAACCTAAAAATAAAAATAAAACCTAAACCTAAAAAATAAAATTAAGATAATGCTCAACTAAATAATAATCCTAAAGCTAAAAAATAAACTAAAATAAATAATCCTAAAATAAATAAACTAAACTAAATAAAAATAAAAAATAATCTTAAATAAAAATAGAAAATAAAATAAACTAAAATAAATAAATAAAACTAAATAAATTAAATAAACCTAAACTTACTTGGTTTGTAATTTTTTTAAAAAAAATAATAAACCCTAAATCTAAACAAACCTAAAAACTAAAAACACCCAAACTATCCCAAAACCCCACCTAAAAGAATAAACCCTAAAATAGACCTTAAACCCACAAACCCTAACCTTAAACCCTAAATGCTAAACTCCAAACCCTAAACCTAAAGTAACTAAATAAATTAAAAATAAACCTAAACCCTAAAATCTAATAAACCTAAACTGAAACCTAAACCCTAAACCCTTACTCTACATGGATGAATAAAACAAGGTTTATTTAAGATGGATTTTAAAGTTCCATATGGGGACAAGCCCTCATAGTTAATTACATCCTAAAGAAGGTGAGTTCCTTAGGAAAACTCTTGATTAAAGTAGGTAATTATTATCTCCAAATATTTCAAAGATAAGACCATTAATAAATTGGCTATGTTTCAAAAATCAATCAGGATAAATAAAAAAGGGGAGACTTATTATCAAAGCCAATTGGAGATGAATAGGGAATACTCATAATACTATGAAAGTTAGTAAGCATTCCAACCTATCCTATGGTTAGACTTTATATGTTTGAAGTTGAGGAGAATTATATGTTTGAGTTGGAATTTTATTAGAAACCTAGGACTTATAATCTCATAACACAAGGTTGTGGAAATACCAAAGAGGTGAGGATTTATACATATAGCCTGAGGGGAAATAGCAACCTTAGATCCTAAATCTAGGGAGCTTTAGCGAGGGCCAAAGCTCCTCCTAAGCCTAAATGATTAGATGGTTGATTCGATCTATCACTTATGGAATTGTGTCTTTATAGTACATACGGTTCTAGTTATCTAGAGTTTTGATTTGCTCACATGCATTTTTATCTATGTCATCACTTTTGTCTTATAAAACTTGGTGTGTTTACTAATGAAATAAAAAGAACTATTGAATATGAATTTGTTCTTTATCAAATAAAAAAAACCAAAACATAAAACTCTCAAATAAAAGAACCTAAACTAAAACCTAAACTCTAAATCCTAAACCCTAAACCCTAAAACCCTAAACCCTAAACCCTAAACCTAAAAAACCTAAATGCTAAACCCTCAGACATAAACCTTAAACTCTAAACCCTAAACCTTAAACCTTAAATTAACCCTAAACCCTAAAAATCTAAAAACATAAACCTAAATGAAATAAAACCTAAAAGTAAAATTAATAAAAAAACCTAAACTAAAATAAAATACAATTATAAAATAAAATAAAAACATAAACTAAAACCTTAACCTAAACCTAAAAAGAAAATAAAATAAAAAATAAAAATTAAACTAAAATAAAAAAATGAAACTTTAAACTAAACTAAAAAAAATAAAAAACCTAAATAAAATAAAAACTAAAACTAAAATAGAAATAAAATAAACCTAAAATAAGATATAATAAATACTAAATAAAACCTAACCTAAATAATAAATTAAAAAATAAAACTTAAAAATAAATAAAAAATAAAACCTAATCTCTAAACTAAAAAAAGCCTAAACCTAAAATAAAAATAAAATAAACCTAAACCTAAACTAAAATAAACTAAACCTAAACCTAAACCTAAACCTAAACTAAATAAAATAAAATAAACTAAAATAAACTAAAGAAAAGCTAAAAATAACCAAAAAATAAAACTAAAATAAAAAATAAAGCCTAAAAAAAAATAAAATAAAAACCTAAACTAAACCTAAAATAAAAAAAAATAAAACCTAAGTTAAAATAAATAAATAAACTAAAAAAAAGTAAATAAACTAAATCTAAATGTAAAACATAAACTAAAATAAAACCTAAAATAAAATAAACCTAAAATAAATTAAATAAATTAAACATAAACCTTTGGGTTTACTTAATTTTTTTAAAAAAATAAACCCTAAATCCTAAACCCTAAACTAACCAAACTAAAACTCTAAACCCAAAACTTACAACCCTAAACCCTACCCACTCTAAACTAAACACCTAAAACCCTAACTCTAAACCTAAACCCCAAACCCACAAGAACTCCAAATCATAAACCTAAACTTCCCTTAAACCCAAACCCTATCCCCCTCCCCTGCTTTCTCTCATTCTCTAGAAATTTTTGAATCCGTCTTGGTGGCATTTCCCCAATTGGGGATTTTTGTGGCTTTGGCCTTGGTTTTAACTGACTTCAAAGGCGTGAACGGAATCTGGCCATTTGCATGATGCTTCATCATTGATCATGGCTGTGGTGAGTTCTATTCCTTGCGTTGCACCTCAAATTATGGATGCTTCGACTAGGGCATCCAAGACTTTAGCTTGGCGACGATCTGCTTCTCTACTAAATCTTTTAAGGAAGTGCTCTCAGTAAGCCTTCTCCTATGATTATTTGGTTAATCTCATTTTGACATCTTTTAGATGTTTGGAGTGGTAATGCTCGATGTGGATGTTGAAATTTTGGCAAAATAATTTGTATTTTCTCTTATCGAGAAATTCACTTAGCATCATCCAAATTTGGATAAGATCCTCTTTTTCCATAATCTCAAGCTTGTGGGTACTTTCTGATTAGTCTTATTGACCCCACATATTGATTCAACTTTCTAATGATCTAGATTATTCACATGTTATTTTGGTCTTTCTTATTTCATCTTTAATTATCAAATATGTTTATTAAAGTGGTTATCTTTATTTTGACATTAAGGAAGAATATCCTATTATCCACGTTTATCTCTTCCTAAAATGCACATTCATTTTGTTACCCATCATATGCTTTTTACTATCTGTGCTTTATTTGGTCAGCCTTTGCAACCCGACCAAGCGACCATTGAGCAATCTCACCCTTCTGTGGCTCAAATCCTCATGGAATTAGACATGACTAAAAAATACCCAAAGGAAGTTTTGATTAGCTCTAAAAAATATGGGTATTCACAAAAGGTTAAATTGGAGAACCTTCTAATTTTTTTTACCACTATAAAATTCTCGATCATGACAATTCAAAATGTTATATTCTCCATCCTCACCTAAAAAAATGAAATCCTCCTAAAGAGAATGTTGTTCCTGCCCATAAGCCGATCCCTATATGTTCAAAATCATCATCCAAGAACGGTATGAAGGATATTATTGAGGTTGATTCCTTGGATATCGGGTTAATCCTATTGAACAAGTTTGCTCTTGTTTATATATTGATTGATTTTCAAAATGGGAAGGATGATTTACCTCTTTTTCCTTCTTTGAATTTGAATATTTCTAATGTGGAGAATAATAAATTTTTAAAGTTATTAGAAGATGTTTCTATTTCCTCTAATTCTATTCATGCATCTATGCTAGCTTTGATCGATGAAAATGAACCTTTTAATGAGGATTTAAATGATGTTGAGCATGCTGAAAACATTTTTGATCCGTATTTAACAAATTGTGCTTTAAATGGTTCTAAATCATCATCGTCTCTCATTTCTAATGTTAATATTCATGTTAATCCTACTATTCAACTTAATATGGATTTGGAAGAGGGTGAACTCCCCTCCAAACACTTGGAGAATTCTCCTAAATTTATGAGCAATGTTACTAAATCTTACTCGGATGATGACTCTAGGGGAAAAGAAAATGGTTTTCAGACTTGTCATGCTAGAAAGAAAAAAAATGTTAAAAATTACTTTCCCAAATTGTCCAAAAACACTAGATCTATTGTGGCCTCTCCCTCCTCTCTTAATTAACCTTTACTTAACCCCTTGTTATTTTACTTATGTTTAATTTTCTTGTTTGGAATGTTAGGGAATCGGTACTCTCTCTATTTGTGATTGTATTAAAAATCTTTATCACATTAATAATATTTATTAACTTATTATTCCGGAGCCTCTTATTCATGCTAATAAAATTAACCATGTTGCAAGAATGATCAGCTTCAATAAACTTTTCTATAATGTTAGTAATAAGATTTGGTGTTTTTGGCTAATTTCATTGAGGTTTCTATCATTGATGATTTTCAACAAGTTCTCAATGCTCAAATCTCTTATGGTGACTATTGCATTTTGGGCTCTTTTGTTTATGCATCTTGTTATAGATCTGGTAGAAATCTTCTTTGGGATAATTTGAGGAATATTGCTACCTCGGTCAAAGAACCTTGGTTTGTGGGTGGTTATTTTAACACTATTTTATTCTCTTCTAAACAAAGCGGTGGTTGCTCTCCCAATATTCATTATATGGAAATTTTTTCCAATATGATCCTTGATTGTAATTTGATTGTAATTTGATTGAAATTAGCTTTAAGGGTTCTAATTATACTTGGCAAAACTCTATACTTTGGCAAAGGTTGGACCATATTCTTTTTAATACTCATCAATTTTAATTGCCTATTACTTCTATTGATGATTTAAGCATAACCTTGTCTGATCATGCTCTTCTTCTAGTTTCTATTAAAGATACTTCTAATAAATAACATAAATCCTCTCCTTTTAGATTTTAGAATATGTGGATTCAGTATATTGATTTTTTTGATGTTGTGGCTAATAATTGGAAAGCCCCTTTACATCTTGATAATTTGATTATGGGGATGAATAGACTTTCATTTAAACTTAAAAGACTTTTAGAAAATTTGGGTTCGTGGAATAAGCATTATTTAAAAAACCATTTTCCTAATATTTTAAGATACGGAAAAATTGGTTTGTGATCTTGAAGTCTCATTTAAGTCTGATCCTTCTAAGATTAAGGACTTGACTGAGGTGAAAGAAAAACTTGTTAACTTTCAAAATATGAAAGAGACTTATTTCTGCAAAAAAGCTTCTAGTAAGCATATTATGAATGGTGATAGGAATACTAGGTATTTCCATGCTTTAGTTAATAAGAAGAGAGCTTTAAATAATATTTAACAAATTAAAGATAACAATGGTGTTTGGATTATGGCGAATAATGATGTTAAGGAATCAATTATTAATTAGTTTAGAAATATGCTTAATAAGAGTTGCTCTTCTAAAGCTATTTCTAAATTGCATTTGATTCCTTGTATTATTACTAATGATGATAAAGATTTGCATACCATCGTGCCTAATGAAGATAAAATTTTTAAAGTCCTTAATAGCATGAATATAGATTATGTTGCTGGTCCGGAGGGTATCACTACTCAATTTTTTTTAAAATGTTGGTTTATCATTAAAAATGATTTGATTGAGGTAGTGGTTTATTTTTTTAATGGTAATCCTTATCATAGATATTTTTCTGGTACTTCTATTATTCTCATACCTAAGAAAGATAATCCAAACTATTTGAGTGATTTTAGACCTTTTGGTCTTTGCACCTTCTTCAATAAGTTAATTTCCAAAATTCTAACCAATAGGCTTAGTCCTTTACTTAATAAAATTATCTCTCTCAACCAAACTAGTTTTGTTTGAGGTAGATCTATTTCTGATAATATTTTACCAAGAATTAATTCATGATCTTGATGCCAAGATTAGAGGTGGCAACATTCTTTTCAAATTAGATATTACCAAAGACTTTGATAACCTTTCTTGGGACTTTCTTTTCCATATTCTAAATTTATTTGGGCTTTCTGATAAATTTAATTTTCTTATTAAAAATTGTATTAATAATTCTTGGTTTTTGATTTTGCTTAATGGGGAAGCCTTGGGTTTCTTTCCCTCTTCACATGGATTAAGATAAGGGGATCCATTATCTCTTGCTTTATTTATTATTATTGGTTAGTACCTATCTAGGAGCATCAATGATTTATTCTTTAACAATCCTAATATGTACTACATAACTCTTGGTGGTCTTCCTATTTCCCACTTAAGCTTTATAGATGATTTCATTATCTTTTGCAATTCTTTTATTCATCATATCAATCATCTCAAGTATTTTCTAAATAAATTTGGTAGAGAAAGTGACCTTTCTATTAATGGTAACAAAAGCTATTTGATCACTTCCTCTCTATCTCCAATAATAAAATAAATCAAATTCTACATATCACTAATTTTAAGCATCAACACTTACCTCTAAAGTACTTGGGTGCCCCTCTCTTTAAAAGCCCAAAATGATCCCATCTCTTTGATGAGTTAATTAAAAAAAATTAAATAAAATTTCCATTTGGGAATTCCATTTACTTTCTTTTGGTTGCAGGCTCACCATTCTTAAAAGCACTCTCAATTCAATGCCTCTTTATTTGATTTGAACTATTATCCCCACTAACGCTACTCTCATCAGAATTGATCGCTTGCTTAATAAATTTTTGGGGGCTCCAATAACTCTACCAAAAGAATGCATTGGACATCTTGGCATAAATGTTGTGGTCCTTTGGGTGAAGGTGCTCTAGGTTGCAAACCTATTTGTGAAGCTATGACCACTTTCTCTCATAAGCTCTGGTGGAATTTTAGAAAGAATGATAGCTTTTGGGCTAATTTTATGATGGAAAAATATTTCCAAGGTAAACACCCTATTATCTATGCTTATAAAGTTGGTGACTCTCCAATTTGGAAATGGCTTTCCTCCATTAAATGGGTTACTGAATCTTTAATATCTTGGTGTATTCATTCAGGTACTTCTTTTGGCAAGATAGTTGGGCAGCAATGCTCCAATGACACCCTTTATCTACCCACTATACTTCATTATCAAAGTTAACTCTTTTGGCTAAATAATAATTGAATGAAAGTAAACTTGAGAATTATATCCCTATTTCTCTTTTGAAAATTTTAGAAATATTCCCATTTCTTCTAACATACCAAATCAAATTCTTTTTAAACTTTCTTATAATGGTGATTTTGCTCTTAAAGAGGTTTGGAATTTTATTAGAGTTAAGCAAAACTTCTCCAGTGTCTTTATTAAACTTTGGAACACCCATTTCCTATTCAGTTTTTTTCTTGTAGGATTTTGAATAACTTTATTCCTGTGGACTCTTTGCTCAGGACTAAAGGGATATATTTACCATCAAAATGCTAGTATTGCTTTCATACTGAAAATATAAATCATGCTTTTATCAATGGTGCTATTGCTTCTAAATTATGGCTTTGGATGATGATTTATTTAATACCAACTATTTTCATGGTTCTCTTTCTTTATATCAACTTCTTGATGTTTGTTTCAAAAAAAATTGTGAAAGGTCATATAAAAGTTTTAATTGTGATTACCCTTCTCTGGTTTATCCGAATGGATATAAATGATGCTAAATATAATGGCACTCCTATGAACCACAAAAGGATTCTAGCTATAACCAAAGAAAAAAATGCATGCTCTGTTTAATGTTAATTTTATTAACATTCATTTTAGAGGCTATAAATTTGTGGCTAAAAAATTGTGTATCATTTTGCTTGACTTGAACCCATATAAAGGTGCTAGGATAATCCATTGGATCAAACCTAACAATAACTTGATCAAAGTCAATACTAATGGTTCTGTAGCTTCCAATATATATGGCTATGGTGGTATCCTTAGGGATTCTAAAGGTACTGTCATTTTTGCTTTTGCTTATCCTCTCAAAGCATATTCATTTTTTGTTGAGCTTATGGTAATAAAGCTATTGAAACTTGTTTGAATAGAGGTTTTTCAACATCTGGATTGAAGTTGATTCTCTATTGCTTCTATACATGTTTAATTCCAATAGAAATGGAATCTGAATTATTTTATTTCCTTAATCATACAAAATCTTATTTCTCAAGTTTATTTTAAAATTTCCCACATCTTTCATGAAGGTAATGCTTGTGCTAATTTCTTTGCTAATTTAGGTGCCAACTTAATTGAGTTCACTTTATTTGACAACCAAACATTTCCTAAAGAGGATTGGTTAATCACGGATAATCTTGGATTGCCTTATCTCGATTATAATTTCTTGGCTTGGTTTCTTTTGTGTTGGTTTTATGAGCCTTTACTTTTTTGCCCTTTGTTAAACCCTCTTTGGGTTGTGGTTATTTCTTATTTTCACTCTTTGGGCGTTGTTACTTTTGACCTTTACTTTTGGGTTGGCTTGGTGTTTACTACTGGTTATTATCATTCATTTGTTGATTTTTTTTTGGTGCACACACTGGTGGGTTTTACCACATTTTTTCCTAGACTATTTTTGATAACCTCTTATTGGGTTATGGCTTTTATGTTAGTTTTCTCTATGTATGGGTTTTGCCTCATTTTGAGGCTAATTGCTCACTTACTTGTTTTGGATCTCTCTTGTGGTGGTTGGATGGGTGGTTTTGTTTCTTTGTTGGTTGGAGATGTTAGGTTAGGTTGGCTAGCTAGTTGGTTGTTTTGGCTATATTTTCCTTTTCTATTGGTGCACATCTGGATCTAGGGGACTATTGGTGGTTTAGCTCTGGGTTCATTTTAGAATGGTGCAGGTTTTTTTTTGGCTATTACTTTCTTCATCTTATTGACTGGGCCTTGGTAGTCAATTTTGTTGATTCTGTTTTCTTTCTTTTGGTTTTGGTTTTGTCCTCCTCCTATTTTAGCCTTCCTATCTTGGCTACAGTGACTTTGGGTTTGGTTATTGTTCTAGGTTGGCTAGTTGTGGGCTTTTGGTGGTTATTATTTTCTTGGGTGATTTTGGCTTGATACTGTGTAGGCCTTTACATTTACTTGGGTTTTCTCTATGGTGGTTGGCTAAGAGGCTATGTTGGCTAGCTAGATTGGTTGGTTGTTTCTCTATTATGTGGTGTTTTGCTAGTTTTTTCACTTTTCCTTGGCTAATGGGGATCTTTCCTTTAATGATGGGCTATTCTCTGGTGGCCGCCTTATGTATGTTTTTTTAGCTGCTTTGGTGGGAGGACTTTTAGTTATTCTAGGAATCTTAGTTGGCTACCTTTCTCTTTATTAGTTATTTTCTTCTTCTTCTTGGCCAATTTGTTGTTTTGTATTTGGCGAACCTTTGATCCTTCTAAATTGGGATTTTTGGTTTTGTTTTGGTGGTACCATTGGCTTCCCATTGTCTTGGTCTTGGTTGTTGGCTTGTTCATGTATCTTTGGTGGTTTTGTAGTGTTGCTTGGTTCCATTAGCTTGACCAATGATATTGTAATAACTTCTGGGTTGCTAGCTTTATGTGATGGTGGTTGGCTAAGATTAAACCTAAACCTAAACCCTAAAATTAAACCTAAACCTAAACCTAAAAAATAAACTAAAATACAAACCTAAATTAAAATAAATAAACTAAAATAAATAAAATAAAAAATAAACCTAAATAAAAAAATAAAACAAACAAATATAAACAAAAATAAACTAAATATTCTAAATAAACTAAACTTCTTGGTTTAAATTTTAAAAAAAAACCCTAAATCCTAAATAAACCCTAAACCTTGAAGCGAACATTAAGGCGTAAAAGTAAACCCTAAACCCTAAATCGAAACCTTAAACCATAAACCCCAAACTCTAAACCTAAACTTAAAGTAATTAAATAAATTTTAAAATAAACCTGAATCCTAAAACCTAATAAACATAAACCCTAAGAATGGGTAGAACCTTGATGACATGAACATCACTAACAGGAGCTGTCTAAATGGAGGCGGAGGTGAAAGTGGGCTTATCATAGTGGTGGTGGGGATCTAGAGGTGGTGGTCATAGGTGGTGGTTAGGGGCAGAAGCGATGGAGGTTACAACCTGGTGGTGGCAAGAGGAGATAGGGATATGATGGTGGATCGCTACTTGAGAGCTAGGTGGTTATGATGGGACTGAGGCGAAGAACGATCCAATCACTAGTTTAGACTGTCCTAGTAGAGATAGTTCTAGTTATCAAGGTTTATGATTTTCCCTATCTTCATCACTTGTGTCTGATAACTTGGTGTGTAACTTGGTTGATGAAATCAAAGAAGAAATGTTGAATCATTTTGTTAAATAAAAAAACCAAAACCTTAAACCTAAAGTAAAACCAACCCAAAGCAAAAACCTAAACCCTAAACCCTAAAACTCAAAACTAAACCCTAAACCTAAACCTCCTAAACCATAACTAAAATAACCAACTAAACTACCCTAAATCCTAAACCCTAAATCCCTAAACCCCACCCTAAACCTTAAACCCCAACCTTAAACCCCAAACCATCCCTACCCTAAACCCTAAAACCTAAAACTAAATAAAATCTAAAATAAAAATAACTAAACCCTTAGATAAAATTAAAAATAAAATAAACATAAACTAATGTACCTAAGCCTAAACTAAAACCTAAACTAAATAAAATAAAAAAAACAACTAAAATAAATAAATAAAACCTATGTAAATTAAAAATTAAAAAAACATAAAATAATAAACCTAAAATAAAACCTAAAATAAATAAAATAAAACTAACTAAAAACCTAAATGTAAAAAAAATAAATAAATATAACATAAACCCTAAACCTAAAAATAAATAAAATAAACCTAAACCTAAACTAAAATAAACTAAACTAAAATAAATAAAACCTAAACATAAAACCAAACCAATAAATAAAATAAATATAAATAAATAAACCAAAACTTGAAATAAATAAAAATAAACTACCTAACTAAAAAATAAAATAAACCTAAAACCTAAACCTAAAATAAAAAATAAACTTAAACTAAAATAAAATAAAATAAAAAATAAAAAAACAAACCAAACTAAAAATAAACTAAAATAAAAAAACTAAACTAAAAAATAAATAAAAATAAACCTAAATAAAAAATAAAATAATAAATAAAAAAAAAATAAAATAATAAAAAATAAATCTAAAGTACAATTTCTAAAAAAAAATATAATAAATAAGAAAAATAACCTATAAACCTACCATACCCTAAACCTAAAACAGAGCCATAAACTAAATCCTTAACTGAATCAAACCCTAAACCCCAAACCCAAAACAAACAGCAAAGAACCAAAATAAAATAAAATAAATAAACCTAAACCAAATAAAATAAAATATATAAATAAAATAAAACATAAACTAAAAAACCTAAACTAAAACTAAATAAAATAAAATAAAAAAAATAAAAACTAAACTTAAAATAAAATAAATAAAATAAACTAAACTAAAAACCTAATAAAAATAAAATAAACCTAAAATAAAATAAAATAAAAAATAATTAAAACTTAAAATAAATAAACAAAAATAAAACCTAAAATAAAATAAAATAAACCTTAAACTAAGAAAACCTAAACCTCAAATAAATAAAATAAAATAAACCTAAACTAAAATAAACTAAACTAAAATAAATAAAAAACCTAAAAATAAATAAAACTAAACTAAATAAATAAAATAAAAACTAAAAAAATAACCAAATAAAATAAACTAAAATAAAATAAATTAACTAAAACTAAATAAATAAAAAATAAACTTAAATAAAATAAATAATCTTAAATAAAAATATTTAATAACCTAAAATTATTTATAAAAACATAAAACCTACCCTAAATAACTCTAAAACCCTCCTTCAATCTACTACTAACAAACCTAAACTAACCATAAAACCACATAAACTATACCCTGAGCCCAAAAAGCTCTTAAACTACTTAAAATAAACCCTAAACTCTACATATAAACACTAAACTCTAAACTAAACTCTTGATATAATGACCCTAATAAAACCCTAATGACTCTAAAACTCCAAATTTAAATACCAAAAATACCCTGCCTAAAACTAACCTAAACTAAATAAAACCTAAAATAAAAAATAAATAAAAACCTAAACCTAATTGAAATAAAATAATAAAATAAAATAAACTAAACTAAAACCTAACATGAACTAAAAGATAATAAATAAACTAAAATAAAATAAACTAAAATAAAAAAACTAAACATAAATAAAAAAATAAAATAAAACTAAATATAAATCTTAAAAATAAAACTTAAAAATAAATAAAATTAAAACCTAAAACCAAATAAAAATAAAATAAATAAAATAAAATTAACTTAAACCTAATCTAAAATAAATAAAACTTAAACCTAATCCTAAAATTAGCTAAACCTAAATCTACAAAACTAAATAAAATAAAATAAACTAAAATAAACCTAAACCTAAACTAAAAATAAAACATAAAAATAAATCTAAAATAAAAAAATTTAAAACCTAAACCTAAAAAAATAAAATAAGAACCTAAACTTGAACCTAAATAAAAATAAAACCTAAAAAATAAAATTAAGATAATGCTCAACTAAATAATAATCCTAAAAATAAAAATAAACTAAATTAAAACCTAAACTAAAATAAATAATCCTAAATAAATAAATAAACTAAATAAATAAATAAAAAATAATCCTAAATAAAAATAGAAAATAAAATAAACTAAAATAAATAAATAAAACTAAATAAATTAAATAAACCTAAACTTACTAGTTTACTTAATTTTTTTTAAAAAAAACCATAAACCCTAAATCCTAAACCCTAAACCCTAAACCCTAAAAAACACTAAACCTAAATCCCAAAAAACACTAAAAGAATAAACCCTAAAATCATAGACCTTAAACCCTAAACCCTAACCCTAAACCCTAAATGCTAAACTCCAAACCCTAAACCTAAACCTAAAGTAACTAAATAAATTAAAAAATAAACCTAAACCCTAAAATCTAATAAACCTAAACTGAAACCTAAACCCTAAACCCTTACTCTACATGGATGAATAAAACAAGGTTTATTTAAGATGGATTTTAAAGTTCCATATGGGGGCAAGCCCTCATAGTTAATTACATCCTAAAGAAGGTGAGTTCCTTAGGAAAACTCTTGATTAAAGTGGTAATTATCTCCAAATATTTGATAAGACCATTAATAAATTGGCTATGTTTCAAAAATCAATCAGGATAAATAAAAAAGGGGAGACTTATTATCAAAGCCAATTGGAGATGAATAGGGAATACTCATAATACTATGAAAGTTAGTAAGCATTCCAGCCTATCCTATGGTTAGACTTTATATGTTTGAAGTTGAGGAGAATTATATGTTTGAGTTGGAATTTTATTAGAAACCTAGGACTTATAATCTCATAACACAAGGTTGTGGAAATACCAGGTGAGGATTTATACATATAGCTGAGGGAAATAGCAACCTTAGATCCTAAATCTAGGGAGCTTTAGCGAGGGCCAAAGCTCCTCCTAAGCCTAAATGATTAGATGGTTGATTCGATCTATCACTTATGGAATTGTGTCTTTATAGTACAGACGGTTCTAGTTATCTAGAGTTTTTGATTTGCTCTATGCATGGCCAGTTTTTATCTATGTCATCACTTTTGTCTTATAAAACTTGGTGTGTTGCTTGGCTAATGAAATAAAAAAAAGAACTATTGAATATGAATTTGTTCTTTATCAAATAAAAAAAACCAAAGACATAAAACTCTCAAATAAAAGCTGAACCCTAAACCTAAAACCTAAACTCTAAATCCTAAACCCTAAACCCTAAAAACCCTAAACCCTAAACCCTAAACCTTAAACCCTAAAACCTTAAATGCTAAACCCTCAGACATAAACCTTAAACTCTAAACCCTAAACCCAAACCTAAAATAAATTAACCTAAAAAAATAAAAAACACTAAATGAAATAAAACCTAAAAATGAAATAAAAAAAACCTAAACTAAAAAATAAAACATATAAAATAAAATAAACATAAACTAAAACCTTAACCTAAACCTGAAAATAAAATAAAAAATAAAATTAAACTAAAATAAAAAATAAAACTAAACTAAAAAAATAAAAACCTAAATAAAATAAAAGTAAAACTAAAATGAAATAAAATAAACCTAAAATAATATAAATACTAAATAAAACCTAACCTAAAATAATAAATCAAAAAAATAAACTTAAAATAAATAAAATAAAACCTAATCTCTAAACTAAAATAAACCTAAAATAAAAATAAAATAAACCTAAACCTAAACTAAAATAAACTAAACTAAACCTAAACCTAAACCTAAACTAAATAAAATAAAATAAACTAAAAAATAAACCTAAACTAAAAAAATAACCAAAATAAACTAAAATAAAAACATAAAAAACCTAAAAATAAAATAAAACCTAAACCTAAACCTAAAATAAAAATAAAACCTAAAGTTAAAATAAAAATAAAACTAAACTAAAAAGTAAACCTAAACCTAAATCTAAATGTAAAACATAAACTAAAATAAAAAACCTAAAGTAAAATAAATAAACCTAAAATAAATTAAATAAATTAAATAAACATAAACCTTTGAGTTTACTTAATTTTTTTTTAAAAAAAATAAACCCTAAATCCTAAACCCTTAAGCTAACCCGAAAACTAAAACTCTAAACCCAAAACTTACAACCCTAAACCCTAAACCCTAAACTCTAAACTCTAAATCCTAAAACCATAAAACCCTAAACTCTAAACCCTAAACCCTAAACCCTAAAGAACTCCAAATCATAAACCCTAAACTTCCCTTAAACCCAAACTCCCCCCTCCCCAAGCTTTCTCTCTCATTCTCTAGAAATTTTGAATCCTCTTGGTGGCATTTCCCCAATTGGGGATTTTTTTGTGGCTTTGGCCTTGGTTTTAGCAATTAGTGAGCATCGGCCATTTGCATGATGCTTCATCATTGATCATGGCTGTGGTGAGTTCTATTCCTTGCGTTGCACCTCAAATTATGGATGCTTCAACTAGGGCATCCGAGACTTTGGGGCTGGCATCCCTGATGCTGCTTCTTCTACTAAATCTTTTAAGGAAGTGCTCTCTAGTAAGCCTTCTCCTTATGTTGATTTGGTTAATCTCATTTTGACATCTTTTAGATGTTTGACAGTGGTAATGGGCTCTGATGTGGATGTTGAAATGTTGGCAAAATAATTTGTATTTTCTCTTATCGAGAAATTCACTTAGCATCATCCAAATTTGGATAAGATCTGCTCTTTTATCCATAATCTCAAGCTTGTGGGTACT
Source organism: Cymbidium sinense (assembly GCA_021442155.1). Taxonomy (NCBI): domain Eukaryota; kingdom Viridiplantae; phylum Streptophyta; class Magnoliopsida; order Asparagales; family Orchidaceae; genus Cymbidium; species Cymbidium sinense. The sequence goes on along the minus strand of CM038214.1, from coordinate 105,056,285 downwards.
TTCTCGATTAGTCTTATTGACCCACGACATATTCTGATTCAACTTTCTAATGATCTAGATTATTCACATGTTATTTTGGGTCTTTCTTATTTCATCTTTAATTATCAAATATGTTTATTAAAGTGGTTATCTTTATTGACCCCTTTTTGACATTAAGGAAGAATATCCTATTATCCCTGTGGGGTTATCTCTTCCTAAAATGCACATTCATTTTGTTACCCATCATATAGTTTTTACTATATGTGCTTTATTTGGTCCGCCTTTGCAACCCGACCAAGCGACCGTTGAGCAATCTCACCCTTCTGTGGCTCAAATCCTCATGGAATTAGACATGACTAAAAAATACCCAAAGGAAGTTTTGATTAGCTCTGAAAAATATGGGTATTCACAAAGGTTAAATTGGAGAACCTTCTAATTTTTTTTACCACTATAAAATTCGATCAATTCAAAATGTTATATTCTCCATCCTCACCTAAAAAAATGAAATCCTCCTAAAGAGAATGTTGTTCCTGCCCATAAGCCGATCCCTACTTATGTTCAAAAATCAGCCTCTGATCCTAAGAACGGTATGAAGGATATTATTGAGGTTGATTCCTTGGATATCAGGGTTAATCCTATTGAACAAGTTTCAGCTCCCACTGTTTATATATATTCGATTGATTTTCAAAATGGGAAGGATGATTTACCTCTTTTTCCTTCTTTGAATTTGAATATTTCTAATGTGGAGAATAATAAATTTTTAAAGTTATTAGAAGATGATTCTATTTCCTCTAATTCTATTCCTGCATCTATACCAGCTTTGATCGATGAAAATGAACCTTTTAATGAGGATTTAAATGATGTTGAGCATGCTGAAAACATTTTTGATCCGTATTTAATAAATTGTGCTTTAAATGGTTCTAAATCATCACGTCTCTCATTTCTAATGTTAATATTCATGTTAATCCTACTATTCAACTTAATATGGATTTGGAAGAGGGTGAACTCCCTCAAACACTTGGAGAATTCTCCTAAATCTATGAGCAATGTTACTAAATCTTACTCGGATGATGACTCTAGGGGAAAAGAAAATGGTTTTCACACTTGTCATGCTAGAAAGAAAAAAATGTTAAAAATTACTTTCCTAAATTGTCCAAAAATACTAGATCTATTGTGGCCTCTCACTCCTCTCTTAATTAACCTTTGCTTAACCCCTTGTTATTTTACTTATGTTTAATTTTCTTGTTTGGAATGTTAGGGGATTGGTACTCTCTCTATTTGTAATCGTATTAAAAATCTTTGTCACATTCATAATATTTATTAACTTATTATTCTGAAGCCTCTTATTCATGCTAATAATATTAACCATGTTGCTAGAATGATCAGCTTCAATAAACTTTTCTATAATGTTAGTAATAAGATTTGGTGTTTTTGGATAATTTCATTGAGGTTTCTATTTGATGATTTTCAACAAGTTGTCTGCTCAAATCTCTTATGGTGACTATTGCATTTTGGGCTCTTTTGTTTATGCATCTTGTTATAGATCTGGTAGAAATCTTCTTTGGGATAATTTGAGGAATATTGCTACCTCAAAGAACCTTGGTTTGTGGGTGGTGATTTTAACACTATTTTATTCTCTTCTAAACAAAGCGGTGGTTGCTCTCCCAATATTCATTCTATGGAAATTTTTTCCAATATGATCCTTGATTGTAATTTGATTGTAATTTGATTGAAATTAGCTTTAAGGGTTCTAATTATACTTGGCAAAACTCTATACTTTGGCAAGGTTGGACGATTCTTTTTTAATACTCATTTTTACTGGCCTATTACTTATTGATTTAAGCATAACCTTGTCTGATCATGCTCTTCTTCTAGTTTCTATTAAAGATACTTCTAATAAATTACATAAATCCTCTCCTTTTAGATTTTAGAACATGTGGATTCAATATATTGATTTTTTTGATGTTGTGGCTAATAATTGGAAAATCCCTTTACATCTTGATAATTTGATTATGGGGATGAATAGACTTTCATTTAAACTTAAAAAGACTTATACAAAATTTGGGTTTGAACAAGCATTATTTTAAAACCTTTTTCCTAATATTTTAAGATATGGAAAAATTTGGTTTGTGATCTTGAAGTCTCATTTATGTCTGATCCTTCTAAGATTAAGGACTTGACTGAGGCGAAAGAAAAACTTGTTAACTTTCAAAATATGGAAGAGACTTACTTGTGCCAAAAAGCTTCTAGTAAGCATATTGTGAATGGTGATAGGAATACTAGGTATTTCCATGCTTTAGTTAATAAGAAGAGAGCTTTAAATAATATTTAACAAATTAAAGATAACAATGGTGTTTGGATTATGGAGAATAATGATGTTAAGGAATCGGTTATTAATTAGTTTAGAAATATGCTTAATAAGAGTTGCTCTTATGAAGCTATTTCTAAATTGCATTTGATTCCTTGTATTATTACTAATGATGATAAAGATTTGCATACCATGTACTAATGAAGATAAAATTTTTAAAGTCCTTAATAGCATGAATATAGATTATGTTCTTTGGTCAGGGTATCACTACTCAATTTTTTTAAATGTTGGTTTATCATTAAAATGATTTGATTGAGGTAGTGGTTTATTTTTTAATGGTAATCCTTTTCCTAGATATTTTTTACTTCTATTATTCTCATACCTAAGAAAGATAATCCAAACTATTTAGACCTATTGCACCTTCTTCAATAAGTTGATTTCCAAAATTCTAACCAATAGGCTTAGTCCTTTACTTAATAAAATTATCTCTCTCAACCAAACTAGTTTTCTTTGAGGTAGATCTATTTCTGATAATATTTTACCAGCCCAAGAATTAATTCATGATCTTGATGCCAAGATTAGAGGTGGCAACATTCTTTTCAAATTAGATATTACCAAAGACTTTGATAACCTTTCTTGGGACTTTCTTTTCCATATTCTAAATTTATTTGGGGTTTCTGATAAATTTATTTTTCTTATTAAAAATTGTATTAATAATTCTGGTTTTGATTTTTTTAATGGGAAGCCTTGGGTTTCTTTCCCTCTTCACATGGCTTAAGATAAGGGGATCCATTATCTCTTGTTTTATTTATTATTGTTGGTTAGTACCTATCTAGGAGCATCAATGATTTATTCTTTAACGATCCTAGTATGTACTACATAACTCTTGGTGGTCTTCTTATTTCCCACTTAAGCTTCGTAGATGATTTCATTATCTTTTGCAATGCTTTTATTCATTATATCAAGCATATCAAGTATTTTCTAAATAAATTTGGTAGAAAGTGGCCTTTCTAATAATGAGCGCATCACTTCTCTCATCTCCAATATAAAATGATCCCATCTCTTTGATGAGTTAATTAAAAAAAATTTAAATAAAATTTCCATTTGGGAATTCCATTTACTTTCTTTTGGTGGCTCACCATTCTTAAAAGCACTCTCAATTCAATGCCTCTTTATTTGATATTATTACTCTCTAAATTGATAAACTTGCTTAATAAATTTTTGGGGGCTCCAATAACTCTACCAAAAGAATGCATTGGACATCTTGGCATAAATGTTGTGGTCCTTTGGGTGAAGGTGCTCTAGGTTGCAAACCTATTTGAAGCTATGACCACTTTCTCTCATAAGCTCGGTGGAATTTTAGAAAGAATGATAGCCTTTGGGCTAATTTTATGATGGAAAAATATTGCCAAGGTAAACACCCTATTATCTGCTTATAAAGTTGGTGACTCTCCAATTTGGAAATGGCTTTCCTCCATTAAATGGGTTACTGAATCTTTAATATCTTGGTGTATTCATTCAGGTACTTCTTTCTTTTGGCAAGATAGTTGGACTGGCAATAGCTCCAATGACACCCTTTTATATACCCACTATACTTCATTATCAAAGTTAACTCTTTTTGGCTAAATAATAATTCGAATGAAAGTAAACTTGAGAATTATATCCCTATTTCTCTTTTTGATAATTTTAGAAATATTCCCATTTCTTCTAACATACCAAATCAAATTCTTTTTAAGCTTTCTTATAATGGTGATTTTGCTCTTAAAGAGGTTTGGAATTTTATTAGAGTTAAGCAGAACTCCTCCAATGTCTTTATTAAACTTTGGAACACCCATTTCCTATTCGGTTTTTTTCTTGGAGGATTTTGAATAACTTTATTCCGTGGACTCTTTGCTGGACTAAAGGGATATATTTACCATCAAAATGCTAGTATTGCTTTCATCTTGAAAATATAAATCATGCTTTTTTATCAATGGTGCTATTGCTTCTAAATTATGGCTTTGGATGATGATTTATTTAATACCAACTATTTTCATGGTTCTCTTTCTTTATATCAACTTCTTGATGTTTGTTTCAAAAAAAATTATGAAAGGTCATATAAAAGTTTTAATTGTGATTACCCTTCGGTTCATCGAATGGATATAAATGATGCTAAATATAATGGCACTCCTATGAACCACAAAAGGATTCTAGCTATAACTAAAGAAAAAAAATGCATGCTCTGTTTAATGTTAATTTTATTAGTAACATTCATTTTAGAGGCTATAAATTTGTGGCTAAAAAATTGGGTATCATTTTGCTTGACTTGAACCCATATAAAGGTGCTAGGATAATCCATTGGATCAAACCTAACAATAACTTGATCAAAGTGAATATTGATGGTTAGCTTCCAATAAATATGGTTTTGGTATCCTTAGGGATTCTAAAGATGCTTGTCATTTTGCTTTTGCTATCCTCTCAAAGCTATTACATTATTTTGTTGAGCTTATGGTTGTTAATAAAGCTATTGAAACTTGTTTGAATAGAGGTTTTCTCAACATCTGGATTGAAGTTGATTCTCTATTGCTTCTATACATGTTTAATTCCAATAGAAATGGGAATCCTAAATTATTTTATTTCCTTAATCATACAAAAATCTTATTTCTCAAGTTTATTTTAAAATTTCCCACATCTTTCATGAAGGTAATGCTTGTGCTGATTTCTTTGCTAATTTAGGTGCCAACTTAACTGAGTTCACTTTATTTGACAACCAAACATTGCCTAAACTATAAAGAGGCTTGGTTAATCACGGATATCTTGGATTGCCTTATCTCATTATAATTTCTTGGCTTGGTTTCTTTTGTGTTGGTTTTATGAGCCTTTACTTTTGTTTTTTTTCCCTTTGTTAAACCCTCTTTGGGTTGTGGTTATTTGCTTATTTTCACTCTTTGGTCGAAGCTGGTTGTTACTTTTGACCTTTTACTTTTGGGTTGGCCTGGTGTTTACTCCCTATTGGTTATTATCATTGCAACCTCGGTTGATTTGTTTTTTCGGCCTGGTGGCTGCTGTCTGCCAGGTTGGGTTTTTACCACATTTTTTCCTTGGCTATTTTTGATAACCTCTTATTGGGTTATGGCTTTGTCTACTTTTGGTTTTTCCTCTTGTATGGGTTTTGCCTCATTTTGAGGCTAATTGCTCACTTACTTGTTTTGGATCTCCTGCTGTGGTGGTTGGATGGGTGGTTTTGTTTGCTGGCTGGGTTGACTGGCAGTGTTGGCTGGTTAGGTTGGCTAGCTAGTTGGTTGTTTTGGCTATCTTTTCCTTTTCTATTGGTGACAAATCTGGATCTAGGGGACTATTGGTCGTTTAGCTCTGGGTTCATTTTAGAATGGTGGAGGTTTTTGTTTGGCTATTTCTTTCTTCGTCTTGTTGACTGGGCCTTGGTAGTCAGTTTTGTTGATTCTGTTTTGTTTCTTTTGGTTTTGGTTTTGTCCTCCTCCTATTTTAGCCTTCCTCTCTTGGCTACAGTGACTTTGGGTTTGGTTATTGTTCTAGGTTGGCTAGTTGTGGGCTTTTTGGTGGTTATTATTTTCTTGGCTATCTTGGGTGATTTTGGCTTGATGCCTATTGTAGGCCTTTACATTTACTTGGGTTTTCTACTACTGTGGTGGTTGGCTAAGAGGCTATGTTGGCTAGCTAGATTGGTTGGTTGTTTCTCTATTATGTGGTGTTTTGCTAGTTTTTTTACTTTTCCTTGGCTAATGGGGATCTTTCCTTTGTTGGTTACTAATGATGGGCTATTCTCTGGTGGCCGCCTTATGGATGTTTTTTTTAGCTGCTTTGGTGGGAGGACTTTTAGTTATTCTAGGAATCTTAGTTGGCTACCTTTCTCTTTATTAGTTATTTTTCTTCTTCTTCTTGGCCAATTTGTTACAGCCTTTTGTTATGCTGGCCGAACCTTTGTTGATCCTTCTAAATTGGGATTTTTGGTTTGGTGGTGGTACCATTGGCTTCCTTACATTGTCTTGGTCTTGGTTGTTGGCTTGTTCATGTATCTTTGGTGGTGGTTTTTTTATAGTGTTGTTGCTTGGTTCCATTAGCTTGGCCAATGATATTGTAATAACTTCTGGGTTGCTAGCTTTATGTGATTATATTGTGGGTTTTAGTTGGTGGGTTTCCTGCTTAATGTCTACTAGCTAGTTGTTTTGTTTATTTGTTTAGTGCATGACTGGATCACTATGAACTACTTGCCTTGGATGGCTGTAGGTATCTGGTATGTTGGCTATGATGGCTTTGATGTTACTCACAAGCTCTCTTTGGTTGCTAGCTTTTTATGATTGAAACCCTTCTTATGAAGTTTGGATGCTCATATGTATTGTTTCCCCTTGAGATGATCTTAGCTTTTCTTTTCATTCACTCTCTCCTTTTGCTCTCTTTATCCTTATCCTTTTAGCTATGACTTTTTCTTGGTAGTGTTTTTGCAATTCTTTCATAGGTTGGAACTCTAGAAGGCTGGTTTATCATCATCCCTACTATTGTTGTTGTGGAGCTTGCTTATTTTGCTTTATTAAAGAATCATGAAGCTATGACTCAACCTTTTCTACTTTCATGCTTTGTTTTGTTTTACTCATGTCATTTTGTTCTCATGCTTTATAGTTGTTGTTTTCTATTTGTTTTTTTTTCTTCTACTAATGTACTTAGATGAGGGTTTAGCTCTTTAGGTTTCTTGTAGCTCATGGTAGATAAATTACTTTACCCCTTTTAAGGACATTGTATCTTTTCCTTTTATGGAAATAAAATTCTAACTTTTTCAAAAAAAAATAAAATAAACCCTAGGCCAAACTCTAAACACTAAAACACTAAACCTAATGTGGCTAACCCAAACCCTAGGCCTAAAACCTGAGCCACACAAACCCTACCCTAAATCCCATGGACCCTGAGCCCACAAAATACAGGCCCTGAGCCTAAACCCCAGCCCTATGACCCTGAGCCTGTATTAAACTGAGCCAAGGCTGAGCATTAAACCCTCCCAAGATCTAACTGGGCCACTGAGCCACCCCACTAACCCTGAGCCACCCCAGGCCCTGAGCCTGGCCCCAAACCTGGATACTGACCCTGGCCTGAGCCACTGACCTCTAAAACCTGGGCCAGGGCTGACCATGGGCCCTGAGATCACTGGTGACCTGATCTGGGCCTAACCCTGAGCCCTGAGGTTCCCCAGCCCTACCCTGTGCCCTGATTCAAATCCTAGATCATGACCTAAATGGTTTAAGCCAAACTTTAAACTTAAATAAAACATAAAATAAAATATAAAATATAAAATAATATGAAAACTAAACTAAAACTTAAACTTAAACCTAAAATAAAATAAAATAACTTAATAAAATAAACTAAAATAAAATAAATAAAACCTAAACTAAACTAAAAAATAAAATAAACCTAAGAATAAAAACCTAAATAAAAATAAAATAAACCTAAAATAAAATAAAATAAAACTAAATAAATAAACCTAAAAATAAACATAAAAAAATAAAGCAAAACCCTAAAACCTAATAAACCTAAACTAAACCTAAACCTTAAGAATGGGAGAACCTTCCTGAGAACATCAACCGTCGGTCTAGATCAAGTGGTGGAGGCAAAGGCATTGTGCGGTAGTGGTGCGGGATCTTGAGGTGCTTGTGGATATGGAGCGGTGGTTTGGGCGATGGTGGCTATGGAAGCGGTGAAACAGAGGTTACAGCCATGGTGGTGGCGAAGGGAGAGATGGGGGATATAATGGTGGATCCCACTACTCGAGAGGCCGGGGTGGTTCTGATGGGAACTGGAGAAACTGAAGAACAACAAATCTGATCTGCTGCTTATGGAACTATGTCTTTATACTAGAGATGGTTCTAGTTATCTAGGGTTTTTTTTTATTTGTTCTATCGTGCTTATTTTTTTTATCTATGTCATCGCTTGTGTCCTTAAAACTTGAGGTGTTACTTGGTTGATGAAATCAAAAGATGAAATATTGAATATGAATTTATTCTCTATAAAAAATCAAAACCCAAACCCTAAAATAAAACAACCCTAAACTTAAAACCTAAACCCTAAACCCTAAAATCTAAACCCTAAAAAACTACATACCCTAAATGCTAAACCCTAATAAACCCAACCCTAACCAACAAACTTTAAACCATAAACCATATAAAGCTAAAAACCTAAACATAAACTAAATAAAATAAATAAAAAAACCAAAATAAGAAAAAAATTAAAAACTAAAATAAAATAAAACATACTAAAAAACCAAAACTAAACAAAAAAAAATACAAAATAAAAACTAAAAAAATAAAATAAATAAAACCTAAATAAATTAAAAAATTAAAATAAATATAATAAAATAAAATAAACTAAAATAAAATAAAATAAAACTAAATAAAACCTAAATAATAAACCTAAATAAATAAATAATAAAACTTAAAACTAAACTAAAAAAAAAAAACTAAATAAAATAAAATAAAATAAAATAAACCTAAACTTAAAGAAACTAAATTAAAATAAATAAAATAAACCTAAACTAAATAAACCTAAACCTAACTAAATAAAATAAAATAAATTAAAAATAAACCTAAACTAAAAATAAAACTAAAAAATAAAACCTAAAACCTTAACCTAAAAAATAAAATAAAAACCTAAACCTAAACCTAAAGATCAAAAATAAATTCTAACCTAAAAAATAAAATAAAAGCAAAACTAAACTAAAAAATAAACATAAACTTAAACGTAAACCTAAAAAATAAACTAAAATAAAAACCTAATCTAAAATAAATAAATCTAAAATAAACTAAATTAAAAATAAAAATGAACCTAAATAAAAATAATAAATAAACTAAACTAAAATAAATAAAAATAAACTATGAACTTGAACCAGTGGTTTCTTAATTTTAGAAAATAATAAAATAATAAAACCTAACCCTAAATCCAAAAATTAAACCCTACCTAAACCCACAAACCCTAGCCACTAAGCCTGACCTCTAAGCACTGAGCCATACCCTAAAACCTAACAACCACCACTTATCTGACCACCCAACCCCAAAACAACTTAAAAACCTAAAACCAAAAAAAATTAAAAAAACAAAAATAAATAATAAATAAACTTAAATCTAAATAAAATAAAATAAAACTAAACCTAAACCTAAACCAAAAAAATAAAATAAAATAAAATAAAATAAAACCTAATCTATAAAAAATAAAAAAATCTAAAATAAAACCTAAATAAAATAAACAATGATGTAAAATAAAATAAAATAAACCTAAAATAAAATAAAATAAAACTAAATAAAAAACTTAAAAAATAAATCAAATAAAAAACATAAATAAAAATAAAACCTAAACCCTAAAAGAAAACCTAAACCTAAATAAATAAAATAAACTAAATGTATCTAAAATAAACTAAACTAAATAAATAAATAAACTAAACCTAGAAAAAAAAATAAAACCTAAAAAGATAAAAAAAAACTAAAAATAAAAGATAAACTTAAACTAAACATAAAAAATAAACTAAAGAAAACCTAAAATAAATAAACTTAAAATAAATAAACTAAACTAAATAAAGTAAAATAAATATAAAATAAAATAAATAAAATTAACTAAATTAACTAAAACCTAAACATATGTTTTGCTTTGTTTTAAAATAAAATAAACAACTAAACCTAATACACTAAACAAAACCTAGACCTAACCCTCTTAAACCATAAAAACCTAATCCAAATACAAACCACTAAACCCTATCAAAAATATAAACCAAAAATAAAATAAATTAAAAATAAAACCTAAAACCTAAATGAACAAAAATAAAACAAAAAAATAAAATAAATAAAAACCTAAAACAACTAAAAACCTAAACCTATAAAATAAAATAAAATCTAAACCTTAACCTAAAATAAACTAAACCTAAACTCTAAACTAAATAAAATAAAATAAACTAAAAAAATAAACCCTAAACTAAAATAAACCTAAAATAAAAAATAAAACCTAAACCTAAAGAAAATAATAATAATCTAAAACCTAAAATAAAATAAAATAAAATAAAATAAATAATAAAATAAATAAAATAAACTACTAAAATAAAATAAATAAATAAAAAAAACTAAAATAAATAAAACTAAACTAATATAAAATAAATTAAACCTAATAAAATAAAATGAAACTAAAATAAAAAAAAAACCTAATAAAAAATATAAAATAAAACCAAAAATAAAAAAAAAAAATAAAGAAACTTAAAAAAAAACTAAACTAAAATAAAATAAAATAAACTAAACCTAAACTAAAATAAACTAAACTAAAATAAATAAAACTAGACCTAAACCTAAATTAAAATAAATAAAAAATAAAAAACTAAAAATAAACCTAAACTAAACTAAAAATAAAACTTAAAAATAAAACTAAAATAAAACTTAAAAACATAAAAATAAAATAAAATAAACATAAACCTAAAATAAAAATAAAACCTAATCTAAAATAAAATAAAAAATAAAATTAAACTAAAAAAATGAACATAAACCTAAACTAAAAAAAATAAAATAAAATAAAAACATAAACTAAAATAAATAAACTAAAAAAATAAAATAAAAAATAAAAAAAATAAAATAAAAAAAAATAAAATAAAATAAAATAAATTAAAATAAACTAAATAAACTGGGCATAGGGTTTACTTAATTAAAGATCCTAAACCATAAACCTAAACTAACCCTAACTAAATCCTCCACAAACCAAACCCACACCTTAAATCCTAAATAAAATAAAATAAACCCTGACCCTGAGCAACCCTACACTACCAGCTGACCCTGACTACCCTACCCTAAAAAAACCCTGGCCCTGACTAAAACCCTCTATAAATCTCTACACCCTGGGCCGGACCACAACCACAATACAACCACTAAACCTAAAACTAATAAATAAAAATTAAAATGTAAACCTAAATAAAATAAATAAAATAATAAAAATAAACTAAAACCTAAACCTAAACCTAAAAAAGATAAAATAAAAAATAAAAAACAAAATAAAATAAAATAAAATAAAAAAAACTAAACTAATTAAAAAAAAATAAAATAAAAGAAAACCTAAAATAAAATAAAACCTAAATGTAAAATAAATAAATTAAACTAAAATAAAATTAAGAACTAAATAAAACCTAAACCTAAAAAAAAAAACCTAAAGTAAACTCACTGAAACTAAAATAATAAAATAAATAAAATAAACATAAACTACTAAAATAAACTAAACTAAAATTAATAAACCTAAAATAAAATAAACCTAAACCCTAAACTAAATAAAATAAAATAAAAAAAATAAAAGCTAAACTAAAAATAAAACCTAAAAATAAACCTAAAATAAAACCTAAAACTTAAAAAAAAATAAAATAAAATAAACTAAAAATAAACATAAACCTAAACCTTAACCCAAAAAATAAACTAAAATAAAATACTTAAAATAAAATAAATAAACCTAAAATAAATAAACTAAACTAAATAAAAACAAAACATAAACATGAATAAAAATATAAAATAAAATAAACTAAAATAAATAAATAAAAAATATAAATAAAACCAAACCTACGGTTTACTTAATTTAAAAAACCCTAAACCCTAAACTAACCCTAAACCCTAAAACCCTAAAACCAAAACTCTAAACACTAAACTAACTAAACACAAACTGAACACAACTAACTCAAACTAAACCCAAACCAATTCAAATTGTTTGAGCATCTTCTCTCTCCTCCATTTTTTGGTTGCTCTAGAATTCCATTTCTGTGTGGAGGCACGTCTCCTTTGTGGCTTTTTTTGTACATTTTTGGTGGGGATTACATTTTGATGGCTTTGCTTTCGACTTTGACTTCTCCTAGCATGTGTCACGGTTGACCATGGCTGCGGTTTCTTCTTCCCCGTGGGAAAATTTTGAGATTTCTGCTGCTCCCATTAAGGTTTAACTCTTGGGGTCTCATTAAATCCATCACTAACTTTGAAATCTTTCAAGGATGTTCTTGCTGGTAAGGCCAATTATGGTGAGTCTCTCGAGCTTATCTCTACCTCCTTCCGGGGTGTACCCATGATATGTGTTCTGATTCGGTTATGTAAAGGCTTGCGAAACCTTTTATATTCATGTTGGTGGGTAAATTTGCTTTGCGTTGTCCTACTTTGGAGAATATTTGATCATTTTTCCATAGCTTGAAAATCTCTAGTATCTTTTTTGTCGGATTGATTGATTCCCATCATGTCTTGATTCAGCTTTCAAATGACTTAGATTATTCTCGAGTTTTCTCTCGATGCTCATTTTTTGTTTTCATTTGTCAGATGTGATTGTTGAAATGGATGCCCCATTTTGATATTAAGGAGGAATATCTTATTATTTTGGTTTGGATCACTCTTCCCAATTTGTGATGACTGTTTATTTTTTCTATGGGTTTGGTGTTCGGTCATCCTCCTCAAGTTGATCTGACGACTGTTTCTAATACCCGTCCATATGTTGCTCAGATTCTAGTCGAGTTGGATATAACTAAAAAATTTCCAAAGGAAATTTGGCTAGGATCATAAAAATATGGATATTTGCAAAAAGTGGATTTTGAGAATTTTCCTATTTTTTTGTTCCCATTGCAAAATTCATGGTCATGGAGTTTAAGATTGCTTTATGGTTCATCCTCACCTTAAGAAACCCAAACCCATTCATAATAACTCAGATCCTAATCTTAAGGTGCCCTCAATTAAACCATAAAAAGTTGTTCTAGTAGATAACTCTTTACCTGAAGCCGAGGGTCATTGCCTTGATCCTCCCACTACTCCTTCGGACAATGTTGTGGTTCTTAAGCCTGATCAGCTTTTGGATGTCAATCATGGTAATAAGGATGCATTACCTTGTAATGGGCCTATACATTTGAATCCCACTAATATTGGTAATAATATAGAAAATAATATGATTTTGAAACTTATGGATGATGATTCTATCTCAAATAATTCCATTCCTGCTTCTATGCCACCTTTAATTGAAGAAAATGTGATCCTTGATGAGGGCTTGAATGGTGAAAACTAAGGATAAAGTTTCTAATCTTGATTGGTCACTGTGCTTTAAATGGTTCTAATCCTTCTCTTGCTTCTTCATCTAATTTTAAAGCGATTTCAAATGATACTTCAACATAATAATGATTTGGAAGAAGGTGAAGTGGCTGCAATGATGGTTTAAATGCATCCTTATTCCAAACATACCCAGTATAATCTCTAAGGTGATGTTGTGAATATGACTAATAAATTTTAAACAATTTTCAGAAAGAAAATGTAAAACTCCCAAAACTAAATTTCCTAACTTTGCCAGAGTTACTAGATTTGGCTCTTATGCCCAAAAATAAATGGTTTCTTTCATAATTTGGAATGTGAGAGGATTGGAACCCTCTCTATTAGAAATAGAATTAAAAATTTAGTTCATTCTCATAACATTTCCTTTTTGGCTATTTTGGAACCTTTTATTCTTCCTTCTAACATTTCTTTTGTTGTGAGAATGATTGGTTTTGCTAATTTTTTTGCTAACTCGAGCAATAAAATTTGGATTTTTTAAAATAGTCCCTATGTTCTATAGGTTTTGGATGATTTATCCCAAGTTATTAATGTTAAGATTACTTATGATAATTGGTGTTGTTTTGGCACATTTTTGTATGCTTCTTGTAATAAAAATGGTAGATGGCTTCTTTGGAAGGATCTTATTAGTTTTCTTCTTACTCTTGATGCTCTTGGTTTTGTGCGTAGGGACTTTAATACTATCTCTTCTTTCTAAATGGGTTGGTGGTAATGCTCCAAACTTATTTTCTATGGAAGATTTTAATAACATGATCTTTGATTGTCATCTTATTCATACTGGATTTAGTGGGTCTCAATTAACTTAGAATAATTATAGACTTTGGCTAGATCGGTTCTTTTAATCATTTGTGGATTAATCTTCTCCCTAGTACTTCTATGGAGCACTTAAGCAGAACCCTTTTGGACAATTCCCCTTGCTTATCAATATGAATTATATTGCTAGTAAGTCCTCCTCCCCTATCCCTTTTCGCTTCCAAAATATGTGGCTCGTGGATGATAAATTTTTGGATGTTGTTGCTACTAATTGGGGTGAACCTCTTCATCTTGATGATTCTATTTTGGGATGAGGAGATTGTGGTTCAAATTAAAAAGGCTTAAACAATGCCTTACTTGGTGGAATTAACATTATTTCAAGAACCTTTTTATCAATATTAAGATATGGAGAATGAGGTTATAGTTTTGTAAGATGATGTTGTTAATGATCATTCTAAAATTCATTTGTTGGATCAAGCTAAAGATAGGTTAATATGATTTTAAGATATGGAGGAGACCTATTGGCATCCAAAAGCTTCTATGAAATGGATCTCTGATGGTGATCATAATACTAAATATTTTCATGCCATGGTTAAAAAGAAAAAGGCTATAAAATACATTCACAAAATGAAAATTAATGATGGAGTTTGGTGTTCGGATAAAAAGAAGCTTACTGATTATGTTGTTTCTTTTTATAAAGAGCTTTTGAAAAAAAATGTTGCTTATGGTGATATTTCTTGACACAAGTTATTCTTAATCTTATTATGATGATGATAACATTATACTTTCATCCTTACCTTCTAAGTCTAAAATTGCTGATACTTTGTAGGGTATGAATAAAGACTCTGTGGCTAGTCCCATGGTTATACTACCCTCTTTTTCCAAAAATGTTGGATTATCATTAAAGAGGACTTAGTTAAAGCTTCTTGATTTCTTTAAGGGTACTACCCTTCCCAAATATTTTGCTAGCACCTCCATTTTTAATTCTTAAAAGACAATCCTAAAGTTTGGAGTGATTTTAGGCGATTAGCCTTTTTTTTAAATAAACTTATTTCTAAGATTTTGGTGAAAGCTTGAGTATCTTGCCAAAATTATCTCCCCAATCAAATTTTGTTAAAGGAGATCCATTTTGATAATGTTTTTTAGCCCAAGAGATGATCCATGATTTAAATGCCAATGTTCAGGTGGAAACTGCTTTTAAGCTTGACATTTCCAAAGCTTATGATAATATTGGTTGGGTTTTCCTATATAAAATTTTGGCTTTATTTGTATTCTCTAAGCAATTTATTTCTTTAATTAAGAATAAGATTGAGAATTCTTGGTTTTCTTTGCTCCTCAATGGTGAAGTGCATGGTTTCTTCTCTTCTTCTCATCTAGGCAAGGGACCCTCTCTCTCTGCCCTTTTCATTATTATGGAATATCTTTCTAGATGTATTCAATAGATGTTTAGTAGAATGCTAACATGTACTACAAAACCATTGGTGGGTTTCCCATTTCTCACCATAGTTTTGTTGAAGATTTCATTATATTTTGCAATGCCTCTACTCTTTATATTAAAAAATTGTGTAAGTTTTTAACTATTTTTGGTAAGGAGAGTGGCTTGAATATTAATCCTGATAAAAGTTGTTTTATTACTAGCTCTATTTCCTTATCTAAGATCAATCTTTAAAGAATATTATGGGTTTTTTTGCATCAAATTCTCCTGTTAAGTATCGGGACTCCACTTATATAGAGGAACGAAAAGATCTTCTTTATTTGATGAAGTTATTCATAAAATAAATAAGAAAACCTCCTCTTGGGAAATTCATTTACTTTCCTTTGGTGCTAGACTTATCGATCAAAAGTACCCTTTGCCTTTATATATCTTGTCTACTATTGTTCCTACCCATTCTATTATTGAAAGGATCAATAGATTCTTTAATTAATTTTTTTGGGGATCTAACTCTTCTATCAAAAGATTACATTGGGCAGTTGGCAACTAGTCCTAATAATGAAGGTGGTTTGGGTTGCAAAACTTTAGAGGATTTTATCAACTATTTTCCTATAAAATGTGGTGGAATTTTAAAATAGTTAAGTCAAAGTTTATGCATGCTAAATATTATCGGGGCAAACATCCCCTCATTTGTGCTTTCAAATCTAGGGATTCTCTGTGGAGAAGACTTTGTAGTATCAAATGGAATCTTGAGAACTTAATTTCTTGGGGTGTCAATTCTAGTTCCTCTTTCTTTTGGAAGAGATTATTAGCTGGGGCGGGGCTCAATTGATTCCCTACTCAATACTCATTCCCTTTGTGATGCTTAATTAATTTAGTTAATTACTCATAATAAGTGGGATGTGGATCAATTGAATATCCTTGTCCCTAATGTGATCATTGACAAAATCCTTAAAATTTGTCCTTTCCAAATGAAACCAAATTTGCTTCATCAATTCTTCTTCTAGAGATTTTACTTTTAAGGATGTTTGGCATTTCATCATATTTAAATATCAAGAGTCCTTGATTTTTACTGAAATCTGGAATATTAGTGTCCCTACTTTGTTCTCGGCTTTAACTTGGCGCATTCTGAAGCATTATATCCCTGTGGATGCTACTCTTCTGAAAAAAGGTTTCCATCGCCTCTCTAAATGTCAATGTTGCTATCACATTGAAAGTGTGGATCATGTTTTTGTGAATGGCCCTATTGCTGCTAAAATGTGGAATTGGTATGATAATATTTTTATTACTTTCCATTTTAATGGTTCATTTTCTATTATGCAACTTCTTGAAGCATGTTTCTCCCATACTTCTAAGGGCCATGTTAAAATTGTTTTAGCTATTACTATTCTTTGGTATATTTGGATGGATAGAAATGATGCTAAGCATCATAATATTCTATGAATTATCATTGTATTATTACTAGAGCCAAATATAAAATTTTGTCTCTTTTCAAAGCTAATCCTCTTACTCTCTAGTTTTAAAGGGTGCAAGTTCATGGCCTTGAATTTTGGGATTATCCTTCCCTCAGGTAATGTCTCTCCTACCTAGAAAATTATATACTAGATTAAACCTAATTATCACTACATTAAGGTAAACATTGCTTTCGGTTCTAATGGTTATTATGGCGTGGTGGGATTTTGAGAGATTATAGTGGCATGGTTATCTCTACTTTTTTTGCTGCCTTTAGAGCTTTGTTATGTGTTATTTCTTGAGCTCAATGGCTTTCATCATGGCATTTCTATTTGTTTACAACAAGTTTTCATAAGATCTAGTTTGAAGTTGATGCTCTCCTTCTTTTAGATTTACTCAAATCGATGCTCATGGTAATCTTGAAGTGTATTATTTACTTAATCTTACTAAGGGCTTCTTGCTAACCTAGATTTTCAAATTTCTCATATTTATAGGAAGCCAACTCTTGTCTTGACTTTCTTGCCAATTTGGGGCCAAGTCTTCTTCTTTGCATATGTTTTCTAATGATGACATCCCTTTCCCATTAAGGGGTCTTGTGAATCTTGATAAAATTGGTTTGCCTTATGTTAGAAGCTTTTAGCCTTTTTTCCTCCTATGGGGCTTTGGCTTTCCCCTTGTTATTGTTTTTGAATATTTTTGGTTTTCTCTTTGTAGATTTGGTCTTGATTTTTTTCTTGTCATCAACCTACTTTTATTTTCCAGTTTCATTTCTTCCCATTCTTTGGATGGGTTGGGGTTGTCTTTCAATTTTTTGGATTTTTACTGTTATATTTATTTTTAAGTTTGTTTTCTCTCCCAACCTAGTAGAGGTGTTTACAGCAGGTGGAGGCTATTGGGTTTTGCTTGTCTTCTGGTTGGTGTGGTTCTCTTTATTGGTAGGTTCTCTCTGCAACCTTTTTTATTTGCTCTGGATTTTATGGTTGGTTGTTTGCTAGTGTTACGGTATAGGTTTTCCCTTTCTAGGTGTTGCTCATGCTATTTTTATGACCTTCCTGCTGTGGCTGGTTGTTTTGTCACCTTGTTGTTTGCTGATCAGGATGGTTTTTCTAGTTGATTTTTGTTGTCCTTTCTCTCTTGGTTTTGCTCCTACTGCTAAGAGGAGTTGCGTGACATTGAGGGCTCTTCATTTTTTTGGTTATAGCTTGGAGAACTATTTTCTAGCTATCTATCCTTTCTTTAGTGTTGTTCTGGATGAGTGTAAGGTTAGATGCTTCTGGATTATTATATCCTCTGAATATTGGGTGCGCCTTCTATAATACTGAGGTTCTATTTTTAATTTGTGTTATGAACTAGAAGGCTGCAAACTATTGGTTGGATGTTCTTAAGACTTGGCTGATGATGACTCTGTTGGAGTTCTTATTTGTGGCTGTCTTTGGTTCTTGGATTATTTGTGATCCTAAAGGGCTCTTACTTTTTCCATTTTTGGATGTTGTATCTACTCCTGTCCTTGGATTTGCATTGGTGGCTCGTTATGGCTTTCCCTTGGATTTTTCAATGTTTGTGACTGGATGACTCTTTCTATCTTTCATCCTGATGGTTCTAAGTCTATTGATTTGAATCCTTGGCAATCTTGGTGGCTTGCAGGGTGGACTACCTTGCTGGCTGCTTGGATTCGGTGCTTTAACTAGCTAGATTGGTCAAAAGAGTATTTACTTTGTTATACTTTTCCTGACCATTTTGAGTCTATGTTTGGAACTTACTTTCCCATTCTTCTCTTCTAGTTTCTACCTACTGGGATTTTCATTTCTGAATTGTGGGTGAACCTCTTCCCTTTCTCGTTTTGATGGTTTCTTTGCTTCCTAACAATCTTGATGTTAGCCTTACTGTTCCTCTAGATAGTATTATTTTTGGTTATTTACATGTTCATTTAATGAATGACCTTATCAACTATGGTCCTCTTTTTGCCTTTGTTTGGTCTCTGTTTATTCATTTTTCCCATGTTGTGAGGTTTGCTCCTAGCAACTGTGTTAGCAATTCTTAGTGGTGGCTTTGTTAATGCTCCCTCTGGTCTAATGCTTTCCTGATGGGTTACCTTCTTATCTACTTTGTTGAGTTTAATATATCTAACCTTAACCCTAACCCTAAACCCTAAACCCTAAAATTAACCCTAAACCCTAAATCTAAAACCCTAAACCCTAAACCCTAAAAAACCTAACCCCCAAACCCTAAACATAAACCTAAAGTAACTAAAAAAATTAAAAGATAAACCTAAATCATAAAACATAATAAACCTAAACCTAAACCTAAACCCTAAGAATGGGAAGAACCTTGATGGCATGAACATCACCGTCAACTAGGCTCAGTCTAAATCTAGTGGTGCAGGCAGTTATCATAGGGGTGGCGGATCGAGTGTGGTGGATATGGAGGTGGTGTTGAGGAGTAGTGGTGGTTATGAAGGCGGAGGAGGAGCAGAAGGTAACACCATGGTGGTGGCGGAGAGAGATCGAGGATATGATGGTGGATCCCACTCGAGAGGTCGGTGGTTCTCATGGTCTTGAGAAAGCAAGAAGAGCGAGATCTACTTATGAAACTATGTCTTTATAGTAGAGATGGTTCTAGTTATCTAGGGTTTTTGATTTGCTCTATGCATGCTCATTTTTTATCTATGTCGTTGCTTGTGTGTTAGAAAACTTGGTGTGATACTTGGTTGATGAAATCAAAAGAAGAAATGTTGACTCTGAATTTGTTCTCTGTTAAAAAAAACCAAAAACCCTAAACCCTAAACTAAAACCTGAATCATAAACTTAAAATATAAACCCTAAACCTAAACCTAAACCTAAACCTAAACCTAAAACCAACCCTAAACCTAAACCTAAACCCTAAACCATAAACCCTAAACCCCAAACCCAAACTACCCTAAACCCTAAACCCTAAACCTAAACTCTAAATCCTAAACCACCCTAAACCTAAAAAAATCCTAAACCTAAACCTCAAGCTAAAACCTAAACTAAATAAAACCTAAAAGAAAACCACAAATCTAAACCTAAAAAAAAACCAGACTAAACTAAACCTAGACCCTGACCTCCTCTTCCCTGACTCCCTCCTGATCTAAATAAAATAAAACACCTGGGCCCTGGGCCTCCCTAAAATGACCCAACCCAAACCACTTAAACCCTGGGCCCTACCATGACACTAAACCCTAACTAGCTAACTAACCTTTTACCTGACCCTGAGCCCAGGCTAAACCCCAGACCTTTCTACCTCATAAATAAACCTAAAAATAAAATAAATAACTGAGCCTAAATAAAATAAAATAAAACCTAAATTAAAACCTAAACCTAAAAAAAATAAAATAAAAAATAAAACTAAACTAAAATAAATTAAATAAAACCTAAACTAAATTAAAAAAATAAAATAAACATAAAAAAATAAATAAAACTAAATTAAAATAAAATTTAATAAATTAAAACTAAATAAAAAACCTAAACCTAAAAAATAAATTAATAAATTAAAAAAAATAAAATCTAAACCCTAAAATAAAAACAACCTAAACCTAAAATAAAAAAAATAAAATAAACCTATACCTAAACTAAAATAAATAAAGCCTAAGCCTAAACTTAATATAAATGAAACCTAAACCTAAACTAAATAAAATAAAATAAACTAAAAAAAAACATAAACCTAAATTGAAAAATAAAACCTATAATAAAAACTTAAAACCTTAACCTAAAAAAATAAAATTAAAACCTAAACCTAAACCTAAAAATAAAAATAAAACACTTAAAAAAAAATAAAATAAAATAAACTCAAAATGAACATAAACCTAAATCTAAACCTAAAAATAAACTAAAATAAAAACCTAAACTAAAATAAATAAAACTAAAATAAATAAACTAAACTAAATAGAATAAAAAAAATAAAATAAAAAATAAAAAAATTAAACTTAAATAAATAAAAAAATAAGCTAAATAAGCCTAAATCTTCCAGTTTACTTAATTAAAAAAAACCGTAAATTGTAAACCCTAAACCCTAGACCCTAAACCCTAAACCATAAACCCTAACCAAAACAAAAAATAAACCAACTAAACCATAAACCCAAAACTACCTAAACCCTAAAAACACAACCCCAAACCCTATAAACCAAAAAACCACAAACCCTAAACCCTAATTCTAAACCCTAAACTTTAAAAGCATAAACCATAAAACCAAACCCTAACCCCAACCCTACCCACAAACCCTAAACCCTAAACCTCATAAACCTAAAAAGTAACTAAATAAAATAAAATAAACCCTAAACCTAAAACCTAAACCAAAACCTAAACTAACAATGAGAACCACGACGGAACATCACCATCAACCGGGCTGTCTAGATCTGGGGTTATCATAGTGGTGATGGGGGATCTGGAAGAGCTGGCGCATATGGAGGTGATGGTCGGAGCAGTTGTGGTTATGGATGTGAGAGGAGCGGCAGAGGTTATAGTCATGGTGGTGGCGAGGAGAGATTGGGGATATGATGGTGGATCCCTACTGAGAGGCGGTGGTTACATTGGGCTGAGAAACTAAAGACGATCGCTACTTATGGAACTGTGTCTTTATAGTAGAGATGGTTATAATTATCTAGGCTTTTTTATTTGCTCCTTGCATGCTCATTTTTTATCTATGCCATCACTTGTGTCTAAGAAACTTGGTGTGTTAGTTGGTTGATGAAATCAAAAAAAATGTTGAATCTGAATTTGTTCTCTATTAAAAAAACCAAAAACCCTAAAGTATAAACTAAAACCTGAACCCTAGACCAAAAACCTAAACCCTCAACCCTAAACCCTAAACCCTAAAAACCCTAAACCACAACCCTACCTTAAGCCCCAAACCCTAAGCCTAAACCCAAAACCCTTCTAAACCCTCAAACCTAACCTAACCCTAAACCTTAAAATGCTATCCTAAACCTAAACTAAAATAACATAAAATAAATAAAAAGCCTAAACCAAAATATAATAAAATAAACTTAAACTAAAACCTAAACCTAAAATTAAACCTACAAACCTAAAAAAAATAAAATAAATACTAAAGAAAATAAATAATAACCAAAACTAAATTAAAACCTAAATAAAATAAAACTAAACATAAAATAAAAAAAATAAAATAAAATAAAACTAAATAAAACTTGAACCTAAAGAATAAACATAAAAAAAAACTAAAATAAATAAAATAAAAACCTAAACCCTAATCTAAAAAAAGCCTAAACCTAAAATAAAAATAAAATAAACCTAAACCTAAACTAAAATAGGCTAAACTAAATTAAATAAAACATAAACCTAAACCTAAACCTAAACCGTAAATAAAATAAAATAAACTAAAAATTAACCTAAACCTGAATTAAAAAATAAAACCTAAAATAAAAGCTAAAATAAAAACCTAAAACCTAAACCTAAAAAAATAAAATAAAAACCTAAACCTAAACCTAATAATAAAAAAAAACCTAAAAAATAAATTAAAATAAAACTAAACAAAATAAACTAAACTAAACCTAAATCTAAAATAAACTAAAATAAGAAACCTAAACTAAAATAAATAAACCTATAATAAATAAACTAGCTAAATAAAAAAATAAACCTAAATAAAATAAAAATAAAGTAAACTAAAATAAATAAAAATAAACTAGATAAACTAAATAAATCTAAACCTACCGTTTACTTAATATAAAAAAAAGAATAAAAAAATAAAATAAAATAACCCTAAACCCTAAATGAACCCTAAACCCTAAAACCCTAAAAACCTAAACCCTAAACCCTAAATCCTAAAACCTATAACCTAAACCCTAAACCCGAAACCCTAAACCCTAAACCTTAAACCCTAAACTAACCCTAAACCCTAAACCCAAAACCCTAGCCTAAACCTTAAACTCTAAACCCTAAGAATGGGGCAGAACCTTGATAAGGAACATCACCAACTAGCTCGGTCTAGATCTGCAATGTTGAAGGCAGCAGTGCTTATCATAGTGGTGGTGGGGGATCTGGAGGTGCTAGTGGATATGGAGGTGGTGGTCGGAGCAGTGGTGGTGATGGAGGCGAGAGGAGTGATGGAAGTTACAGCCATGGTGGTGGGAGGGAGATCGGGATATCATGGCGGATCCTACTTGAGAGGTGTGGTTGGTTCTAATGGGAACTGGAGAAACTGAAGAACGATTGATCCAATGTGCTACTTATGGGCGAGTCTTTATAGTAGAGAGTTCTACTTATCTAGGGATTTTGATTTGCTTTATGGGTGCTCATTTTTATCTATATCATCATTTGTGTCTTAAAAACTTAGGGTGCTACTTGGTTGATGAAATTGAAAAGTAGAAATGTTGAATTTGAATTTGTTCTCTATTTAAAAAAAACTTAAACCCTAAACTAAAACTTAAACATTAAACTTAAAACCTAAACCTTAAACCATAAGCCCAAACCTAAACTTTAAACCCTAAACCCTAAAGCTGACTAACCTAAACCCACAAATCCTAAAAACAAAAAATAAAAACTAAAACTAAACTAAATAAAACCTAAAATAAAATAAATAAACAAACCTAAACAAAAATAAAATTAAAAAATAAAATAAAATAAAACATAAACTAAAATTGAAACCTAAACCTAAACCTAAAAAGAAAATAAAACAAAAAATAAAAAGTAAATTAAAATAAAATAAATAAAAACCTAAACTAAACTAAAAAAAAAAACTAAATAAAAGAAAAACTAAACCTAACATAAAAATAAAATAAACCTAAAATAAAATAAAAGAAAAACTAAATAAAAACCTAAACCTAAAAATAAAACCAAAAAATAAATAAAAAGTAAAACCTAAACCCTAAGCTAAAAAAACCTAAATCTAAAATAAAAATAAATTAAACAAAAATAAATAAAAAAACCTAAAAAAATAAAACTAAAATAAATAAAACTTAAACCTAAACCTAAACTAAACTAAACCTATTAGACTAAATAAAATAATATAAACTAAAAAACTAAACCTAAACTAAAATAAAACCTATATAAACCTAAAACCTAAAACCTAAAATAAATAAAACCTAAACCTAAACCTAAAAATAAAGTAAAACCTAATTAAAATATAAAATAAAAAAAACTCAACTAAAAATAAACTAAAAAAACCTAAACTAAAATGGATAAAACTAAATAAAATAAAAATAGATAAACTCAAATAAATAAAATAAACTAAATAACCCTAAACTGGTTTGCTTAATTTAAAACACCTAAAATCCTGACCCTAAATCCTAAACCCTGACCCTAAACCCTAAACCCTGACCTAAACCTCCAAACCCTAAACCCTGACTCTACCTAAACCTAAACCCTCCACACCCCAAACTAAACCCTAAATACTAAACCTAAAACACTAAACTCTAAACTCTTAGCCTTGAACCCTAAACCCTAAAACTTACAATTGTAAACCTTAAACCCGAACCCTAAACCGTAAACCCTAAACCCTAAACTAACCTAAATTAACCCTAAACCCTAAACTAACCCTAAATTAACCCTAAGAATGGGAAGAACCTTGACGGTAGGAACATCACCATCAACTAGCTCAGTAGATCTAGTGGAGTGGAAGGCGGTGGCATTATCATTAATGGTGGTGGGGGATCTGGAGGTGCTGCTGGATATGGAGGTGGTGGTCTGAGGTGGTGGTTTTGGAGGTGGAAAGGTGACGAAGGTTACACGGTGGTGGTGGAGGGAGAGATCAGGGATATGATGGAGGATTCTGCAATTCGAGAGGCGAGGGTGGTTCTAATGGGAACTAGAGAAATTGAAGAACGGCCGATCCGATTTGCTACATATGGAACACTATCTTTATAGTAAAGATGGTTCTACTTATCTAGGGTTTTTGATTTGCTCTATGGGTGCTCATTTTTTTATATGTCATTGCTTGTGTCCTAGAAAACTTGGTGTGCTACTTGGTTGATGAAATCGAAAAGAAGAAATGTTGAATATGAATTTGTCCTCTATTTAAAAAAAACCTTAAGCCCTAAACCTTAAACTAAAACTTAATATCTAAACCAAAAACCTAAACCTTAAACCTTAAACTCTAAACCCTAAACACCCTAAAGCTTAAAGCTTAAACCCTAAACCCTAAACCCTAAATTCTAAACCCTAAACCCTAAACCCTAAAACCATAAACCCTAAATCCTAAAACATACAACCCTAAACCCTAAACCATAAACCCTAAACCCTAAACCCTAAACCCTAAACCTTAAAATAACCTTTAACCATAACCCTAAACCCTAAACCTTAAATAAAGATGTCATTAGTAGTAGATCTAAAGAATGACCTAATCCTAACATAGTTATGGTAGCTAAAGAATATGTCTTCAAAAGACTTTCCCTTGACTATTAGAGATTTGAATACCCTAAACCCTAACCTTAAATCATATTATAATACCATATATTATAGTATAATGTAGCATCATATATTTAAGCATGTATTGATGTGTTTTTGGATGTTATAAGTTGTTTTGAAATGTTTTAGTATATTATGGTATTGTGCCCTATAGTCTATATTAACATAAATCATAAAAAATTGATTTAATAAATCAAATGACAAAATTTGTTAAATTTGAAGTGGGAATTAGGTTGTAGTTCCAAAGCTATGCTATGTCACTTGTATTCTAAAAAGTAAGATTTTATGTTCAAAATAAATATTATATGTTGTAGCATAGTATAACATGATATATCATAACATATTATTCTATGCATTTTAAATTCTTTAAGTATTTTATAATCATGCAATCGAGCCTACACTAGCATTATTTATAAAAATGTTGATTTAGACTTTAAAATGGTGGAATTTGGCCAAATTCATAATAGGTAGAGCATGGAATCATAATATATTATTTAAATTTAAAATATGTAAGTGATATGACTAAAATATATAGTTTTTTATTATTTGGACTAATTTTATGATTTTTTATCTTAAGCAATCCCTTGTGATGTGATATGCAATATAATATAACATAATATGTTATAGTGTATTATAATATAGGATTCCATAACATAGTGTAGCATCATGCATTACAGCATACTATTGTGTATTACTACTTGTGTTTAGCATATTTTAGTTTATTATAGTATGATGTAGTAGAGTTTGTACTGGTATAATTTATAAAAATATTGATTTATAGGCTGAGATGATGGGATTTGGCCAAATTTAGGGTAAGCTTTAGGGAACATCATTAGGGTGTGCTATGGCTTGTCATTTAATCAAAAGAATGGAATTTTGCATCCAAAATAAATGTTCAATTTTCAACCAAAATTTATAATTTTTTTTGTTTAAACTGATTCATTTTAAGGTGTAATGTAAGATAATATGTTATATGAAAGCATATTAATATATAATGTACATAGCAATATACCTTCACATATATATGAATGTGGTGGTGTTTTACTAAATGTTATTATACATTTTAGTATGTTTTACTTTTGTTATAATACATTGGGTCAAAACTCACAAAAATGTTAATTTGAAAGTTGAGATGGAAGAATTTGGAAAAATTCATGTCACACACCAAGAAGCAACACCAAAATTATGCTATTTTGTACCATTTCTAATAGAAAAATAAATAATTTTACATCTAAAATAAACTTTAATCATATTTTGAGAAAATTTTATTATTTGTTAATTTTAAGTGATTCTACTGAGGTGTAATGTTAGACAATATATTATATTTTGAAAAATTATAATATAACATCATATATTATAATATAATATAGTGTGTTAATTCACACTATAATATGTTTAGCATGATATTGTATAGTTAGTTTGAGCTTGTACCATCACAAATCATAAAATGTTGATTACAATGTTTAGATGATGTAATTTGAACAAATACATTGTTTTGGATTTTTTGGTT